>BLSH010499517.1:156852-176901 GCA_018402905.1 Glandirana rugosa
TTTTTTTGCTTAAATAAGTAGCCAAAACCATCTCAATATAAGAAGGAATATAAAAACCATTTTTTTTTTTTAGCGTTAACCGGAAATAAATGACCAAACGCGTTTTCAACGACGCAAATGTTTGGTACTCTTAATTAAAGACCACAAAAATGTAATAATAATAAAAAAAATCATTACCGCCACTAGAAACTAAAAATAACCCCAAAGTAATAACCCCGCCTGTACAGCCTGTAAAAACTGTGAAAAAACCCTGGTAACTGTAAATATGTCGCTAGTCTTTAAATTTATAGGTGACTAATGACATATTTACAGTAACTGACACTTCCCAAATTGGACCCCCCCCCCCCACTAGATCCTCAATTGACACAAGGGATCCGCATACTAGGGAACACAGTTAACTCCTAGATCACCCCCCCCCCCCAGGTTAAACCCTTCACAGTCAATGACATTTATACAGTAATCAGTGGATATTTAAATTTCTGATCGCTGTATAAATGTCAATGGTCCCAAAAAAGTGTCAAAAATGTCCGACATGTCCGCCCCAATAATGAAACCCCAATAAAAATCAAAGATCACCGCCATTACTAAAAAAAATAATAATAATGTAAAAACACCAGAAATTAATTCTCATGGTTTGTAAACGCAGCAACTTTTGCGCAAACCAGTAAATAAAGGCCAATTGCGATTTTTTTTTTTTACCAAAAATATAAGGAAGAATATAACTCTACCAAAACCGATGAATAAATTCGTTTTTTTATATATTTTTTTGGATTTGTATTTTAGCAAAAAGTAAGAATATTGTTTTTTTTTGCAAAATTGTCACTCTTTTTTTGTTTATAGCGGCCATGAGAAATGATGCAGAGGTGGCCAAATACCACCAAAAGAAAGCTCTATTTGTGAGAAAAAAAGGACGCAAATTTTGTTTGGGTACAACGTCGCACATCCGCACAATTGTCAGCTAAAGTGACGCAGTGCCGAATTGCAAAAAGTGCTCTGGTCCTACAGTGGGAAATCCTTCGGGGAATGAAGTGGTTAAGCTGAATGCAGCATTCTGTATTTTTGTAGCAACTGCTATCTCCTATAGCAACACTTCACTTCAATACTTCACTGTAGATCTGCACACGTAACTCACGGTATCCTGCTGTAGATCTTCACTCACACCTCACAGTATCCCACTGTAGATCTCTCAAGCTTCACCCATGCTATCCTGCTGGGTCTCTGACTTGACTCACAGCTACCCGCTGTACTTATCTTCAAGTGTCACCCACGCTGTCCCACTGGGTTCCCGGATGAAACTACTGAAGCTTTCCCATCTCTTCAATGTCCCAGGATAGTGAAAGGACTGTTCTGGTACTTCTTCAGGCCTTCATCTTCTCTACACCTGCCTCTGGTAAAAGCAGTGGTCGTCCTTTGTGGTAACTGCTTCTCCTTTACAGCTGGCAATGATACGGGTCTTCCTCAGGCAGAACCTTCTCAACTTGGTTAGGCCTCCGACCCAATGCCTAACTCACTGCTGCTGCTTGGATTTCTGAATAGGCTTCGGTCAGGCCTAGCAGCCAGGTGCTCCGGGATAGGCCTCAGGCTTCTGGCCTAGTAACCCTGAGCCATGCGACACACGTCCACCCAGACAGCCACTCGGGTGGCTAAGAACTCCAAACACCTGACTCCTCCTGAATAAATAGTTTATCCGAGCATGCTTCGGGGCCAAAAGAAACCCCCTGTTGATTGGCTGAGACAACCTATCCATTCATAACCTGTGCTAACTGTAATCCATTATTCTAGTTTCAGAGGCAGCAATGCCACCTTGTAACAGAAGAGAGGAACTACACCAGAATCGGGCTTAGGGGAAAATCAGTGGATTCCCTACCAATTAGCCAGGCTAGTTACCACCTAGCACAACTAAATTTGTTAGCAGTCCTGTTTAGGACCAGGGTGCTATGTATGAATAGTTTTGGTTGCTGCATCGTCTCTCAATTTGCTAGCCAGAAATGTTTAGGCTTTCTTACTTCATTCCTAATACCATTTTTAAGCAGGGTAAGTTGCTTCTTTACTTTGGTCAATGCTAATACTTTCAACTGGGTTCTAAGTGTAATCATTTTATGAAGGATAGAGGTAGATGGTGAATGAAACACGTGGATTTCCAATTTATTTTGAAAACTCTTTTGGAATAAGGAGTCCAATTTTAGCTGAGAGACTATAGCTTTGCATTTACCTCAGACCCCAGTAAGTGGAGAACAAGGTGGTAGGTGCAGCATTTTCTGAAATGTAGTTGGAATGGTGTCTAAAAGTTGCATTATAGAATGATCATGTTTAAATCAGAAGTCTTTAGTCACAACTGACAATTTTTAAAGGGTTGGTGGGTCAAGTGCGAAAGTCAGGTTGATCGGAGTGTGGTCTGACCATGTAATGGAACCAACGCCTGAGTTGGAGGATAAGCAAAGCAGTGGAAGACTGACAAGAAAATAATCTATTTATGTAGGGGTTTCATGGGGGGCTTGACTAAAAGCAGAAAAGCTATTCCGATAGCCGATGAACTCGTCATACATCATAAAGAGAGAATGGTCTAAAGAGATAGCAGATAGCAGAAGCATTGAAGTGTTTTGCCAACTTATGATTCTGGGCCTTCATCCACTATTTCCCATGAAGATCAGGAAGTGATTTGGGGGGGGGGGGTGAAGTCAGGTAGAGCATAAAAAAGAGAAATATAAGTAAACCGCAACAATACTGTACTAACAGTAAAGAAAAAAATGAACCTGTTCTGTAAAGGCTCTAGTCTGCTATGGACGCTGAGGGGCACAGAGAAAATCCCAACAGGACATCCAACACCGAAGAGAGCTAAAAGATGGATCATGTCCATATTTGGTCAGTGAGTCACTGATATTGACATCACCCTGGAGGCTGTCATTTGCAGAAATTATGCAGTGGGATTACATTAATCATCAGGTCCCGAGTCTCAGCGGGTGTCATACAATACATCGCAATTGACAAGAATCTGCATTACTGGGTGATGTGATGGACAATGTTTTTTTATTGTGGGACATTTTTAGTTTGCTTTTTTTTTTTTTTTTTCTTTTTAATAGTACCTGTCAAAAAGTGTGTCTTTATTGACATTTTTTATGAATGAGTAGGGGGTGCTATGTAGTAGGTAATAATACCACTGTTAAATGTTTCACTAGCCACTGTATTCTGAGGTTCGGTTCAGCCAAACATCAATTTAGTTTGGCCATTTGGTGAACCTCTGAACATACAAAATTCAAACATGGGTTTGGACCGAACTGGAAGCTTATCCCTAATCACTAAAAAGCAGTCAGTGAGGTCATGTGATTTTACTGTGATGATGTCATCAATCTGTTGCAGACAGAAATAAGCAGTTTCTCAGTCTCCTTTCACCCAGTATTCAGACTGCAACTTTGAAACTTTGTAGCAAGTTACAAGACAAGAAGCTGTGTCAGGGGCTTAACTTTGTCAGAAATTTCTGAACCCACCTAGCCATAATTATTTTAACTCTCCGCATCTCAGGTCAGGAAGTAAATGCTCATCCTCCACTGTGCTTGAACAAAGAGGGTGCCCACTGCCCATCCTTCTGGAGAGAAAACTAGATGAAGGCATTTACAGAGGATGTACTATGATCTCTGGCAGAGGCAATACATATCTTTTGGAGTGATGCTTAAGCTGGCCATACGTGGTTTAAATTTGGACGGTTCAGTAGGAAAGCAGCAGCAGCCAAATTTCAATCCATGTATGTGCACTACCTATCAACTTCTGATCAACCACCCTGTTGGAAAAAGGCTACTCGGTCAGCACTGCAGGCTATAGCCTGCAGTGCTGATCTATGTATTTTGACAGCAGAATCTCCCTTGATCAAAATACAATGACACAGCAGGAAGGATTCCCCATTAACATGTCTGGGTGGGGGAACTGGGTCAGCTTTTTTAGTCTAACCCGTTGGTTGAAGTAAAAAAATGATTAATCTATGACCATCCTTACACATTACTCAGCATACATGTACAGGACATAAAAAAGGCATCTGATGCTAGGACCACTTTAATCATTGACACATGACTAAGGAATCCTAACTCTGAATCTCAGTAATAGTGATCTGAGTGACTGCACTCCTCTTTGACACTTACACAAAGGTAAAATATTTCTGCCTGATACATCAATAGAATGCAACAGCTTTGAACTCTCCTTAATTAAAAGGCTCGGATAATCGACAAGTAAATGAAAAGCCACCAGGTCATTCTTAAAATTTTTGCCTACATTTGTTCCATAGTTTTGCCATGATCAGTACTTAGGAAAACTATGAGGATTTATAGAATGTTCATTGTTTCATTGTCTAAAACTTTGGTTGCAACAATTGTCTTTCGAAAGACGAAACTGATTTCTTTTGCTGATAATGCGCTTTACGGTAGACCATAAATATGAATGTCTGTAAATAGCCTAGTGCTACAAAAGGCAATGTATCTCAGCTGTCATTTCTCAAGTGGCTTAAGATTGGAAAAGCCATTTGCAGCAAGTTCTTTTGTAGGTGAGGTGAGTCATTTGTTTTCATCAAAGACAAGCAAGAAGTGAGAGTGGGTGGCCCAAATGTTCCAGGCTTAGAGAAAAGAAACACTGAAATATCATACATATTGACGGCCCATCAGTTTACAAAAGTGGACCTAAACAAATGTCTCAAAATAGAAACTGAGAAGAAACAACCAACAAAGTCAAGCATTTAGAAGAAATAGGGGTACCTGTACTCACATTTAGGCATCTGTTAATGGATTTCTTTATGCTCTAGAGATATTCGGAACCCAGGGTCCAGCCACAAGTTTAGCACCCTAAGAGCTGCCCTGCTGCTTAGTAAATACAGGAGGTCTCTTGCTCAGCATGAACCCCATTTAGAGAAAACTTTTTATTCACTTCACTTTATTCATGGGTGACATGGAGAGGCGGGCCGGTGATAACACAATCTCTGCCTCGTCCAGTGAAAGGCAGTTGCAATCACTGACATCTACTGACTTGGGGAGAAAAGGGACACAGCCAAAAGAAAAACCTTCAAAGGATCTACCCCTCTATCTAATGGTTGGCAAGTGTTCAATTTTAAAGTATACATGTTACCTCACGTTACTGTTGTGTGTAAACTTTTTTAAGCCCCTTGTTAACCTTTAGTTAACACTGTTTAATTTTATTAACTCATTCTTCACCTTCTCTTAGTTTTCTTTCCTTTTGACTGTTTGCATGTAAATTGCATTTGTTCATTTTTGTAGCAGAGAAGTAAAAAATACACTTTTTACTATAAACATAATTCTATTTTTTTTTTTAATTGAGTGAGAAATTGAGTGAGAAAATACAGACAAAAAATTGCACTTGTAGTGGGATAAAAATTACATTATTTCCCAGAGTGAAGAATTAATTTTGGATAATGTCAGTGGGAATCTGGCACTCTTTTACCATGTTCATTTTGACTAGGGAGGAGCCAAATGTACCTGAGTTTGAGTTAAAGTGGGTTTGGTGAGCATTACTGAAATGGTGAATCCAAACACCATTCAAGTCTAGGCAAATGGTCAATAAATTCTCAATCTAATGGCATGGTGGGCCGGGCTTTGCCTTGGAGGATATATTTCAAAGCAGAAAAAGAGGTTTGTTTTTTTTTAACTTAACTTTCTAGAGGAACACCAATTTTAATATTGCTTAAAGGACAACATTAAAAATGCAAAAATCCTTTAAAACATGCCTGGGAGTGCCCTGAACCTGTCTGTGAACTGGCACATCTGTATACCACGTACTATATCAAAACTGACATTTACAAAGAAAAATGTGATGGCCCCAGTGCACATCACCAATCCTGATGCTACTCCTCTCCTAATTACTGAGGAGTATAGCTGTCACCAGCTACTGTATATAAAGGAAGGGGCAGGATAATGGTGACATCATTGACCAAATATGGCCATGCCTAGTGACCATATTTGGGCAATGATGTTACCGCTTCTACCTCCCCTTTGTTTACATGGCTGTAAGACAATAATGTTGGTGATGTCAGCAGTTGCTAGGGATGTGGTGGGTGCCGGCACCCACCACGTCATTTGCACCCATTGACAGCAGAAAGCTGTCATATATAGAAGTGATCTATGCATCTGCATATGATTTTTAAGTGAACACCAAAGGATGCCAGACTAAGTGTAGCAAAAAATCAATTTAGGGTTGTTTTTTGTTGCTACACTAGGCATCCTTGGGATGAGTCCTCTCCTCATTTTGGGAGATATAGGTATAGATGACACGATTACATTGTCCTTCACTTTGGATGATCTAGTATCTTTAGCTAAGTTTTTCTTTATATTAGAGAATTTCTGGTTACTTTGTTTATGTATACAGTATGAGCACTTTGCCAACGTGGGCAGTGGAGATTTTGTGATGACATGCTGTGTTCTTTTTATGCTTCTTTTGATGGTCTCTTTGCCATGAGCTGTAGTTGAACCTAGTGAAGTGTTTACAATAAAGATAGTTGTATAAGAATGGATGACCGCTTCCTGTTCCAACATGACTGCACACCAGTGCAAAAAGCAAGGTCCATAATGACATAGATGAGCGAGTTTGGGGTGGAGGAACTTGACTGGCCTGCACAGAGTCCTGACCTCAACCCAATAGAACACCTTTAGGATGAATTAGAGCAGAGACTGCGAGCCAGGACCTCTCATCCAACATCAGTGCCTGACCTCACAAATGCACTTCTGGAAGAATGGTTAAACATTCCCATAGACACTCCTAAACCTTGTGGACAACCTTTGCAAAAGGATTGAAGCTGTTATAGCTGCAAAGGGTGGGCCAACTCAAAATTGAACCCTACTAACTAAGACTGGGATGCCATGCTAATTCTTTTGACAATAAAGTGTACACCCTGCCTGTCTGGAGCTCTTCAGGGTGTGACTCACCCAACACACCACAGCTTTTGGCTGAAATGTTCACAAATCCTATGAGTTCTACCAGCACATGTGTGCCATGACCTTCATAACTTCAGTGGGTAGCTTGATTATCAAACCGCCAGACTACAGGCAAGATTTCATTTAAAGTGAATGAAGACCACAAATTGCATGTGCTAGAACGGTCTGTAGGATTTATGAAGATTTTTTACTTTCAAAAAAGTTTTATTGAAGTTCTCAGAAGAGTTACAATATAAGACCAAATGAGGTCGTCAAGGAGATATAACAAAATATCAGATGAATCTACCAATAATATATAGCCCTTTAGCAAAGAGATGATAACTAACGGCACATTTAGACCAACAGTGGCCATATGCAACATGATCATGCTGCCATATTGTATCATGAAGAGGAAAAAGGCCCAGTTCCCCTAGACACCTCTACTGGGAACTAACTGTGTCAACGGGAGGGGGTTGAAGCAGCTTGCTACCCTCTATTCCTATTCAATCAAGATCATAAATCATGCATTGAAGGGCCATCCCACGTTACAATCAGTGAGGCGAACTTTAGAGACATCTAGTGTACAATTAGAACTAGTGGAAAGTAAAATTCAAGGCAGGTCTTGGTAGTCCGATTGGAGCTCAATAGTAACATTTCGAGTTCTTCAAAATAGAAAAGGTAGCAAATAGAGATTAGATATAGGAAAGAGGGAAGGAAGAATGTAAGAGAGGACAAAGAAAGTGTGGGGGGGGGGAGATAAGAGACCAGAGTAGGGGTAAACGTACGTATAAACTCAGAATCCTATATGGATAGACCTAGAGCGATACTTTCATGTATTTAGCCCATGGTTTCACAAGTTGCTTCAAACTTCTCGAAAGTATTAAGAAGCTTACTGACCAATGACCATCTTCTCCTGAGCCATAATCTAGGAGACCCTCCGTTTAGCACTAGTGAGAGATACAAAGGGTTGCATCCATGACTTGACGATGGTCATTTTAACTCCTGTAAGGATGAAAAAGATTAGTCACTGAAGGCTTTTAGTGGCAGCAGTAATCGGGAAATTAAATAGAGCAATATGTGGGGATTTTGGAATAGGGAGATCCGATATGTTACGGAGCATGGTGAAAACTCTATTCCAAAAACCTCTTCGTTTAGGGCAATCCCATCAAATATGTATAACGTCTCCTACATGGCCACAGCCACGGAAGCAAAGTGGAGAGGTAGATGGATAGAGTTTGGAAAGTCCAAATACTATCTCATCATGACTTTAAGGTTAGCTTCAGCCAGAGCTATGTTTAAAATACCTTTGGTAGCCCTGAGTGAATTTTTGTGCCATGTCTCCAGATCCCATTCCTGAGCCAGATCCTTTTTCCCAGGATAGCATGTAAGGAGTCTTGGTTTGAAGGCAGAGCATTGTATATCTCTGAACCCCCCCTCCCCCTCTCCACGGCTTGACCACACCACAGTTCATAGGGTGTGATGCTCGGTGGGTTTGGTTTGTTGTTCCAAAGACTATATAGAAAGTGGGAAATTTGAGTAAACCAAAATTCCTTTGAGGCAGGCATGTCTAACTTACTCACACAATATACTTTAGTTATAGGGCCTGAAGGCAGCAAGAAGTGATCAATCCTGTATAATCCTTTGTCTAGCCACCATGTGAAAGCATGAATATCCATGCCGGGCTGTGCCAGGGTGTCCCAGAGCGCAAGGGAGTGGGAAAGAGTTGGAGTGAGTATTGGGGGTCTACAGTATCTCAAAAAAGTGAGTACACCCCTCACATTTTTGTAAATATTTTATTATATCTTTTCATGTGACAACACTGAAGAAACAAAACTTTGCTACAATGTAAGTGAGTGTACAGCTTGTATAACAGTGTAAATTTGCTGTCCCCTCAAAATAACTCAACACACAGCCATTAATGTCTAAACCACTGGCAACAAAAGTGAGTACACCCTTAAGTGAAAATGTCTAAATTGAGCCCAAAGTGTCAATATTTTTTGGTGGCTACCATTATTTTCTAGCACTGCCTTAAGCCTCTTTGGCATTGAGTTCACCAAAGCTTCACAGGTTGCCACTGGAGCCCTCTTCCACTCCTCCATGACAACATCACGGAGCTAGTGGATGTTAGAGACCTTGCGCTCCTCCACCTTCTGTTTGAGGATGCCCCACAGATGTACAATAGGGTTTAGGTCTGGAGACATGCTTGGCCAGCCCATCACCTTTATCCTCAGCTTCTTTAGCAAGTCAGTGGTTGTCTTGGAGGCGTGTATGGGGTCGTTATCATGTTGAAATATTGCCCTGTGGCCCAGTCTCTGAACGGAGGGGATCATGCTCTGCTTCAGTATGTCATAGTACATGTTGACATTCATGGTTCCCTTAATGAACTGTAGATCCCCAGTGCTGGCAGCACTCAAGCAGCCTCAGGCCATGACACTCCCACCACCATGCTTGATTGTAGGCAAGACACACTTGACTTTGTACTGTTCACCTGGTTGCCATGACACATGCTTGACACCATCTGAACCAAATAAGTTTGTCTTGATCTCATCAGACCACAGGACATGGTTCCAGTAATCCATGCCCTTAGTCTGCTTGTCTTCAGCAAACTGTTTGCGGGCTTTCTTGTGCATTATCGTTAGAAGAGGCTCCATTCTGGGATGACAGCCACACAGACCAATTTGATGCAGTGTGTGGCGTATGGTCTGAGCACTGACAGGCTAACCCCCCACCCCTTCAACCTCTGCAGCAATGCTGGCAGCACTCATACATCTATTTCCCAAAGATAACCTCTGGATATTACGCTGAGCACGCTCACTAAACTTCTTTGGTTGACCATGGCCTGTTCTGAGTGAAACCTGTCCTGATAAACCACTATATGGTCTTGGCCACTATGCTGCAGCTCAGTTTCAGGGTCTTGGCAATCTTCTTAGCCTAGCCTAGGCCATCTTTATGTAGAGCAAAAATTGTTTTTTGTCAGATGCTCAGGGAGTTGCCATGTTGAACTTCCAGTGTCCATTATGAGAAAGTGAGGACGATAACACCAAATTTAACACACCTGCTCCCTATTCACACCTGAGACCTTGTAACACTAACAAGTCACATAACACTGGGGAGTGAAAATGGCTTATTGGGCCTAATTTGGACATTTTCACTTAGGGATGTACTCACTTTTGTTGCCAGCGGTTTAGACATTAATGGCTGTGTGTTGAGTTATTTTGAAGGGACAGCAAATTTACACTGTTATACAAGCTGTACACTCCCTATTTTACATTGTAGCAAAGTGTAATTTCTTCAGTGTTGTCACATGAAAAGATATAATAAAATATTTACAAAAATGTGAGGTACTGTAAGTGTAGGAGAGCACCATAGTGAGAAATCTGGGGTGAAATGGGGAATTTATTTGTCTCTCTATACCTATCCATCCAGGGAGTCCCAATCAGAGGTAGATCCCTGACAGTTGAGCCAACTGAGCTGCCTGGTAATACTAGTGGAGATTAGGTAATCCTAAACCGCCTTGGCATCGGGGCTGGCAAAGCACAGCTCTAGATAGACAGTGACCCTTTGAGCCCCAAATAAATTTAATAATTTTTGCTTGTAGACACCTCAGATGCTCCCTAGGCACTGGGATAGGAAGAGACCTAAAAAAATATAGGATTTGAGGAAGGAGGGTCATCTTAATCGAATTGATCCACCCTAGCCAAGAAGGGTCTAGTGGGGCCCACTTAGCTAGTTCAGAATCCAATTTCTTGAATAGGGGTGGGTAGTTAGCGGCATACAGCTGGTCTATTCTGGGGGTCAATGTGATTCCTAAGTATAGGATTGATGTGTCACTTCAAGAGAACTCACATTGTCCCTGAAGGGTTGATATTAGAGGGTGTGGGAGGTTAATATTGAGAGCTTTAGATTTGTCATAATTAACAGCTAGGCCCAAAGCTTTTGAGAATATTTCTAAGATCTGGTAGACATTGGGGAGAGAAGTAACAGGAGAGGATATGAACAGTAGCAAGTCGTCAGCAAATAAGGCGCACTTATGGTTTTGCAGACCCCATCTAATACCATGAATGTCGGGGTGGTCCCTGATCACTATCACTAGCAATTCTATTGCAATAGCAAATATCAACAGTGATACAGGACAGCCTTGTCTGGTGTCTCTCGAGATGAAGAACAATCCGGAGTAAAATCTCTGCAGACGAATCTGAGCCTCAGGGGTCAAGTAAAAGGCATTAATGATACATCTTATGAGTAGCATATATATAAGGCCAGGAGACCGAATCAAAGGCTTTTTGCAGGTCCAATGAGAGCAGCATGCCCTCCTGTGCAGGCCCTCCCATACCAACGTGAGTGTAGGAGGGAGATGATGTCTACTGCTCTACAGATCTGTTCAGGACCTTGCCCCCCCTGGTATGAAGTCCACTTGGTCTTTGTGGATATAAAGTCCAACAAAAGATGGCATCCAGTCTGCAAGGATTTTAGTCAGGATCTTTAGGTTGTTGTTTATGAGAAAGTTCGGGTGATAGTTGCCCACGAGCTTGTGTCCATCCCTTGTTTCGGTATAACTGAAATGTAAGCTGAATTAAGGAATTTGTCTACAGGGGCACCCCGACGTAAAGCATTAAAAAAATGGGCAAGGTAAGGAGAGTGTGTTAGAGAAAGCTTTGTAATAAGGTACAGAGAACAGACCCGGGCCAGGTGCAGAGAGGCTTTTAAGATTTTTGATTACTTGAGAAACTTCTTCTGCAGAAATTGCCTGTTTTAGTCTCTGGCAATGATGCTCCTCCAATTTCAGGGTCTGTATTAAGTCGAATAGATGATCTAGATCAGGTTGGGAAGGATTTGTTCCCGTATTATAAAGCTTTTGGTAGAATTCCTTAAATGTAGTGAAGATTTGTTGTGGATTCTGTGACAATATGCCTCCTGCCATCTTTATTTTAGGTAGGGTGTGAGAATGAGTCTTAGGTAGCAGTCTGCTCCCCAGCATGGTACCCAATTTATGTAAATTAAAGCGTGCCCCGCTCCAGCGCAGACTTTTCTTTGCCCTGAAGGTAAGCACCACGTTAAGAGCCCTCCTGGCTGCAACCATTTTTTGCAATGCAGACCAGGTTAGGGTTCTGTTTGTGTTCCTTACTTAGCCATAGGGATTCCCTTTCTAGTTTTTCAGTTTCAAAGCGGTTATTTTGGCGGATTTTGGAGGATATTTGAATAAGTCTACCTCTAATGGTAGCCTTGTGTGCCATCCAGAGTGTCTCAGGTGCGATTCTGTTGGTATCATTTAGTAGGAAGTAGTCTTTTATGGCCTTCTTGATCTCGAGTACTCTGATGGGATTGCTAAGGATGGATTGATTAAGTTTCCATCTGAATTTGCCCCTGTGGTTGGAGGGACAGAGAATATGCAGAAAGACAGAGGAATGGTCAGACCAAACCGAGTCTTTGATATAGGATTTGGAGGCCAGAGGTATGTGTGTGGAGGAAATAAGGATATGGTCAATCCTAGAAAAAGATTTATGCATGTGGGAAAAGTGAGTATAATCGCGTAGCGTGGGGTTGACTTCTCTCCAATGTCTACCAGACCCTGTTGGTAGAATAGTTTGGCAATGCGTGAGCTACGTTTAGGGGGGACGGGTAAGACGGTTTCCGAATGATTCCTTTTTATTCAGACCCTGGTCAAATGCTGTGTTAGAATTTCCACCATGAATTACCAGACCTCCCAGAAGGGGATTGAGAGTTTTGAAGATGTTCTGAAAGAATTGTTCCTGCCCACGATTTGGAGCATAGTAAGATATCAATGAGATTATTTGATCATCAATGGACTCTTTAGCTAAAACAAATCGCCCTTCTAGGTCTGTAAGCTCTGTTAAGAGTGAGAATTTACAGTTGCGAGAGATTAAAATGGCCACCCCCTTGGTTTTATCGTTTGCTAAGAAAAAGGTGGAGGAATTTGGCATTGAGGAATGATGGGAAATACCGTTTGGGAAAGTGGGTCTCTTTTTTTGTCCATTTTTTGAGTATAAAAAGACTGTAGAATTTCTTTTCGTTTAGATGGAGAATTCAGACCTTGCACGTTTTGGGATACTATACGCAGTGTGGGCACGGGGTGAATGTCGTTAGCCATTGAGCGAGAGGGAAGAAAAAAATCAGGACATTACAGCAACTCACCAGCCTCCGATCCATGCTGGGCATGGCAGGAACCTGGAGAAGTGGATGGGCTTCCGAGCAACCAGAGGTTTGTTCGCCTAAAGTGGTCTCTAGAAAAAAAAAACAGGGTTAGAAAAGCCGGAAAAGAAGAGACAGAGACAATAAAGAAGATGTACATTCCATAGAATGTCGATACTGAGGGAGGGAGAGAAGAGCTCCTTTTCCACTCTCATAACAAAGAGTATAAACCTCCTCTACTGGAGAGGGGGGTATTCCCGTAGTGGAGAGGAGGAAAATCCAGGTTTCCACAACAGGAGGAGGAGCATGTGTACCGACCCGAACCACTGGGCTTCCCTATAGAACTGGAAGTTGTAGTAGAGCAAATAGTCTATGATTATTCTATAAAGCACCAGTGACATTATGAATAATATTGAAACCTTGAAACAAGTATGTATAACAGACAGTAACATCAGTAACTGAGGGGGACTGACAGGACATGTTTCTCAGAGTTCTAGCTGGGGTCCACCTGAATAATGCTATTAAAGGCCCCAGATGAGCACAGACATAACGTGAGTCGGGAGCACACACTCCCTGAATTTGAGAGTGAACCTGCCTTTGGTGAGGGGGTTAATGCCGTCACCCGAGCACGCTTGGTGAGATAGGCATGAAAAAGTGGTGGAACCATTCCAACTGGGTGTAGAAGTGGGAGATGGGCTTCCATTCTGTGAGGGTTAATTGAACATAAATAGAACAGGAGAAACATCATCACAGAGGTCTGCCTTCCTTGGATTTCTTGGTCTTTGATTTCTGCCACAAAGGAGATAGTGGGCTAGTGCGAAGTTGACGTTTGGAGGATCCTGATGCTGAGCTGGGAGGCGGAGAGGATGGTTCCAGTGAGATCAATTTCAGTTTGAGCAGCAAGTTCTCACCTTCCTTGAAAACTGCAAAGGTGTAGGACTTCTGTTTATATTCAAATTTCAGGCTGGAAGGAAACAGCAACTAGTATTTTATTTCTTTTGTGTGAGAGCAGATAAACAGGTTTAAAGGACCTCTGTCTTTGAATCATAGCTGGGGATAAGTCGGTGAAGATTTGGATGTGCTTTCCTTGAAAAGACACATGAGGTGTGGAGCGGACCGTCTTCATTACCTCCTCTTTAACCACGTAAAAATGTGGTTTTACAATCACATCCCTCAGGAAGCCATCCGTGTGTAAGGGTTTCAGGGCTCTGTAAGCACGGTCGAGCTTGAGTCTGTGTGGTTGTACAGGGTCGGCCATTTATATGGATACACCTTAATAAAATGGGAATGGTTGGTGATATTAACTTCCTGTTTGTGGCACATTAGTATATGTGAGGGGGGAAAATTTTCAAGATGGGTGGTGACCATGGCGGCCATTTTGAAATTGGCCATTTTGAATCTAACTTTTGTTTTTTCAATAGGAAGAGGGTCATGTGACACATCAAACTTATTGGGAATTTCACAAGAAAAACAATGGTGTGCTTGGTTTTAACGTAACTTTATTCTTTCATTAGTTATTTACAAGTTTCTGACCACTTATAAAATGTGTTCAATGTGCTGCCCATTGTGTTGGATTGTCAATGCAACCCTCTTCTCCCACTCTTCACACACTGATAGCAACACCGCAGGAGAAATGCTAGCACAGGCTTCCAGTATCCGTAGTTTCAGGTGCTGCACATCTCGTATCTTCACAGCATAGACAATTGCCTTCAGATGACCCCAAAGATAAAAGTCTAAGGGGGTCCTTGGGGGCCATTCAACTGGATTGGTCGTCATGTGGGAGAAGAGGGTTGCATTGACAATCCAACACAATGGGCAGCACATTGAACACATTTTATAAGTGGTCAGAAACTTGTAAATAACTAATGAAAGAATAAAGTTACGTTAAAACCAAGCACACCATTGTTTTTCTTGTGAAATTCCCAATAAGTTTGATGTGTCACACGACCCTCTTCCTATTAAAAAAACAAAAGTTGGATTCAAAATGGCCAACTTCAAAATGGCCGCCATGGTCACCACCCATCTTGAAAAGTTTCCCCCCTCACATATACTAATGTGCCATAAACAGGAAGTTAATATCACCAACCATTCCCATTTTATTAAGGTGTATCCATATAAATGGCCCACCCTGTATATTCGGGATGAGATCTCGAATTAACGAGCGAACTGCCTCAGGAACCTCTTTGATCGACTCGGGTAATCCTCTGACTCTGAAGTTATATTGTCTGCTCCTGTTTTCGAGATCATCAATTTTTAGGAGGGCAGATTCAAGTTGGTTTTGGAGATCTTGAATACAGTCAGAGTTCTGGTTCATTCTAGCAACAGTGTGACTGAGTTTTTGTTCGATAGCTTCCATTCTTGAACCCAAATTGTGGAGGTCTGCTTTAATATCTGTTGTGATCCTGGAGGCTGTATTGGAAAGCCCACGGTCTAACAGGACAGCAAATTTTGCAAACATATCCGAGACCTGATCAGGAAGGGAACCCGGGGTTTGAGCTAGAGGATGGGGCTGGTCAGGGTCAAGATCATGGGGGAACAAGCTAGATCCTCCAGTGTATGTCCAATAAGCGATTGGAAGCCGGAGATGCAAGGTCCATATAGGGAGCATTCCTATATTGTCCTGTGGCAGAGCTCAGCACTGGTGACAGCATCTGTGGAGGCTGAGGGCTAGGATGAGCTTCTGAGGGAGCACCATTCACCATATTGGGGCCTGCGGCCTGGTACTCACTGTTGTAGTTAAGCTCTCAGCGGCCTGTCCCCGCTATCATAGGGGAAGTTAGCTGTTGCTCCCTGTGTCCTGGAGCGGAAAAGCGGTGCAATCGCTGAATTAATGGGCCAGCAGGATGCACCAACCAGTCCGGTGGAGTCCTCACTCCTGCTTCAGACTGTAGCTATCAGCGCCATCATGATGCCCGTGGCTTGGCACCCACCCATTAGGTTAATCACCCTGCATGCTGTCCCCACTTATTGTAAGGGGTGCGAGAGCAAAGTCCCCATGCTCTGAGGGGCAGGAGTGGCACAGATGCAGAACCTGCAAGTCTATAGAGCGCCCCAGGCAGAATGTGTGTGCCATCTTTAAATCTGTGGCCCGCTCTATGCAGGCGAATTTAAGCTCTTAACGTTTTGGTGGTGTAAATCTGCAGTGCCCGGGCTGGTTATCAGGATCTCTCCCTGCTCCTGTTGCTGTTGGTTCTTCTGTCACCAGGCTATTATGTCTGCGGAGAGCCCCAGACAATCGGGGCGGGACGGAGCTCCTGAATCAAGCTCCCATGTCAGGAGACTCTGCGCATGCACCTCGATTTCTGAAGATTTTGACCACTGGCTGTGCACTGTGCCAAAATAATATATAGCTATTTACTGTGTAATTTACATTCATGGACTGGTTTCCCAAAAGAGTCAATGCATATTTTCCTCTACTGACACCAATTTCCAATTAACCCCAAGACTCCAGTTGTAAAGGAAAGCAAATAAATCATAACATTCTTTTGTATGTTTGGCAGCTTTACAGGCCATGCTCTAAATTCTAAAAGAATCAAATTGAACAAAACCCAGGGGTAAAACAATTGCATGACTCTGCCTGCTTCTACTGAAGTTTCTATGTAAGTAATGGAAAAAATAAAAGTCTTGGTTTCTGAAGATAACGTTTCCCTCAAGAGTAATATCAATTAAAATGCCATTTATTCAGAACCCAACGTCTGACAATGATGAATCAAAATAATGTTTGAAGGAAATGTACAGTGTATGTATTAATTCCTATAAAATATATTTTCTTCAGCTGTTTATTTCATTTTAGAAAGGTAAGTATGAATATTTTAAAGTACCAGAGTAGTGAAGTATAAAGCATCAATATTCAGTGTTTAACCACTTCCCGCTCGCCATATTCAGAATGACGGCCGCAGGGTGGTTGTGTTATCATGACTGGGCATCATATGATGTCCAGCAGGAGAACCCACTCATGCACGCCCGCGAGGGTGCGTATAGCGGTGGTCCGTGGTGCGGTGTGTTGCTCTGGCACACCGTATATCCAATCTACAGTATATGCTGATCACATGGGCAGTGTCCATTTCAATCGGCAGGGGATCAATGAAACATTTCTTGCTGAACTGGTGCAGAACAGAACAGATGCCACGTTTGTTACATTCTTCTCTGTTCAGTTTTATACCTCTAAGGCCTCATACACATGGGCGTATGTAAAAAAATAAGCAAAACATCAGGCCTGACGCGTTAATGCACGTTAGCGAGTGTCGGCGTCAATAGGCGTTTTTTTTTTAAAAAAACATTCCTCTGCTATTTTTTAACCTATAAACGTTGGCGTCAAAAACGCCGGTTAACGTCGGCACGGCGTTAGTGAGCATTTTGCTGTGTCTGCGACAAAAACCCCAAAACGTTACAGCCTTGGAATGCGCTGGCCGTGGGTTCTACTTTCAGCTCACTAACGCCCTCTACAGCTCAAAAACGTCTGAGTTTTTGTGGGGCCATTGAATAACATGGAGAGCTGCAAAAAAGCTGGAAGAAGAAGCAGAGCTTAACCACTTAAGGACCAGAAGGATTTCCCACTGTAGGACCAGAGCACTTTTTGTGATTCGGCACCGCGTTGCTTTAACTGACAATTGTGCGGCCGTGCGACGTTGTACCCAAACAAAATTGATGCCCTGTTTTTCTCACAAATAGAGCTTTCTTTTGGTGGTATTTGATCACCTCTGCATCATTTCTGATCACCGCTATTAACAAAAAAAGAGCGACAATTTTGAAAAAAAAAACTATATTTTTTACTTTTTGCTATATTATATATCCAAAAAAAAAAATATATAATAAAACAAATTTATTCATCAGTTTTGGCCGATATATATTCTTCCTCATATTTGTGGTAAAAAAATTGTGATCGCCGTTTATTTATTGGTTTGCGCAAAAGTTGCCGTGTTTACAAACCATGAGAATTAATTTATGGCGTTTTACTATTTTTTCTTTTTACTAGTAATGGCAGCGATCTGCAATTTTTATCAGGACTGTGATATTGCAGCGGACATGTCGGACATTTTTGACACTTTTTTGGGACCAATGACATTTATACAGCGATCAGAAATTTAAATATCCACTGATTACTTTGTAAATGTCATTGACAGTGAAGGGGTTAACCTGGGGGGGGGCATCTAGGGGTTAACTGTGTTCCCTAGGCATGTTCTAACTGTGAGGGGCTGGGCTGTCAGGGGCACCACATATCTAACTGATCTCTGACATGCTGCCTGACAGAGCAGGGAACTGCCATGTTTACATTGGCGGTTCCCCGTTTTTCTTCTCTGACAAGCAATCGCGGCTTGCCGGCAGAGATCGAGTATGCCCGAGTCGCAGCCAGGGCCGGCTCTACCACTAGGCAGAGTAGGCGGCCGCCTAGGGCGCACTGCCACCTCGGGGCGCCTGGCCACTGTTGATCTGTCACTGGCTGCTCTGCATTGATTCATGTAAAAACTGACACAGTCTAACTGAGATAATGAGATTGTATTATCACATGCCATTTGCAAATGTACATAGAAATAGTGACTGATCTGCCAAATACCCCCCCTCCGCCCCCACCCTCCGTGAGGCTGTATTTGATGGGCACAGGTGAAGCTGTATTTGATGGGCACAGGTGAGGCTGTATTAATTGGCGCTGGTGAAGCTGTATATGATGGGCACAGGTGAGGCTGTATTGATTGGCGCTGGTGAAGCTGTATTTGATGGGCGCTGGTGAAGCTGTATTTGATGGGCGCTGGTGAGGCTGCATTTGATTGGCGCTGATCAGGCTGCAATTCATTGGCGCTGATCAGACTGGGCAGGGGAAAGGGGGTGGAGTCAGGGGTGGAGCCAAGGGGGGCGGCAAAATGAGGTTTTGCCTAGGGTATCAAAAATCCTTGCACCAGCCCTGGTCGCAGCCCTAACTCTGCAGAGTTGTGGCGGGCACAAGAGCGCGCCATCGCGTTCCCACCCGCTACTGCGCATGTGCAAGCTGCCGTTTATAGACGACGATTCGCGGTAAAGAGCCACTCTGCAGCAGTAAATGTACGCGAGCCGGTCAGGAACCAGTTAATCATAACTCATGTAGTATGAAACGCATCAACACTGTTCCCTGCCTGCTGTAGCTGTGATGCCTTTGTCTTTGTATTGATGGATTACCAATAAATCTGTGGAATTTTCATACATGTAAGCCGCATCCAATTCGCACAGGTGTGAACCCAGCCTCAGTCCCTCTAAAGCCCTCCATACGCGTTACAATCCAACAAAACAATCTGTTTACAATTAACTTTAGATCTACCAAAACTGTATAATACGAGGACCTACCTAAACTATCCAATCAATTGGTATCCAATCCGGCAGGCCCTTGCACTACATACTTGTAGGTAAATCTAAAAGAGATTGCACAATCTGATTGTATAGTGTATGGGCAGTCCTAGACAGACCGTCGCTCTATCAGATGTTTTCAGACATAACCCACAAACATAAACCTGGAATTCATTCCATTCCACAAAGTATAGCTGTTGCTCCCGGAATGGCATTTTGTCGTAGACTGACCTCCGGGCTGGATTCTGATTAATATTCTCCTCCGGATCTCTGGCGACTCCCGTCAAATCTTCTCCCGTTTAATGGCTCGTTTGGCTGATTTGTTTGGGTTTTATCATCGAGTTTTCACTTGGCTCAGCAAAGCTTGTAAAATGTCCGTTCAGCCGGCCATTAAAAAACACTAATTATCAGACGGCTTCTGCTAAATGAGGGTCGTATCTGGAGAACTGAACGCAGCAGCCAATCACAGAGCAGCTTTCATTTGTTTTGTTTTTTACTCTATACGCTGGAAATGGGATGTCTGATTGGTTGGTCTTGGTTGGCACATCATTTTTCTCTGCTGCAGTGGGGAATGCCAGTTGGTTTGGGGATTCTGGCACAATGCAGATAGGCAATTCTTGCCCTTTATGTTCCCCCCTTAAATACTTTGACTGACCATACACAATGCAGACTGATTGTACAA
>BLSH010499517.1:217717-242059 GCA_018402905.1 Glandirana rugosa
AGTCTCGAAGACCAGTGAGGTCGGTCGTGTCTTTACTTGGAGATCCACCCCACGCTATTGAACGGGGGGGTAGGGGAGAAGGGGACGGTACGTAGGACCCGAGATAATACGGAAGACCCACGGCCACTACGGGTACCACCCACAGTCGTCCCTCTCGTCTCGCGTTAGTGATTTGTAGACGTTCCTTGTTTCGGCATTCTTTGTTAGTCAAATAGTTAAGTCCAAAGTCTCGACAGTAAGGAACCAACGACACCGGTCCCCTGTTCGATTAGTACGAGACACGAACTAATCGAAGTCACCTCACGACCACTAATCAACCGAACCCGAACGATTTTTGAAATGTCCGGGTCCGGGTCCGTGCCACGGACACCCAAAAGTTCGGTACGGACCCGAACGTTCCAGTCCGGGTTCGCTCAACACTAATCACCAGCACTCCACTGAAGCTAATCAAGCACAGAGCATGATTAGCTTGTCCCCTGGCCACAGCAACCAAGGAATGACAGCTCTGAAACCTGAATTGATAAACTGATTGTTTCTTACGGCTTTGTTCCTTGCAGATGTTTAGTGATTGCGCTCTGCTCTCCCTGCTGACACCCACCATGGGCATCACCGGCACCCAGAAGGCATAATAGAGCCCAGGATGCATGGCAGGGGAAGAGGGGATGGGGGGGCAAGTTATCGCACCCCACCTAGAGGTTCATTTCTGTGCTGGCTGGAGTGACCAGAAGCTCTGAGGGCAAGATATCTATACTACTAAGACAGCTAAACAAATTCTTCTTACTGCTGCAAAGGGTGATCTGTGACTAGTGACCAGTGTTAATTTAGTTGACTAAAACCGACTAAAACATTTTAGTCGGCTAAATTAATATCATTTTAGTCTACTAAAATACGACTAAAACTAAAATGGCATTTTAGTCAAAATAATAAAATGGAACAAAAACTAAAATGGCACTTTAGTCAAAAGACTAGGATTACAATTAAACTGAAATCTTACATCAAAATGAGCAATGGTCTGTAGTGCATGTTCATACCTCAATTCCATAAATAATAACATATTCGATTTTTCACTCCAGCAGTATATAATGAGTTTGGAAATTGTAGAGAAATGCTTAAATAATGCATTACAATTTAACAACACCCATTCGATTTTAGACGACTAAAATGATTTTAGTCTACTAAAATGTCCTGGAGATTTAGTCGACTAAATACGACTAAAACTAAAACAATTGCAGAAGACTAAAATGGGACTAAAACTAAAATGGCATTTTAGTCCTAAGACAAAGACTAAAGGAAATCAAAATTTGCTGGCAAAATTAACACTGCTAGTGACAACAATTCTGAAGTCTCCTCCTGTACATCTAAAGTGTTCTTAAAGTGGTTGTCAACTCTTGACAACCACTTTAACCTATAGGTAAGCCTATAATAAGGTTTACCTGTAGGTGCCCTGCATATCTCCCAAACCTGCACGGTTCAGGAGATATAGAGTGTAAATGCATGTGCCGACGTCATCGACACATGCGCAGTGGAGAAACAGCCCGAATGGGCCGTTTCTTCACGCAGTGTGCTGTAAATGACGGCTCCCGTGCGCATGCGTGGGAGTGACGTCAGCGCGGCTCCGGCCAATCACAGCGCTGTGATTGGCCGGAGTCCGCAATCCAAGAACAATGCACAATCAACATGACGCCGGTCACAACGGTGCTCGGGGACCGCTGCAACAGCGTCGTTCTAAGTTAAGTATTTCATAATGAGCTAGCATGCAATGCATACTAGCTCATTATGCCTTTGTCTTGCAGGTGTTTTTTTTTTCTTACCCTCCCTTTACAACCACTTTAATTGGAACTGTCACACCGAGTACAGGGTCAGTTTCAACCGCAATCTTTGATACATTACTGGATTTGTGTTTTCTCCATATGCACACAGATTGCCTGTGTTTAATGGACCTCAATAGCTGCTCTAGTAGGGCCCTCCCCCACCCCAGGTCCTGTTGTGCAATGTGGGTTAACCTGTCATGGCTGTTGTTATGCCACAGCTACTCTGTAATACATTTACTCTGAAGGTGCACAGGTGTTCTGTATACTTTGGATCAATATATTTACATGCTAGAGGGCATTTGCCCCCTCTCGAAATCCCACTTAACTACTTGCTGACTGCCTACCGCAATTTTACTGAGGCAGGTTGACTCTATTGCATGAAATGACGTAATATCAAAATACTGCTGGTATATACCTTTTTGCGCCGATAAATGCTGGTTTATCAGCGTCCGACGTTTTTTGTAGTCAATGGAAGCTAATGAAGTAAAAAAAACGCTCAAAAACGTTGACGCCGATAAACGCTGCTTACAAAACGCTCCAAAAGAACATTTTCTAAGCAGTGTCTCCTGCCCGACGTCCAGAGAGCCCAGAGAGCGTCCAGTATGCATGGAGCCTAAAGGTGTATCCACTATTGGTCTGATTGACTCTCAGCACTAAACAGTAACTACAATAATTGGAGACTGCCTGAACTCCCTCAGATACCCCTGGAGAAAGTATTGTTGCAGTTTTCTTCTGAACAATATGTATGTCATACAGTATAATAAAGAGCTGGGTTGGCGCTGCCCTGGATAAAAAGACCATATAATTGTTGTGGCTGTCAGCAGTGTATAAGGTAAGGGATCCGACCAGGTGTACCCCACCCTTGTGCAAATTAGCAAAAAATAATTTATAGTTTATAATAATAAATAAATAGCACTACGTGGTCTGGTCCTTTTTCATCTCAAACTGACCACTAATACACTGACCAATGGAGGACTGCGGAGAAATATTAATTCCTGGAAAACAACATTGGATAACTCACAGAAGGATCAAAGCAAAGACCCCTGATCACCTGCCTAGACAGGCGCCCCTGCGCTTTACCCCTGTGTGGGGTGGCGCTGTCCGGTAAGCAGTGTAAAGAGAGGGGAGCACGTGTGATTCACATATGAAAGATTAATGCACTCTCAGCTAATGGACACTATTAATTATTGATTTTTACCAAAAATTATATGTGGTTTATGATTTTTAGGTTTTTTTGATATTCTATATGTTATACCAGCACAATGTTAGGAAACACAGGATATAATGTATAACATAAGCACTGTTCACTTTTGCTAATTTATTTATTATTATAAACTGTGAATTATTTTTTGCTAATTTGCACAAGGGTGGGGTACACCTGGTCGGATCCCTTACCTTATACACTGCTGACAGCCACAACAATTATATGGTCTTTTTATACAGGGCAGCGCCAACCCAGCTCTTTATTATACTGTAGCCACAAACTTCCTTTGTTAGGAAGGTAACACTGGGGGGCAGCAAACCCAACAAGAGTAAGCCTAAAAAATCCTGAGCGCAATACTTCTATCTATTAATATGTATGTCATGATTGCTGTTTTTTAAACCACAGTGGAACACACCCAGTTTGGGGCATTCTTTATGTATTTTATACTTTGTCACTAAATACTTATTTTATACATTTCTGACATCTGGTGCCTTTAAAATCCCACCCACATGGGGTTTGTAATTTGCTTTTTTTTGTTTATAGCGCAAAAAATAAAAACTGCAGAGGTGGTCAAATACCACCAAAAGAAAGCTCTACTTGTTGGAAAAAAGGACATAATTGTTATTTGGGTACAGCGTTGCACGACCGCTCAATTTTCAGGGCTTGTTTACACTTGCTTTAAAACAGGGCGTCAGACACGCTTTGTTAAAGCTCTCTTAGGGCTAGTTTACACTTGCTTCGGCTTCAACGCTCATTAAAGCTCATACAGCTTCAACAAGCTTTTATGATGTGTTTTTGAGGCTTCTGCGGTGCTTCGAACAGGCTTCAGTGAGGCTTCAACAAGGCTTCAACGAGGCTTCAGTGATGCACTTTTAAAGCCTTGTTGAAGCTTGGCCAATGACCTGTGTGTTTGTTGATATCTCACACCTGCAATTTCTCCAAAACAAAACGAAGCTAAAGCTGAATTACAGCCTCTGAAAAGCTGCAGGTGCTTCAAGCGAGCTTCAAACAAGCTTTGTCATAGACTTCTATGGAGGCGTTGGAGAGGCTTTGAAACCTGGCTAAAGCTACATGGGGTATAATTTTTGATGCAAAGCTGAAGCCCAGCCAAGCCAACGCAAGGTGTAAACAGGACTGTAAGCTAACCATTTTCTTTAGTGACATGGACTTTGACTGGTGTTAAGGGAGCTTTACCAACGCCTGTCTGACGCCCTGTTTTGCAGCAAAGTGTAAACGAGCACTTAACGCCACTCAAAGCTCCTGTCACTAAATAAAATGGTTGACTTACAGTCCTGTTTACACCTTGCATTGGCTTTGCTGTGCTTCAGCTTTGCGTCAAAAATTATACCCCATGTAGCTTTAGCCATGCTTCAAAACCTCTTCAACGCCTCCATAGAAGTCTATGACAAAGCTTGTTTGAAGCTCACTTAAAGCATGTGCGGCTTTTCAGAGACTGTAATTCAGCTTTAGCTTCACTTTGTTTTGGAGAAATTGCAGGTGTGAGATAGAAACATAGAAAAGTGACGGCAGAAAAAGACTGAGTAGTCCATCGAGTCTGCCCCTTTTTATTTTTATTTTTTTTTATTTATTTATTTATTTATTTATTTTTTACATTAACCTTGTTGTCTGACTATGGATTTATGTTTATCCCAAGCATGTTTGAAGCCATTTACTGTTGACTGTCTCACAACCTCTGTTGGTAGTTTATTCCAATCATCAACCACCCTTTCAGTAAAATAATACTTTCTAAGATTAGTTTTGAACTTCCCCCCAGTTAGTTTGAGGTCATGTCCCCGTGTTCTTGATTTTGGTTTCATATTGAAAAGACTGCCCTCCTGAACCTTATTCACCCCCTTGAGGTATTTAAAGGTTTCAATCATGTCTCCCCTCTCCCTTCTTTCCTCCAGACTGTACATATTAAGTTCCTGAAGTCGCTCTTGATATGTTTTATCCCCCAGACCTTTCACCATTTTTGTTACCCGTCTCTGAACTCGTTCTATTTTATCAATATCTTTTTGTAAGTGAGGTCTCCAGAACTGGACACAGTATTCTAAGTGAGGTCTCACTAAAGATCTATATAGAGGAATCAGAACCTCCTTCCTCCTGCTGGTGATCCCTCTACTGATACATCCCAGAATTCTATTTGCTTTTCCCACTGCCTGGTTACACTGTTTGCTCATTTTCGACAAACACACAGGGCATTGGCCAAGCTTCAACAAAGCTTCCAAAGAGCCTCATCAAAGCAACACCAAAGCCTCATTGAAGCGCCATGAAGCCTCATTGAAGCACCACAAAACCTCATTGAAGCACCACCAAAGCCTTATTGAAGCACCACCGAAGCCTCATTGAAGCACCACTGAAGCCTCATTGAAGCACCACCGAAGCCTCATTGATGCACCACCGAAGCCTCATAGAAGCACCACCGAAGCCTCAAAAACACAACCTAAAAGCTTGTTGAAGCAGTAGGGGCTTTAATGTGCATTGAAGCCAAAGCAAGTGTAAACAAGCCCTTCAAAACAAGGCTTCAGACACGCCAGTCAAAGCTCCTATCACTAAATAAAATGGTTAGCTCACAGTCCTGTTTACACCTTGTGTTTGCATTGCTTTACTTCAATTCGGCCTCGCTTCAAAAATTATACCCCATGTAGCTTTAGCCAGGCTTCAAAGCGTCTTCAAAGCCTCCATGAAAGTCTATGACAAAGCTTGTTTGAAGCTCGCTTGAAGCACCGGCGGCTTTTGAGAGGCTTTAATTCAGCTTTAGCTTTGCTTTGTTTTGGTGAAATTGCAGGTGTGAGATATCAACAAACACACAGGGCATTGGCCAAAATTCAACAAAGCTTCAAAAGAGCATCACTGAAGCACCACTGGAGCCTCATCGAAACACCACCGGAGCCTCATCGAAACACCACCGAAGCCTCATCAAAGCACCACCGAAGCCTCATCAAAGCACCACCAAAGCCTTATCGAAGCACCACCAAAGCATCAAAAACACATCATAAAAGCTTGTTGAAGCAGTAGGAGCTTTAATTTGAGTTGAAGCTAAAGAAAGTGTAAATGAGCCCTTAAAGTAACGATGTGCCATATTGCAAAAAATGGCCTGGTCATGAAGAGGGTAAACCCTTCCTGAGCATAAGTGGTTACAGCAATCAAAATATTTCCAACATGACACATATCCCAAAAAGTTGAAAATGACAATGGCTTAACATGGCTTACCTTTGCATAGATTGCAGCTAACAGAACAGCCACCCTGCCTGATGTTTATTGCCAATCACATACCAAGAACCATCACATATTACTGTCTGTAATTGGGCTGTTAGGCAAAACTTTTTTTATGGGAGGGATTTCTTTCCATTGTTCATCAGCTATTATTTTTTTTCCTTTCAACTCTAATTGTGTCAATTTTTTCTAATATATTAAAAATGTTCCATTGCAGTTCTATTCACAAAAGAAAATTCTTCCCAGTGAACTATTTACATTGCATTGAGTTTAATAAATTTTGTTGCAGAGACCTACTTTTCCTGGTTCTAAAGAAACATTGATGTTTCCCTTATTGTGTCCTTTCTCAACCCAACTGATAACAAGGAGGCTTCATCTTTATTATCACCACCTATCTATTTAGCTCAACAAAAAAAGAAAACAAAATGCAGCAGCAGTACAATTATACAAACAGAAAATGAGGGTTCTGAAGCCATTCTGTACATAGTGTAGGAAATGGCCCGAACTGCCATATTGTAAAGAGTAATTAGAATTCTTGTCACTTATTAAAAATGGTTTTGGCAGCAATTACTTTTATTTTTTTAATGAATGTGACAGTCAGATTCTTCTTTCAGCACTACATAGGAAAAAAAAGATATCCAAACTCCAGTTGGCTATTAGGGGTCAGTAAATCTAACAGCAACATAATACCGAAAATGTATATTTCATTTACCGTAACAGCCAGTCCACATACACTAATATCTGGAGTTTCCAGAATAAGAAACTATAGAATGCACATTAATGGATGTTATGAAGGCTTAGTTAATGGTTCACCTACAGCCAGGAAACATGCGGTGTCCTTTTCCAGGTAAAGCTTTTTGCTGTGACACAAAAAGTCCCACTAATTAACTTTGTTTTCCACATGAAAGCATCAGATTCAACCTTTGCAGTAGTCATGTTTTTTTCTGGAAATATTGAGTCATGGGTAGTATAATATGTCAGACCAAAGAGGCCTTGCATATAGCATTTACTAGAAGGTAATGCAACACCACGGGCGTCTTCATTTAAAATGTCTTGCTTTTCGGGAATTAATCAAGTGTGTTGGTTTCAAGGGCATAACTACTGTAAATCTAATGATGGAGTGGAGACGAGCAGAAAAAAGAAGATGGTACTGCATGTAAAGGGACCACTGAGGATCCCACAGGATGGGAAATAGGGCTTTTCGCTCTAACCACATCTCAGAATATTTGTAGGTGCTTCTACCTTATCCATATTGGTGGTGAGTCATGTCAAAGGACATAAGACAAACTGGAAGGTTTTAGTGAAATTACTGTTGGCCAAGGTGTTTATTAGAGGGACTGGTCATGTGACTTTGTGCTAAAAGGACTGTTATGAAGGTGTAGCTAATGGTTCACCTACAGCCAGAAAACAGGTGGTGTGCTGAAGAAAATTGGAAGGCTTAATGGGAATTATGCTTCCAAGTGGTACCTGATCCTTCTTACCCTGGTGTTAGTCTTTTGCTGAGGCAGCAATTATCACCCCGTTGGCCCTTCCTATATGTGAACTGTTGGTCAAGTTGTTTATTAGAGGGACTGGTCATGCAGCGTTGTGCTAGAAGAACTGGCTTTAATAGTACAGCTTTATCTGCGGCTTCTATCCTTTGGTTGGCAAAGGCTGTGCAGCGCTTGGTGAATCGTTTTGTTTCCCAATTTAACATCTGGACCACTCCTTATAAACATTGCATGCACAATAAGCTATTTAATTATGATCCTGTGTCAATGTCATTATTTCCTTTTGTAACGGTTATTATTAGAAGTTGTTGCTTGCTGGCTCCCGTGTCCCATTTCACAATTTATCCACCAAGTTACAACATTGGGTAGATCATTTTAGCCAAAATGTATGCTTTCCTAAAATATATATGAAATCAAATTATTTTAGAATGGCACAGTAGGTTACAAGCACAATTTACATTGCTTGACTGCTTGACTGATGGGTTTGGAAAGGTTCCTCTACCTTTTCAAGAAGCTTTAAAGAGCCAATGCAGCATCCAGAGATCAGCTGTGGAGCAGATTATACTCATTCCTAGCAGGCTGGCCTAGCCCAAGGGTGCACCTATGCATTTTCTTAGTGACCTGAGCCAGTAAGTGATATAAGTGAGATGAAAAGATTCTCCTGAGGAGACATAGAGGTGTTCCCTGTGTAGTCAGCAATGCACTTGTTCTCATGGCTGCCCATATGTCACTACCCACAAGCATATGAGAGTCTGGGACAATAGTATTGGTTTGTTGCAGAGCACCACTGGTTGAGCAACCAATGTCACCTGGAGGGTTCAGCAGAGATTGCTCTGTACCAAAAAAGAGGGGTTAACAGCACAACAAGAGAAGCTATATAACCAAGCCCAGTCTATTCTGTTCTGTCCATGAGTGGTATTGTTCTTCAATACTTTTGGGAAAAACTGTACAGCAGGGGTCTCCAATCTTTCCAAACAAAGGGCCAATTTGCTGTCCTTTTAGACTTTAGGGGGCTGGAATTTGACCAATGGAAGTAGAAAATGTGCTGGTGTCAGTTGACATAACCAATGCCTCATCATTGGTATCAGTGGAAAGAATAGTGGCCCATCATTGGTGTCAGTGGGAGTAATAGTGACTTGAATGAGTAGAAGCAAATAGTGCCTCATAGTTGGTGTCAGTGGAAGGAAGAATGCCCCATTTTCGGTGTCAGTAGGAGGAATTGTGACCCAAGGGCCAGATAAAAGCAAGCAAAAGGCAACATCCGGTCCTTGGGATGCGGTATAGAGACCTCTGTTGTACAGTGTTGTCTTTGTGCAGGTATTGTTCTGTTCTGGGATTTGCCATGACTACCCAAAGACTGGGGGTCTGAGCATTATAGCTACCATTTGTACTTTTCAGTTATTCAAGCATTGCATCAGAGAAGATCACCACAAATAGTTTCTATACAGTGTGTTTAAAGTGCTGTGGATCTACTGGACTAATTGGGGACTATGTGTAAAATAAGTGGAAAGTACAAAAAAGGTGAAGTGAAAATTTCTCTATTTATTGTGGAGGGTTAGCTCAATCGGGATCACCTTCACTGGGAAAAAAGGTAGTCCAAATGGCAGGTTTTCTTAAAAATCTTTCTTGTAGACAGGTTTATTTAAAACGTTGCAGGTAAATCAAAGAAACAAAAAAGAAAATAAATCCTTGCCTTCCAGGCACTAACTAAACATTTTCAGTTCCCTACCTCAGAGGTGAAGAGCTTCTCCCAGTGACCCACAAGACAAAGATGATGCAAACCTTTTGTTTCAGTCAGGCTTGATGGCTCCCGAGTCCCAGACCAGAGCAGTCATCTGATCCAGATCGGCTTCCTTTATACCACCTGTTGATGGACACAAGTGGATCGCAAAATGTGGTCCGGAACCCATCCTGCCAAGGTGGCTGGTAAAACCCGGACCGGATTCCGCCTTAGTTTCCTGCAAATGAACGCATGTGAGGTGAAACATAACGTCCATTGATCACCTCACCTTTCATAACACCACATTAGGTATACATGTATATGTTCCAAATAATTTCTGCACTCCAATTTGCTGTTGCAATCTTCAGAGTCATTTATTCAATGTATCCATTGTTTTCTCCCTAGGAGATATTAAAGAGCGCTGCTCCAAGCACAAACATTTGACAACCCGGTGGTTTCAATGTTGCTGGGTGCTGGCACCCAACAGGACTTGTCCAGTCTGCAGAAACTATATATTAAAGAAAATAAGGAGCAGCATACCAGTTACCAGCCCAATTAGCATGAATAGAAGAACATCTTCAGCTTGTCTCCTCCCATGGCAAACCTCTCTGACATGTTTCACCCTCCCACTGGCTTAGTCAAATGGAGCCTCCATGACTAAGCCCATGGGAGAGTGAAACATGTCAGAGGGCCATGGCTTGTGAGGAGAGAAGCTGAAACCATCTTTCTACACATGGTGATTGAGCTGGCAACTGGTGTGCAGCTCCCTATTCTCTTTGACATTGTGTTATCCGATTCAGATGATTGGTAAAGCTGCTGATATCTGCAGCACCTTCACCTTCTACCACCATTCATAAAAAGAAGTGCTACATATATAGCAAAACACTATATCACCAGCTTTACAAGGTGAAAGAGATCCAACAAGTAATATAGGTGCCATTAGAACTGCTTCACACTTCATCCAGTTTTCTTTATTGTATTTTAGTTTTTGACTTTATATGTATTCATTTTTACAAAAAAATGCACAAATTCTTTGCAATGGATATAGATAAGTGAAAATTGCAAAGATGTAAGTGTATAAACACACCAATTGTTCCAGTGTACTGAGTGCCAAGAGTATATGGATTATTTTTTAAGATATTATTGTTGTGTAAAGTTGTATATTCCGGATCCAGCAACCATACGTGAGAAAATTTCTCTTCTTTTGGGCCTGAAGGAGATTTGGCACTGCTTCTAAATATCTAGAGGTCAGGGGGAGGTATATGTGTTCCTCAGTGCAGGAAGGGTTCTTGGCAACTTTGCCAACATTTTGGAGGTGTCTGGGAGGATTTAGGACATAGAACAAGACTGGCACATTGAAAAGACACATCACCCTGCTATAGAGAGACTGGCTTCTTATTACACTCATTTTGTCCTTCAATTTTTATAGGCTATAGTTGTATCATATTAATGGTAATAATGATGATAATAATGATAATAATATTAATGTGTATACAGTGAAATTGTTAGTTTAAACGGTTCCGGACCGCGTATCGTATATTTACTGCTGCACTGTGGCACTGTCTCGCGAATAGCCGTCTATAAACAGCGGCTCATGCTTGTGCAGCTAGCGGGTGGGAGCACGCTGGCAGCGGTGCGCTCTCATGCCCGCTGCACTCTGCAGGAGTGTGCCTGTGGCTCGGGTGGACCCGATGTCCGCCGACAAGCCACGATGACCTAGCAGAGAGAAAGAACGGGGAACCACCGATGTAAACATGGCGGTTCCCCGCTCTGTCAGTGGGCATTTAAGAGATCTACTGATCCCTGTCACTGGGATCAGTTAGATCTCTTATGCCCATGGTAGCCCAGCCCCCTCACAGTTAGAACAAGCTTAGGGAACATAGTTAACCCCTAGATTGCCCCTTGCAGGTTAACCCCTTCACTGCCAATGACATTTATACAGTAATCACTGGATATTTAAATTTAAAGTTTCAAAAATGTCCGGCATGTTCGCCCCAATATCAAAGTCCCGATAAAAATCGCAGCCATTACCAGTAAAAAAAAAAAATTGTAAAAAATCAATAAACACCGATTTCGGGGGGTTTTTTTACCAAAAATATGAGGACGAATATAAATTGGACAAAACTGATGAATAAATTTGTTTTTTTTGTATTTTTTTTTTTTTGATTTGTATTTTAGCAAAAAGTAACAAATATTGATTTTTTTTTTTTGCAAAATTGTTGCTCTTTTTTTGTTTATAGCGCAAGAAATAAAAACTGCAGAGGTGATCAAATACCACCAAAAGAAAGCTCTATTTGTGGGGAAAAAGGGAGGCAAATTTCGTTTGAGTACAACGTCGCACGACCGCGCAATTGTCAGTTAAAGCGATGCAGTGCCAAATCGCAAAATGTGCTCTGGTACTAACATAGGAAATCCTTCCGGGGGTGAAGTGGATAAGCAACCCAGGTTTTTGTGATCAATGGACACTAAACAGAAAACTATAAATATGCGATCAGTATAGTGGAAAGTATGGGGTATTTTAAATAAACACATATTTTGAGTTAGAATTGCATTTTTTTTTTGTTTAATATCATTTTGAGGTGACTTTCATATTTCTACATTATTGTTTTTTGTTATTGTATTAAATATCAACATGTGAACTTTAGCCACACTACAGAGGGAGCTCTGTATTTTAATGTACCTACCTGCAAAGCACTGTTAAGATAAAATATTGGCCAAGTAGGCAATGCATTGAGTTGGCTTGAATTGTGAGAAGGAGATGTAAAACACAACTATTGTGTAGCAAAACAAAAAGCAGAAATTGAATATGTAATGGCATCAGAGAAAATGGCATGTGTATACAGTATGTACAAATAATTTCAAACTATGATCAGAAACAAGATTTTTTCAACATTAGCTTGCATTAATAATAATCTTTACATTAAGGTATATGGTCTTTCAATAACTTAAATCATTGAAAAGACTATTGCTGGAATTTACTAAAACTGGAGCAGACACAATCTGGAGCAGCTGTGCATCATGACTTTGTAGCTTCGGCTAATTCAGTTAGGCCCCTTTCACACTGGGGCGCTTTACAGGCGCTTTGCGCTAAAAATAGTGCCTGTAAAGCGTCTCCCCATTGAACCCAGTGTGTCCTTTCACACTGGGGCGGCTCAGGGCGGTGCGCTTGCAGGAGTAAAATTAAACTCCTGCAAGCATGATTTTTCAGGAATGTGGGGAGCGGTGTATTCACCGCTCCTCCACCGCTCCTGCCATTAGATTGAATGGGTAGCACTCCCGTAGCGGCTGTGCACCTCTCTGGGAGCGCCGAGTTCCGGCACTTTTAACCCCTTGTGGGGGGGTTAAAAGTGCCGTGCTGCCGCCCGAATAGAGGCGCCATAGCGCTGCTATTACAGCAGTAGATCGCCGCTTGATTAGCAGCGGTTTACCGCTGAAGCTCGGGCTGTCCCAGTGTGAAACGGGCCTTAAGCTTTGAAAACGAAAGCTAGAAGCTGATTGGTTACCATGCACAGCTGCTCCCAATTCTGGTTGCTTTCAGTGTATTGTCTTCTATGTTTTCCTTAAATGTGCACCATAGTTGCCACCAGGAAAGACTGGAAGGACACTTTTTTAAAAATGGCGGTGGACTTTGAGTGCACCCTGCCAAGGCGAAGAGTGTTCCCCCTGCCTGGCGGGAGCTTTCACTAGATATTAGACTGTGGAGCAATTTAAAAAATAGTGGGATGCAGAATGCAATACACCAGTATACCTGAAAGCAACAGAATCATCTACTAATATCAGACTGGACACACCAGATCGTGTTGTTGCTATCATATATTGATATTCCAAATCTGTGTCAGTCTAATGTGTTGTGATCCAGAAGATGCACATAAGAGCTGGTTCACACTAGAATATTTGTTACGGTGCATAACATTAGCTGTGTTGCTTGTGTACAATGTCTCCACATCAACTGATATGAAAGGCAGAATGCAAGTCCTACTAAGAACAATGGCTTTTCTCAGAGCCCTGCATTTTTCTTGCAAATGCATGCTTAGCAATATAACTTTCACCCCATCAGCAATCCAAAGGGTGCATGTTAGATATGGAACTGGAGCTCAACTCTGGGACACACTATGTTGAACAGTGCATTATGTGAGCCATATCCAAGTATTAGAGAAAACAATGCTCTTGTGGTGTGTTCATAGTGGCAAGAATATTGGGGCCATGTTGCATGCATGCTTCCAGACTGATGGCTAGAGGTGACTTGGTCCAGTCATTTGCTAGCTGATCTTACAGGTCAAAGTATAATGCAAAGGGTTGCTACCACCACCAGCCATTGCTGGCTTGAAACTTCACTCAATCTATGAGTAAATATATTTAAGTGGGTTGGGGAAATTCAACAGGAAGAGGAGTATGGAGGAAGAAAATGACTCCGCATAGGCTTCATACTCCTGTCTGAGTTGTTGGCACATTTGGCCTTCTACACAAATCCAACAATATATTGGTTAGGCTAACTGGCACGTATCTAAATAACAGAGTTTTCAACGGCACCAAGTCAAGTCCCAAGTTTGTGTTAGGCAGTGATAGCAACTCAACACTGTAAAAAAGTAACGGTTGCTTTATATACAGCAAGACAACGATGTTTGGACTGCCTAGAAAAACAAACGGGATCTTGGTAGTTGTATTAGTAACTAGTAGTTCTATGTGAGGACAAGGTTACCAGGGAGAGGGGTTTCATTCAACAAGAGGTATGCTGCTCAGGTGTGCTGATGTTAGCCTCACCTCCCAGGTGCACGTCCAGTCCGTAAGCTGGGAAGTATCCAAAGAGACGAAGAGTTTGACAGCACTCAATGGAACTAAAGTAGTTTCACCTGCACCAGAAACACCTTGTATATATAGGTACTGATACCGGTGTTTAAATAGATTATGACTAAGCGAACTGAGGTTTGTGAAACGCGTTAATCGTCTTCAATGTCTGTCCAGTCTGTTTCCTGTACATGGATTTTATGGATGTAACTATGGATTCGCTAAAATAAAATCACCATTTGCTTTACTTCCATTAAGTGCTGTCAAACTCTTCGCCTCTTTGGATACCAGGGAGAGGGGCCACATTGAGTAACAGCTATGTTGTCATGGACAGAATGGTTCTTTAAAACTTTACTTTCCTCTATACCTCTTTTTTTATACCACATGACAATCAATATCTTTTTCATGGAAAAAGTAAAAGCAATACTGTTAGATAAATGTATTTAATTTAGAACTTTTGTATGGAGACCTATAAAACACAGAAGTCAAGGCTGCTGAGCTAGTATTATATTGGCTTATATTTAAGCGAAGTCTTATAAATGCTCCCCAATCTATCATTTCAGTATCCTGTAGATATATCACCAGTTAGACCTGCTGAACACAGCAACTGTTTCTAAAGCTGAGCATTCGGCCAATTATATTTAAGTGATTTTTTTTTACATTTTATTCTTTAAAAAAAAGTTTGGAGCTAGGAAGATGAAATGTGTTCTATAGAATGTTATTTAGTTTTGTGTAAAAATTCTCTGCTGGGCCTACCTTTTTATGATCTGCTCAATGGTTGTAGCAGTCATATAAGTTAACTGAACAATAGTCATAAATACACTGTGTTGCTAGGTTGTGGTCCTCAAAGTCCTATAAGAAAACTTCCATGTAGCAAAAATGGGCATTGGATCATTTAGTTTGCTCATGGTAACTTTAGCATAGAACATAGCATTTGAAAGAACAAAATCAGCAGACCTCAAATATTACTTGAGATCTCCCAGTCCTTCACGCATTTTTCCACAATTCCAGACCTTGGCAGTACACTTCTTGAGGAAAAGGTGAGTGAGATTAGTGTGTTTGCACTCTTGACTGGGATTCAAGTTCCAACCTCTTCAGCCTGCTGAAAAACAAAATACAACAGACCATGGCAGCCCCTTTAAAGGAATAGTCAGCACTAAAAACTACTTCTGCTCCACCCTTATCTTTATTGCCCCCTTTACCTCCCCCATGTGCTATGCAATCAGGGATGCCCTCACTCACAGGTCCATGATGACTCAGTGACCTCCCTCAACTGAGTAGTCAACCGTATTGTTGACTACTACAGGCATTTTTTTGTCTCTTCACAGATCTGTAGGATAATTTGTGATCTTACCAATTAATGTGGCTGTTCTACTAGGTGGCAGTGGTATGTACTTTATGAGAATGCTGGACTAGAGTTGAGCCCCACTGCTGGCATAGAGTAGCAATGCCAGCATCACAGCAAGAGCCACGTGGTAAGATGGATGTTTTGGGAAAGGCATGCCAGACTCATTTGAAACATCAGGCAAATCTAAGTGGTCTAAATAAGTCACAGGGTCACACTATGTCTTCTGCAGCCCTCTTCTACTTAATTAAAAAATATATATATTAACACTTTAGTAATTAGTAGTCTAGACATAATTACAACTTCAAACATTGGGGGAGAGTTACTGAAACTGATGCACACAAAAACAGATGCAGCTGTGCCAATCAACCAATCTGCTTCTAAATTTAGTTTGTTCAATGAAGTTTTGCCAATAAGCCCCGTTCACACCGGTGCGACTTGTCATGCGATTTGACAGGTCCAAATCTAAGTGCAGCAATATAAAGCATTTATTAAGAGATGCAACTGAAGCAACTCACAGTATTGCAGAAATAAAAATACATGTATTGTGGGTGATATCGCGCTAAGGCCCAAAAAAATAAAGTATATAAAGTGTGTATGTATGTGGGAGAAGATAGGCGAGCTGCCAAATCACAATCAAACCAATTGCAAATCAGAACATGTAAAATCGATACAGCGCTCAGCCACATAATCAAGCTATCATAGTAATGACCATGATATGTAAATAAATACGTTTTAAATAAAGAAAGTTCAAAACAGTCAATATCCTCATGGGGTGGTTGGATAAATTAGAGCGTAAAATCTTCAAGCAAGATGTTGCAATAATCCACAGGGAAGGATAAAAAATTCTCCAGTCCTGTTAAGATGGAGGCTTACCAGACATAGGATAATTGAAGGCGTTGGACCCACACCGGGTACCAAGGTATTACTGGAAACAGGTGTAGATGTCCCCCGCTCCCCCAATGGTTGGGGGGAGGTTCCCAGGTTGCTGGAAAGGTGCCTCCTCCAAGTCCAGGATCTCCGGATGGTCGGACGTCCCTCCTTCATTGTCCTGATGGTACGTCACACACTCCGGGGATAATACGCGTAGGTCTTGCTTGAAAGACAAAGATGTCCGCGAAAACCTGCCACTCGTCCGTAGTGGTATTAGGTGAAGAGTAGATCGATAGTTTCCAGACAAAATGGTCAAATTGGTCAAGGCAAAGTCGCCTGGAAAAAGTCGTGTTGTAAAGTCGCCTCAAGTCCCTGGAAGTCGCGCTGAAAGTCGCACTGAAAGTCGCGCTGAAATTGCCTAGCAAAGTCGCGTTGAAGTCGGGTCGCCCCTGTGTGAATGCAGCCTTAGTCTCCTCTATTGCCTCCCAGAAAACTGGGTATAAAACATTTCCTGTTCACAGATTTATTTATTTTTTGGATGGTTAGCTTTTATGCAATACGGTTATGTTCTTCTTCAGTTTAAAATCTTTAACTATTGATGGCCACAAAGAGGGAGAGAGAGAGTTGAATTTGGCCATAAAAACACTACTTTGACACGTGGTGCTCTATCATGAACAGGGTGGACAAGGTCCTGTATTCATATTACGGCACACACACTAGAGATGATCAAGTGTCTGCTGGAGATAGAAATAAGATATATATACAGTATATACAGTATATAGCCATAGAGCCGTAATTTTGATGCAGTTGGCCAGCTTAAAGTGATATTAAAGGTTGAAATTAAAAATAATATACGTAAACATCATATACTTGCCCACTTTATGCAATGGTTTTGCACAGAGCAACCCTGATCCTCCTCTTCTCGGGTCCCCCGCTGTTGCTCCTCCATAGCCACTTGCTATGGAGGCACCCGTGTGTGCTCGCTCCCGAGCCCCGATATGTGTGTTCATAAGACACACAGAATGGGGTTGGGCTCCGCCCCACTCCCTTCTCACTGGCTGTGATTGACAGCATGGGGAGACAGTGGTTTCAGCTGCTGTCCCTCAGTCAATGAGGGGGCAAATCAGGAAAATCAGGCTCAGGTAAGTATTAAGGGGGGGTGTGGAGGGTTTTTTACCTTCATGCATAGAATGCGTGGATTAATCACAGCAGAAGCCGATCTGTGGGATGTCCTCTGGTACCTGCCGATCATTGGTAAAACACACAGAATGGAGATCTGCCTATGTAAACAAGGCAAATCTCTGTTCTGACAGGGTAAGGAATGGATTTTGTGTACCTGCAAAGCAGGGAATCCATTACTTCGCCTAGTAAAAGCAAAAGCAGTACACAAAAACACTGGCTAGGTACACAGTTAACCCTTTGATTGCCCTAGATGTTTACCTATATGTACCTACTGTATGTATTAGTGTCACTGGTTCCCGCAAAGTGTCAAAAGTGTCGGTTAGTGTCCCGCTATAAGTCACTGATCGCCGCATTGCTAGTATAAAAATTTTTTATATATATATATATATAAATAGTTTGTAGATGCTACAACGTTCACGTAAACCAATCAATATACGCTTATTCAGATTTTTTTTTTTTTTACCAAAAACATGTAGCAGAATTCATATTGGCCTAAATTTATGAAGAAATTTGGTTTTTACATTTTTTTTATGGTATATGTTTTATAGCAGAAAGCAAAAAAAAAAAAATATATATATATATATATTTATATATATATATATATATATATATATATATATTTTGTTTTTGTTTTTAATTGTCTGGATTTTTTTGTTTATAGCACAAAAATTAAAAATGCAGTGGTAATTAAATGCCACCAAAAGAAAGCTCTATTTGTGGGAAAATTCTACATAAATTTTATTTAGGTACGGTGTCGCATGACCGTGCAATTGTCAGTTAAAGTAACGCAGTGCCGTATCGCAAAAAATGGCCTGGTCATGAAAGGGGGGAAATCTTTCAGAGGTCAAGTGGTTAAAGGAAGAATTGATCCACAGTGTCTGCAGACACAGATGTTGGTGAGGGCTGGTTTAAGGCTCTGTTCACATCTAGGAGTTGCTATTTTACAGGCATTTTTCGGGCATTTTTGCAGTGTTTTTGTACAGGCGTTTGGCGTCTGTAATGTGCGAAAAAAGAAGCTTGTGTACTTTAATGAGTGACGGGCGTTCTGCTTAAGGCAACAGAATGCTCAGATGTGAACAAGGGCCATTCAAATGACTAGGATTTGTCTTGTTGGATGTTTTTAGAGCTGAGGCTTACAGCAGAAAACCGCATAGAAAGCCGAGATGTGAAGGGAGCCTTAAAGAGGAGGTCAGACCTGGGTGAAAAAAATTAAAAGTCAGCAGCTACAAATACTGTAGCCGCTGACTTTTAATATTAGGGCACTTACCTGTCCAGGGATCCCACAATGTTGGCACCCCAGCCAATCTTTGGATTGCATCCCGGGTGCTGCCGCCACCTTTCATGGTAAGGGAACCTGGCAGTAAAGACTTTCAGCTTCACAGCTGGTTCCCTACTGTGCATGTGCAAAGCACGCTGCGCTTTCTTATTGACCCAGTGGCAGGGCAAGGAGGAGGGGGGCCAAACTTCCAAGAGACGGGCCGCAGCCCCATCTCCCGGAACTGGGGAAGGGGACTGGTCAAACACAGGTCCCCGTTCCCCCCTGAAAGGTGCCAAATGTGGCATCGGAGGGGAGGAGGAAGCATATAAGTGGAAGTTCCACTTTTGGGTGGAACTCTGCTTTAAGCTCAGTTTACCAATTTTTAGAACTATATAAATAGTGTAATTTCCATAGCTTGGCCGCAGTTCTACTGTTATGTCTTTTAACTTTGAGACTTAATAACACTACTTACTGATGGAACGGGTCTAAATGTACTGTGCAATGTTGCATTACAAAGTCTGACACCAAAACAAAACCAACCAACCAGCTCATCCTACATTTGCTGGACATAATCTCAAATGAAAGCACAGTCATAGCTGACAGCAAACAGCCTTTTATTTTTAAAGTTCTGAACAAGAAGGCTTTTATGTTTAAAGTTCTGACAGGTAGAACACTTCTGTTATGATGATGAGTTGAAGCAAATTCCTAAATGTATACATACTTTATCCCTATAGAAACAGTAATTGTCTTCACTCAGTACCGCCGCTTTCTTTTTTTGGCTGCACATTACTGTAGTCTAAAAGCACTTATCAGCAAACCACCACAAGCTAAATTTTAAAGTTTGAAACCCAAATATAAACAGCATGCTCTCTAATACTCTTCAGCTGTCAAATCAATTTCAATGCCATGTTAAATAGCAGACCGGGGAACTGCTGTATGAGTGAAAGCCTAATTCTGGCATGTCTTGACTAATCATTCCAATGCATTAGGGAATTCTTCCTCTGTAACAATGTTCTCTTCTACAGCTGTAGGTATATACTAAAATATCCTGTCATTTATTTCAAACAACTAAAGATGGGCAAATTTGTACCCAAGGCAAAGTATTCTATTTTCAAAGGGTTTCTGCACATGGGCTCAGTTGTGTTTCAGATGAAACAGTTTGATCCCCTCTAAGTACATCAGCTCTGATACACCAGGACCACGATTTACTTTCACATCTTTGGTGAACACAGGCTGGTTGGTGTTGCAGAATAGGCTAGGGACACAAACTGCACAAACGTCTGTTGAAGCCAATTCAGCACAGATCTTGTGTCTGACGGTCTGTAATTAAGAATATAAACTGTTATGGGCCTGGGTGTAGTCTGACCATTGGATTATACAACCCCAGTTACTAAGTTATCTTAGATTTATCCCTTGCATGAATTTGGCTCCTATTCCTGGAATTCCGCACATGGACAGAATTGGAAATAGGGTTAACAGATTGTACAACCCCACAAACAACCACCCACACTATAACCATCTGATCACTCATGTTAATAAATTAAGCCCAGAAACTGAAGTGAAGAAAATTATGGTGGTGACCCCTTTATTTGGATTTAAAACAGAATATGATAACCTTTATTATACCAGACGTCTAACATTAAACACAAAGACCAATGCCAACAGTAAACCTTTAACCAAACCACCTGCTCAATCTTTCAGGACTCGAGCACCAAGTAATTTTACCAACCACCATAAACACTGTCCACCCACACCTGTGAGGCGACTTTACCCTACCAGTCAGGTTATGACCTGCCCCCCCCACCACTGCGGCCAAATCCAGTCCAGTATTAAAAATTACCATACAGTCTGCAGGACAAATTGTGGTGGCAACCTCATCCCAAAGATAATGGTAAACCCATTGTACAGCTACCCCTGATGAAGGGCTTGCAAATGCTCTGAAACATATATGTTGGGTAACCGCATTCCATCGCGGACAACGGACTCATCAGTCATACTCACTAGAGTAACATTCCATCAAGACAACATGAGTACAATGGAATTGTAACCCCTCTTTTTTATGAATGTATATGTAACGACTGATTCTCTTTTCAATTTTATGATCTTTTTGATCAACTTTTGTATATCTAATAAAATAATGTTTTTTTGCATAGATATTTGTGGTTGGTTTACCTATTCAAAGTCCCTTATATTGGGGGGAATTCACTTGTTTACCGAAGTCCAGTATTAGGTCTCATGCACACAGGAAGTTAAAAAAAATCCTAAAAATGTCAGTAGCTTTTAGTGACTTTTTTCAGCTTTTTTGAGCGTTTTTGCAGCAGCGTTTTTGCACGTTTTTCAGTGCAAGCTGTAAACCGCATTTCTCATGCCTCTATTCAAAATCACTGGTTCCCTATGGCCCATTGATTTGAATAGAAGTCGCACCAGAAGTCAGATCATGATGATCTGACTTGCGGTGCAACTTATGTGCAGAGGATTAAAAAAAACTTGCATGGGGTTCCCCCCAAGGGCATGCCAGACCCTTCGGTCTGATATGGATTTTAAGGGGAACCCCAACGACAAAAAAAAAATGGCGTGGGGTCCCCCCAAGGTCCATACCAGACCCTTATCCGAGCATGCAGCCTGGCAGGCCAGGAAAGGGGGTGGGGATGAGCGAGCGCTCTCCCCCCCTCCTGGACCATACCAGGCTGCATGCCCTCAACATGGGGAGTATGGGTGCCCAAAAGACAAATAAATGGTCTATAATTCAATTGGGGGATCTATAAGAAAGAAAAATACTCAATAAATATTCATAGCAGGGGGAATGTACAATCTTAATCTACTAGACTCCAATTTACTAATCATCTTGATACAGTCTTGGCGAAGGCCTAGCTTAACTGCCTTGGTAGCTCCTCCAATTAAAAAAGAAATGGATGGAAAATATACAGTACTTGTCATTGAGACCATTTGCAGCTAAACATTGTCCTTGGACAAGGGAGTACCACCTGCATGTGCTGGAAAAGGGGGGGACTTTGCTGTCAACCGCTCAGATACCAAAGCAACAGGACAATAACTACCACCAATCTGATGATGGGATATTACCTTTACATAACTGGTCTGATTTGTACAAAATATATTAATAGTGTTATTTCTCTTACCCTCACTTTACCCAGCAACACACCTGTATCACACTTACAGTGCCCTGAAATTTTCCACATTTTGTCATGTTACAACCAAAAATATAAATGTATTTTATTGGGATTTTATGTGATAGACCAACACAAAGTGGCACAGAATTGTGAAGTAGAAGGAAAATGATCTATGGTTTTCAAAATGTTTTACAAATAAATATCTAAAACATGTGGCATGCATTTATATACACCCCCCTTTACTCTGATACCTGTAATAAAATCTAGTGGAACCAATTGCCTTCAGAAGTCACCTAATTAGTGAATAGAGTCCGCCTGTGTGTAATTTAATCTCAGTATAAATACAGCTGTTCTGTGAAGCCCTCAGAGATTTGTTAGAGAACCTTAGTGAACAAACAGCATCATGAAGGCCAAGGAACACACCAGACAGGTCAGGGAAAAAGTTGTGAAGAAGGGTAAAGCAGGGTTAGGTTAATAAAAAAAATATCCTAAGCTTTCAACATCTCACGAAGAACTGTTCAATCCATCATCTGAAAATGGAAAGAATATGACACAACTGCAAACCTACCAAGACATGGCTGTCCACCTAAAGCCAGAGCTACAATGGAATGGTTTAGATCAAAGCATATTCATGTCTTAGAATGGCCCAGTCAAAGTCCAGACCAAAATCCAATTGAGAATCTGTGGCAAGACTTGAAAATTGCTGTTCACAGACGCTCTCCATCCAATCTGACAGAGCTTGAGCTATTTTGCAAAGAAGAATGGGCAAAAATGTCACTCTCTAGATGTGCAAAGCTGGTAGAGACATCCCCAAAAAGACTTGCAGCTGTAATTGCAGAGAAAGGCGGTTCTACAAAGTATTGTCTCGGGGGGCAGAATACAAATGCATGGCACACTTTTCACAGATTTATTTGTAAAAAATTTGATAAACCATTTATCATTTTCCTTCCACTTCACAATTATGTGCCACTTTGTGTTGGTCTATCACATAAAATCCCAATAAAATACATTTACAATTTTGGTAACATGACAAAATGTGGAAAATGTCAAGGGGTATGAATACTTTTTCAAGGCACTGTGCATGGAAACTAGTTTGACGATGTGGAAGGCACCAAAGTAGGCTGGAGAAAATTACGTTTTAAAGAGTAATGTCTCCAGTTCTGAAGAACAAACTGTGTTAGTAACATTTGTATCATCAAGCAGAGCAGAAAGCATTTTAAATGAAATAGGCCAGCGGCGGCTGGTGTGTGAGGGGCGCTGGGGCGCCGCCTCCCCGCCAGCAAAAGAAAAAAAAAAAAGTCAACCCCGCCCACCTACAGGTGGCGCCGGTACATTGACTTTCTTTTTTTTTTTTTCGGCTCCTTGGCTGTCACTTGACAGCCAAGTAGTGAGCCTATTGGCCGGCCATTAAAAGCTATGAGTGTGCGCTGAGCGGGCGCACACTCATAGCTTGATTGGCTGCCCTGAGCCTCCGCTCAGGGTGATTGGATGCGGGGCCGGGGGCGGGTCACTGTGGCAGCGGAGGTGACTTCTGCTCCCACAGAGACCATGACCGCCCGGGGACCGACGAGACGAGGGGGGGACAGCCGCTCTCCGTGTGCCAAACTCTGCAGACCCAGTGCGCTCTCGCATACCGAATCTCTGCAACAAGAATCCTGCCTGCTGGATGGGGTAAGTGCGGAGGGGGGACTCTGCAATGTACCCCACCGTTGTCACTGGCTGCAAACTGCCCCCACCTGTGTCACTGGCTGCAAACTGCCCCCACCTGTGTCACTGGCTGCAAACTGCCCCCACCTGTGTCACTGCCTGCAAACTGCACCACCGTTGTCACTGGCTGCAAACTGCCCCCACCTGTGTCACTGGCTGCATAACTGCCCCTCCTGTGTCACTGGCTTCAAACTGCCCCTCCTGTGTCACTGGCTGCAAACTGCCCCTCCTGTGTCACTGGCTGCATAACTACCTCTCCTGTGTCACTGGCTGCAAACTGCCCCCACCTGTGTCACTGGCTGCAAACTGCCCCTCCTGTGTCACTGGCTGCAAACTGCCCCCACCTGTGTCACTGGCTACATAACTGCCCCACCTGTGTCACTGGCTGCAAACTGCCCCCATATGTGTCACTGGCTGCAAACTGCCCCACCTGTTTAACTGACTGCAAACTGCCCCCACCTGTGTAACTGGCTGCATAACTGCCCCCACCTTTGTCACTGGCTGCATAACTGCCCCCACCTGTGTCACTGGCTGCATAACTGCCCCCACTTGTGTCACTGGCTACATAACTGCTCCACCTGTGTCACTGGCTGCATAACTGCCCCCACTTGTGTCACCGACTG
>BLSH010499517.1:250488-265075 GCA_018402905.1 Glandirana rugosa
GGGGCAGATGAACTATTTTCATATTACTGGGTTTAGTAACACTTTAACTCCCAGTCACTGCATATGTATGTCACTGTATTGTTCTGCGTAATGCTACATTGGTGCCCCCAGAACTGTGACTTAGCTTTTACTGAGAGCTCATGGGCAAATATTGGCGATTGGGAGCCGGTAAAATGGACTACAGCTGACATCAGCACTGTGCAGCTAATCTAAGTGCCAAATGATTGGGAGCTCTGCCTACCAACCTCGGGTGTCACAGCACATGTAAGCACCAGCTCCCACCATGAATTAATGCTGAACTCCAGACACAACATTTCTAATAGATGTTGATTTGATATTATTAAATTACCCATGTAGAATGGTCCTATTCATTGACCTGCGGCATCATCACAGTCTGGATGTTTTGAAAGAGTAAGAGCACAGAGTGTACCTGGGGTTCAACTTTAAAGCAGTCATGCATGGTAGGGATGTATTTTTAAACATTTTTCTATTATTTATTTCTGAGCAAGTGAGAAGGGAGCGCACTGAGTGTTCCAAACTTCCTAGAAGAGTAGGTACAAATCATTGCAGGTACAAATGTTAAAGACAAGTTGAATCTTACAGTTCTAGAGTCCACAGCATTTGATGTTTACCTGTTAAATGACCCACTTTAAATTATAAGTCATTATTTTACGTAGAATGTCATAACCGGGTCTAACTGCGACACTGCAGTTGTTCAATTTTACTTGGTAAATTGTATCAAGACCATAAGTTCTCTTCTGCCCAATTAAAACCGTTTTCAATATGTTTTCACAGACCACTGACATTTGAACAATGACAATTTCTGGTGTTAATGAGGGTAAATATGACTTTTAATTAAGCATTTGTCAAAGCCTCTTCTTCTTCAAAGTCTTTGTCTTCTTTTTTTCATGCTTAAAAACATTTGTTTTTGTTGTCCTGAACTTAAAATAGCTATTTTAATAAGACATTTAGAATGATTTATTGATGAAAGGAAAGCTGGAGCTCAGTGAATTGTAACTTACGGTTAAACAGATGTGGCTACTTGTTTATTGTCATATTGCTAATTGTAATACAAAATCCAATTAGCACAAAAATACTTTTTTCAAGCACTTGTAAAGGACACATTCTACATTTGGAAGCAGTCATTTTTATACATCAAAAACTGCTTTTGTATTTTTAAAAGGGGAATTATTCAAGAGGTAAAATTATAATTCTACCACATTACAAAACCCTTGTTCAGCCATATCTTGAGTATGCCAGCCAGTTCAGGTCACCAGTCCTCATGAAGGATGTGCTGGAACCGGAGAGAGGGCAACAAAGCTAATAAGAGGGCTGGAGGACCTCATTTATAAAGAATGACTTCAGAAGAAGAGAAGAAGCAACAGTTACTGTAAGAGGGAATACAATTGCAATAAACAAATATTTGAATTATGACTCTAATGTTGGAAGGAAACTATCTAAGGTCTGTAAAGAAGACACACACCCACACAATGTAGTTGGACGAGAAGCATTTCTATTTCAGTCTTTTTATTCAATTTTGAGAAGTACAGTAAACATTATAATGTAATACTAAAGAGTGCAAAATGGCTCTGACAACATAAACAGTGAGCAAAAAGTCAACAATGATGACATGTTGTAAGGGTAAGGAATTAATACATTAATCCATGGAGATCCACCAGTGGGTATTAGGAACTGTAACAGAGTGGTCAACTATAAAAAAGCTGGTATTGAGAAACATATTTGTTTATAGTCCTCAAATAGGCCAAACAACCCATGGGACTTACATCAGGCCAACTTTGTACAATCGGCAGAGGGGTCAAGCAGGACAACGATGAGAAGCATTTCAATCTTAAACTGTGTAAGGAGTTCTTTACTGTTAGAGTAGTAAGGCTATGGAAACTCCCTTCCACAGGTGGTGGTGTCAGCATGGAGTTTTGGTAATTGCAAAAAACATTTACATGTGTTTCTTAGTGAACACAACGTGTCAATGTCTTCTTTTCTCTTTCTCTGTTACTATTTTGGGAAATGTTCCGTTATAAATCTTTTTTTCATTCTCTCCGGAGGGGACATGTACCATTTTCGACCTGAAAGAAATACATAACTTTTTTGCACTTACTGCATAATACATATTTTTCTAAACCCAGCTGTGCTTCTCAGCTGATAAAAAAAACACTCTAAAGTATTTATCATCATGGGTAAGAGACCTAGAAATCAACTGACCCTTAAAGAAGAATTAATAATTCTTTATTATGATCCTTGTTATGGCCATGCAACATGATTATGATTTCTAGAACCATTTTTGTTTTGTTAACCAAAAACTGTAAAGTAGCAATATTCTAGGAACATTTTATGATGTCTAAAATTCTGCATATTCACATGTTATGGCTTAGGGCAGTGATGGCACACCTTGGAACCCCAGATGTTTTGGAACTAGATTTCTCATGATGCTCAACTACACTGAAGAGTACATGAGCATCATGGGAAATGTAGTTCTAAAACATCTGGGGTGCCAAGGTTTGCCATCACTGGCTTAGGGCAACAAGGCTGCCAGGGCATCACCTGGACGATCACACATCATGCGGCTGACTGTAAGTTGCACTTGCTGCCAGGATGTGAGCACACATTATAAACTACTACTATTTTTTTTTTATTTAAAGCAGATTATGTGAAATAGTGAAAAGTAGGCGCTACTCTCTTAACCACTTGCCGACTGTATAACTTAGCTATATGGCGACAAAATGGCACCGCTGCACTGGATCACGTACCTAGTACGTGATCTGACACTTCCGGGTGTGGGTCATGCATGCGTGCCACCGGTGGCTCGCTCCCACTGTGTGTGACCAGTACTGTGGACTCGATGTCAGCTGGCACCAACCAATTGTTCAGTAAACAGACAGGACAGCGATCTGCCTATATAAATAAGGCAGATCACCGTTCTGTCAGTAGGGAAGGCATTGATCCTGTGTTCCTGCAAAGCAGGGACATGGATCTATGCCTTCCCTTAGTAAAAGCGCCTCCCTCACATTACACAAGCACTGGATAGGAACACATTTAACCCTTTGATTGCCCCTGATGTTAACCCCGTCCATGCCAGTGTTATTAGTACAATGTCAGTACAATAATGTCACTGGTCCCCAAAAAGTGTCAAAAGTGTCAGTTAGTGTCAGATTTGTCCACCGCAATATTGCAGTCTCGCTGATCGCTGCCCTTACTAGTAAAAAAAATTTAATAAAAATATCCTATAGTTTGTAGACGCTATAACGTTTGTACAAACTAATCAATATACGCTTATTAGGATTTCTTTTACCAAAAAATATTTAGCAGAATACATATTGGCCTAAATTGATCAAGACATTTGATTTTTTTATTATTATTTTTTTTTTTATTGGATATGTTTTATAGCAGAAAGTAAAAAAATATTATTCGAAGCTCTATTTGAGTAAAAAAAAGGACATACCTTTTATTTGGGTACAGCGTCGCACCCCTGCGCTATTGTCACTTAAAATAATGCAGTGACGCATTGCAAAAAAATGGCCTGGTCATAAAGGGGGTAAATCTTCCGGAGGGCAAGTGGTTAAAAGGTAAGTATGTGGTAAATATCCAAAAACAACAATGAGTGACTCTGAATCAAAATAATCAGCCTTCCTTAAAGGCACAAGGACGTATGTGATGCCCAGCAAAAGCAAAATGGCAGCGAAGGCATCCAGTGCATCCCTGAACCCAATTTGACCACTGCCCTTAATCTATCCATTCTTATATGTGCTCCTACTATGGAGGCTCTAAAAAGTTAGAGTTAGGATTGTAGTATATACAGAGGTCCCTTGGCACGGGCACTGCAGCTTATGCAAATATTTCAGAATGTGTGCAAACAAAACTCTCTGTTAGGCTGCTTTCACACTGGAGCGATTTACAGACACTATTTAGCTAAAAATAGCGCCTGTAAAGCGCCTCAAAAGTCCCCCCCCAATCCACCCCAATGTGAAAGCCCTGAGTGCTTTCACACTGGGTCGGTGCGCTAGCAGGACGTTACAAAAAGTCCTGCAAGCAGCATCTTTGGGGCGGTGAGGGGAGCGGTAATATACCGCTCCTCTACCGCCCCTGCCATTGAAATGCATGGCAAGCGTTTCCGAAGCGGCTGCACACCGCCTCGGTAGCGCTGAGCGCCGGCACTTTTAACCCCTTTTTAACCCCTTGTGGGGGGTTAAAAGTGCGGCACTCCTGCCCGCATAGCAGAGCCCTATCGCTGGTAAAACTCCACTAAAACTAGCAGGGTTTTACCGCAACCGCGGGTACTGCTCCAGTCTGAAAGTAGCCTTAATATAAACTGTTAGACAGGGTCAATTTGTTTGTTTGCAGGCTGTCTGGTAAGTGTGTTGGGAAATCTTTTGTTTGTTTCTGATTTTTGGAAGCACATGATTAGAGCCTATGGCTCTAATTTGCTACAAAATGGCTACGCTCGGGGCACAGAGCACTTCGCCCCGAATTCACCCACTTGTGACATTAGCGAATCAATATTAGCTATTGTCTGCCGGCTTCTCTTCCTGGCCAATCAGGACAGGAGGCGGATCTTAAGACCGGATTAGCTGGGAGGAGAAGCCGGCAAAGCCGCGATCGTGGATGGGGTGAATGCGGACCTGGCAGGGGGGTTTGCCACTGCAAAAGACAGGGTTTTGACTTCATTTTGCAAATTGTTATTGAACCCGTGATTTATGATGCTTCCATACTCTTCTACTTTGCTCATACTTGTCTTCTTATCTGCAAATCTTGTTTTAATCTTTTTTTTTCAACCCTTCCAAAACGATGTGTCTACTTTAATAATACAAAAATATCTAAGAGAAAAAAATAAATAAATTAGAAAAGGAATGCTTTTAAAAGTAGATTATAAAGTACAATAGAGGACATAGTAAGACTTGTTCTAACTATTTCCAAATGCAGAATGCCATAAAGACATGACTTTCACACACAATCTCTATAAGCAGTGTGGATATGTGCTGTCACAATATACCTTAGACAAAAGAGAAGCTTTTATCTGTGCAAATTCTGCTTGATGCCACAATTCATGTACATTGTCTACAGATAATTTACTTCAAGAAAAGATTTTCTGACTATCATCACATGCATTCTAAACAATCTTTGACATCTAGCCAAAATGTTTCCAGGACTTGAGAAACTTGTGACTAGATTTAGACAAACCCTTTTCTATAGTATTTAATCCATATTTATCAAAGTTGATAACAGATCTGTAGCTCAAGCTGGGTATCTATTTGAGGGAAGACCACTCCCAGGATGCATGTTAGTATTTGAACAATATAGACATATACGTTAATATATACAATACATACACACCCTTTCAGCATTACACAGGCATTGTAAATATAATGCGGAAAAGCTGGAGCTTGCATTTTAATATAAGGAAACACAATTTTTTTAGTACTTGTGAATTTGAATATTAGCATATTAAAACAACCCACATCTAGATCTACATCAGGGATATGCAATTAGCGGACCTCCAACTGTTGCAAAACTACAAGTCCCATCATGCCTCTGTCTTTGGGTGTCATGCTTGTGGCTGTCGGAGTCTTGCTATGCCTTATGGGACTTGTAGTTCTGCAACAGCTGGAGGTCCGCTAATTGCATATCCCTGATCTACATGTTGATTATAAAGTACACTGAATTTTTTTTAAGCATATACTTTTTTCAACACAAAATAGTGCACTTGTTTACAATACAATTGCCTACAATTTATTCAGGTCATTTAAAACACTTGCCCAATTAAACTAGCAATGTATTGGGACTTTATATTACCAAAATGTGCATGTCTACTATGTCAAACTCTTAAACTGTATGCTCCTTTGTTTTCCTGCATAGGGCGTGAAAACAAGGCTAAAGCCTGGTACACACCTATGCAGGTTGCAGTTTGCATATTCCAGGAGCATTTTGCGTTTTTCAATACATATTTTAGATCCATTAACCACTTAAGGACCAGAAGGATTTCCAGCTTTAGGACCGGAGCCCTTTTTGCGATTTGGCGCTGCGTCGCTTTAACTGACAATTGCGCGGTCGTGCGACATTGTACCCAAACAAAATTTGCATCCTTTTTTTCCCACAAATAGAGCTTTCTTTTGGTGGTATTTGATCACCGCTGCGTCATTTCTGATCGCCGCTATAAACAAAAGAAGAGCGACAATTTTGCAAAAAAAAAACAAATTTCTTACTTTTTGCTAAAATACAAATCCAAAAAAAATATATAAAAAAAAAATTTTTTCACCGTTTTTGGCCGATTTATATTCTTCCTCATATTTGTGATAAAAAAAAATCGCAATCGGTGATTGATTGGTTGGCGCAAAAGTGGTTGCATTTACGGATGAGGAGAATTCATTTTTGGGGTTTTTATTTTTTTTTTATTTTTTACTAATAATGGCGGCGATCTGCGATTTTTAGCGGTACTGCGATATTGCAGCGGACATGTCGGAACATTTTGACACTTTTTTGGGACCATTGGCATTTATACAGCGATCAGTGCTATAAAAATGCACTGATTACTGTGTAAATGCCATTGGCAGTGAAGGGGTTAACCTGCAGGGGGCGCTCCCTCCGGCGGCGCGCGCGCGCTCACTGTCCGCGATCTGGCAGCCGTCATATGACGGCGATTTGCCTTACAGCGCCACTTTGCCGCCGTCAATTGCCGATTGACGGTCGGCAAGTGGTTAAAGTCTATGGAACCAAAAACCAGAAAAAAAGTGCCTGAACCTTTCCATAAAATGCACAGATGTGAACGTGACCCATAGGAAACTATGATAGATGAACTGTAGTGTGTATCTGCAAAACTGAAAATGCACTAAAATGCATTGGTGTGAAGCAGGCCTTAGCGACTCAACTATGCACAAAAACAGAGCAAATGGAGTGCAGAAAATGTGGCAGCAGGTGCTCTGGACTGATGAGTCTAAGGCCTCATGCACACAGGACTTTTTGGATGTTTTTACGGCAGCTGTTTTTGGCTTCAGACGTTTTTTTCCTACAGTCTATAAACTCTCCAGCATGTTATCCTATGTGTCCATGCACACATAGGCTGTTATCAACTGTTTTTGGCTGGGGCATTTTTTGGCTGTAAAAAAAACCCAAGACTAGTGGGTTCTGAGAGGAGATTTTTAGCTGTAAAAATGCTCAAACTCCCAAAAACTCCCAAAAACGCAGATAAACACTCAAAAATGTATTTTTGATCCCATTGCATTAAAAGATGCTAAAAAAAAACGCTCAAAAACGTGGCTCTCCAGCGTTTTTTAACTTTTTTTTATCCCATTGCAAAAAACAAAACAAAAACGCTAACACTGAAAAACGCTCAAAAAACACTAGTGTAAAAACACTCAAACGCTACTGGTGTTTTTATAGCTTTTTTTAAGGTCCTGTGTGCATGAGGCCTAGATGTGAAATATTTGGCTGTAGCAGAGGGCAATTTGTTCACTGAAGGGCTGGAGAGCGGTTCAATGAGTGCCTGCAGGCAACAGTGGAGCATGGTGGAGGTTCTGTGCAAGCTTGGAGTTGCATTTCTGCAAATTATAGAAAGATGTAAAATCGTGCACATTATTTTATGCATTTTGTTATTGGCACTATAAGCAGCTACAGTATCTCACAAAAGTGAGTACACCCCTGACATTTTTGTAAATATTTTATGATATCTTTTCATGTAACAACACTGAAGAAATGACACTTTACTACAATCTAAAGTGAGTGTACAGCTTGTATAGGTGGAGGAGCGCAGGGTCTCTAACATCCACCTGCTTCGTGATGTCACCATGGAGGAGTAGAAGAGGACTCCAGTGGCAACCTGTGAAACTCTGGTGAACTCCATGCCCAAGAGGGTTAAGACAGTGCTGTAAAATAATGGTGGCCACACAAAACTTTGGGCCCAATTTGGACATTTTCACTTAGGGGTGTACTCAGTTTTGTTGCTTAGATATTAATGGCTGTGTGTATTGAACGTATCTTTAGTTCATGGGGTCGAAGGCACCTATATCCCATAAAAATTCTATTATAAAAAAATTATAGAACAAGAAGCGGGATTTTAATGGTGCCAAAAACAACAACAAATTTACAGTTAGGTCCATATATATTTGGACACAGGCACATTATTCATACTTTTGGCTCTGTATTCCACCAGAATAAAATGAAAACAAAACAATTCAAATTAATTTGTAGTGTGGACTTTCAGCTTTAATTCAAGGGGTTGAACATAAATATCAAGTACAAATTTTAGGAACTGCAACAATTTCTGTACACAGTCCCCCAATTTTCAGGGGTTCAAATGTAATTGAATTGAATTGAATATAATCATAAATAAAATGCTCATTTTTAATATTTTGTTGAGAATCCTTTACTGGCAATGACTGCCTGAAGTCTGGAACCCATGGACATTACCAAAGACTGGGTTTCCTCATTTCTGATGCTTTGCCAGGCTCTAACTGCTGCTGTCTTCAGTTGTTCTTTGTTTGTGGGTCTTTCATCCCTTAGCTTTGCCTTCAGCAAGTGACATGCATGCTCAATTGGGTTGAGATCAGGTGATCGACTCTGCTATTGCAAAATATTCCACTTTTCCTTCAAAAGCTTCTGGGTTGCTTTTGCAGTATGTTTTGGATCATTGTACATCTGTACTGTGAAGCACCGTCCAATCAACTTTGCTGCATTTGGCTAAATCTGGTCTGACAGTATATCTCTAAACACTACAGAATTCATCCGGCTGCTTCTGTCTTCTGTCACATCATCAACAAACACCAATGACCCAGTGCCACTGGAAGCCATGCATGCCCATGCCATCACACTGCCTCCACCATGTTTCACAGATTACATTGTATGCTTTGGATCATGAGCTGTTCCAAGCCTTCTCCACGCTTTTTTCTTCTCGTCATTCTGGTACAGATTAATCTTAGTTTCATCTGTCCAAAGAATGCTTTCCCAGAACTGGTCTGGCTTTTTTAGATTTTTTTTGGCAAAGTCTAATCTGGCTTTTCTATTCTTCAGGCTTATGAATGGTTTGCACCTTGTGGTGAACCCTCTGTATTTGCTCTTGTGAAGTCTTCTCTTGATTGTAGACTTTGACAATGATATACACACCTCCTGGAGAATGTCCTTCACTTGCCTGGATGTTGTGAATAGCGAGGATCCTGTGATCATCCACCACTGTTGTCTTCCGTGGACGTCCAGGCCTATCCTAATGCTGCTGCTATCTCTCTGATGGATTTGTTTAGTCTTTGAAGCCTTACAATGGCCTGTTTCACTTTCATGGACAGCTCCTTAGAACGCATGATGTTGGTTCACAGCAACAGATTCCAAATGCAAATACCACACTTCGAATCAACTCCAGACCTTTTAACTGCTTCATTGATGAAGAAATAACAAAGGAGTAGCCCACACCTGGCCATGAAGCAGCATTTGATTCAATTGTCCAATTACTTTTAATCCCTTGAAAAAGGGGGTGGCTATTCTTAAGAGCTGTAATTCCTAAACCCTTCCTCTGATTTGGATGTACATACCCTCATATTAAACCTGAGTGTGTGCACTTTCAGCCCATATCTATTACATAACTATCGAATATGTTTTGGTAAATGGCTGAAAAAAACTAAAATTGTGTCTATGTCCAAATATATATATGGACCTAACTGTATATATATAAAATAGAAAATGTATTAATTGAAATAAATTAAAAGTACAAAGAAGATTTTCATAGTCTTATCTTCCACAGTGATAATACAGAAAGCATTACCACAATATAGTACAAAATTTGCCTCTAGAAACATCAAGAATCTGTCTAGATGCCTGTAAGTTCTACATGTTTCACATATAGCTTCATCAGGAATTGTGAGGCATACAGTGTTTCTAAACAGATATAAAAAAAAAATATTAATGACACAAGAAATCAAATACAAAAATAATTCATCCAAGATGCAAAATTAATGATTAGATAAAATTCATTGACAAAGAAAAAACAGACATTTGTTCTAATATATATATATATGTCACTTTAGCCCTTTGTAGAGACTGGACCCATACAACAACTTAATATTTATATTTACCTCAAATTGTTTACTACAAGAATTTTCTGCCGCAATGATGCAAAGATCCCACAGAGATAAAGAGCCAGGTTATTGGCAAAGAAGACTGCAGAGTGGATCAACAAGACAATATACAGTAATATAGAGTCTCTCCAAATTTTCTTGGGGTGATTGATGGCATGTTGCATTTTTCTGCACACAGAGAAAAGGGGTAATCTGTGGACAGGAGGGGGTGATCAGTGCGGTGGCGGGGGAGGGGAGGTGCATTTACAAGTATCAATGCCCTGAATGGCTTTTCATGCAGCATCTGAAAGCAGCTTCTCCTCCTCTTCCTCCCATGGCTTTTAGCTACTGCATGGAGAGCCATTCAGGTCATCGGTACTTGTAAATGCTCCCCACCGCACCGATCACCCCCTCCTGTCCGCTATGAAATCCCCCTGATGCCCTGGCCCCCTGCGCTGCTGGGGGCCTACAATGGCTACCATGTTCATGCTCCAGGGGGTCAGTGCAGCCTCTCTGTCACATTAAGTTTTACACTGTGTTGCTGGGGAAAAGCGCTAGCCGCATCACCAGGAGTAGGTCCCAGGCCCTCTGAGTTTCCAGTTGCACCTACGCAGGGTGATGGGGCAAGTACAGGCCAGGCGCTCTGATTTTCCTCTTTTACATATAAATCCACTGATTTGACTTGGCAGCTCAGAGTGAAGCAGCAGGTGGTAGTGGGGAGGCCCCATGTCAACTTTGCAATGGGGCCCACAAGCTTCAAGCTACACCTCTGGTCCAACTACAGCATTTCTGAATGGAAGTAACTATTTTATTTTAGTCAGCTGGTGCACTTGTTGTGTTCAATGAGAAAAGTTGCAGTGTCTGCATCCATTTAGAAGTGATTAACCTTTAGGGAACATCTTACAAAAAATGGCATTTTTGTTGTAGAGGATGCCTATATCTTGACTTATGTCTTAGAGCAGAGTTATTCACACAAGCAGAAAACTACATTTCTGGGGGTGTTTTGTACAGAACGTCTCTAGGCTGACATATTGCATTGAATTTTACAGATAATTACAATGGCTGCAGTTTGAAGTTATTTTTAATAACATTAAATTACAATATGACTTGTGTCTTAAGTGTATATGGTATACTAGTTTTCTTTCTTTTGCTATATTTTTTCCATGAAAATGAAGTTACCCTTTAAAGTAACCCTGTCAGGTTAAAAAATAATCTGGACAAAAAAGGCCCTGAGATAAAAGAGCTTTTATGCACACCGCATGTGCTGCTGTGATCTTACATCTAAATAATAATTAATAACAAAAAAAGGGACTTCCATGCAGTTAAACCACCAACATTTCCATAATAAACACACCAAAAAAATGTGACATTTATGAACCCACAAACCAGGAAATATATGCCCACATATCCTGTGTGTATGTCTGTGATAAGCTACGACACGCTGTTGCTGTTATTTCAGAATTTCACATACACAAAAGTGTATATTTTAAAACCTCATCACCATGCCAGCAATATATATTTTACCATTAAATTAGCACAAAGGTTCCAAATGATTGCATACATTTCAGGCAGCTCATCATTATAACCCATGCCTGGGGTAGGTAAAAGTATTACCCCCAGTGGGGATGGGGACACTTTGGTTATACAATGTGCTGCTGACTCAAGAGCAGAGGTGTGTTTTACTAGGTTACCACAACATGGAAGTGTGAATCTGCCCTTAGTAAATCAACCCCAAAGTGTACGCAGTCTTACCACAAATAATAATAACTTGTCATCTCTGGGCAAATGTTAAACCCCAATCCCATTGTTCCCTACCCTGCTTTTAGCCATTTACACATTAAAAAAAGCATCTTTTTTACTCACCTGAGTATGCTGTCATGTGACTCTCGTCAATGCCTATTTTGGGGCTGGAGACTGCCAAACCAGAGCTGCCCCTTGCCCTCTTCTGGAGTCTGAGAGAACCCACCACTGGAGAGCTAGTGGAAAATACCCAAAGGTGACCCCTCCAGAGAATATGACCTGACAACCAGGCATACCATCAAAAGACATGGATGTGTGAGTATGGGGTAGAGGAATTTGATTGGCCTGCACAGAGTCCTGACCTCAACCCAATAGAACACCTTTGGGATGAATTAGAGTGGAGACTGTGAGCCAGGCCTTCTCGTGCACAACAGTGCCTGACCTCACAAATGTGCTTCTGGAAGAATAGTCAAACATTCCCATAGACACTCCTAAACCTTGTGAACAGCCTTCCCAGAAGAGTTGAAGCTGCTATAGCTGCAAAGGGTGGGCCAACTCAATATTCAACCCTACAGACTAAGACTGGAATGCTATTAACGGTCATTTGCATGTAAAGGCAGGCCTCCCTATACTTTTGGTAATATAGTGTATCACATTAAAGTGATAAAACAATTACATAATGTTGGTGATAGGTTGCCAGTCATTAAAATTGCAAAAAAAAAAAATGTCCGTAAGATTTTATTCAGGTCACTGGAAACACTTGTATCATTGTATAATAATAATTAAAATAGCAATTGTCCTTTTATTGACCAGCATTACAAACTGCTCCCTTTACCCCTGCTGGGACTGTTCAGCAGCCTTCAATTGTATCCTTAAAGCCTCGTACACATGGTTTGATTGTCGTACGACCGCACTTCTGATTTTTGTCAAAAGCGGCTGTCAGTGATTTTGTACAGCACACTGACGCTACAAAATTTTTCGTTCGATAAAGGCGAACGTAGTGACATAGTACAAGCGTATAAAGAGGAAGTTCATATTTGGTGCTTCACCCTTTGGCCGCTACCGCTAATTTTGCTATTAAAGACAATGAAAAGATGATAATGTGCGCTGCATTTCATAATCTCAATTGCGGCTTCACGAATGTTAATTGTGAATTACGATCGCCAGTTTACACAACCGAACACTTCCGGGTTGTTCCTGGGTTCCGAACATGCGTGTTTGTACTGTCGACTTTTCTGTGTCGGATTTCTGTACACACCATCCGAAAATCGGACGTGGCGTTGTCGGCAGACAAAAATTGACTAGTCTGCACATCCAGCTTTTGTCTGACGAAAAAAGAAAACCGACTGTTGGAAGGTGCATACTAACGGTAAGAATTTCCAACGACAGCCTGTCGAATGAAAATTCCCGTCAGATTTTCGCATTGTGTGTACAGGCCTTAAGAAATACCATGAAATGCTGTGTTAACTAAGTAAGAGGTTTAAAAAAAAAAGAATGTAATTTGCTCACAATTTTAGTTGTAATTAGTTTAATCAAAAAAGCAAAACATAAAAAAAACCTTAAAAATCAAGTTTTTTTATTTGCCTGAATGTATGTATGCTGTGAGTTTTCCTCCTATGAAACTAGTAAACTGTTAACTTTTTATTTTTCTTGATTATGCATCTTCCCAGCCTGTTTAATAAAAGAACCGTTGTCTCCTCATAAAATGTTCTGGAAAGTTCAAGCCTGAAAGCCCTGAATCAGTGGCATGCTGGAAAAGGTTATTTGAAATGAATCCCATGTTTTAGGTCAAGGAATGGCTTTAAAATGTCAACAGCTCCAAATGAGGATCCTTTATTATACTGGCTTAATGTAAATATGCAAATAATGGTTTTATGGAGAGATTATTATTTAAACATAGAAACATAGAAAAGTGACGGCAGAAAAAGACTGAGTAGTCCATCGAGTCTGCCCCTTTTTATTTATTTTTTTTGTTTTTTTCCCATTAACCTTGTTGTCTGACTATAGATTTATGTTTATCCCAAGCATGTTTGAAGCCATTTACTGTTGACTGTCTCACAACCTCTGCTGGTAGTTTATTCCAATCATCAACCACCCTTTCAGTAAAATAATACTTTCTAAGATTAGTTTTGAACTTCCCCCCAGTTAGTTTGAGGTCCCCGTGTTCTTGATTTTGGTTTCATATTGAAAAGAGTCCCCTCCTGAACCTTATTCACCCCCTTGATGTATTTAAAGGTTTCAATCATGTCTCCCCTCTCCCTTCTTTCCTCCAGACTGCACATATTAAGTTCCTGAAGTCGCTCTTGATATGTTTTATCCCCCAGACCTTTCACCATTTTTGTTACCCGTCTCTGAACTCGTTCTATTTTATCAATATATTTTTGTGAGGTCTCCAGAACTGGACACAGTATTCTAAGTGAGGTCTCACTATAAAGGGGAATCAGAACCTCCGTCCTCCTGTTGGTGATCCCTCTACTGATACATCCCAGAATTCATCTGCAATAAGCACCCCCAAATCTTTTTCTTCTGTAGTGCTGGCTAACACTGTGCCCCCAATGCTGTACTCTCTAAGCGGATTCTTTTTCCCTAGATGCATTATTTTACATTTAGAAATATTGAACTGCTGTCTCCACTGCTTTGACCAATCTTCCAGCAATGCCAAATCATGTTCCATGTTACAGACACCTCCAGGGATATCAACCCTATTACACACCTTTGTATCATCAGCAAAGAGACATACATTGCCCAGCAAACCTTTAGTTATATCACTTACATATAGGTTAAATAGAACAGGACCC
>BLSH010499517.1:265085-295088 GCA_018402905.1 Glandirana rugosa
GTCTCACACCAACATTTACCCAAGTAAGTCTTGTCTCTCGTCAGTGATCACCCCATGATTTTCCGAGACATGTACAGAGCCTTTTAGTACCCCACTAGTGACTGCTCTCTGTTCTGAATGAACCCATTTACAACCACACTCTGGGATCTATCCTTTAGCCAGCTGCATATACACTGAACCACCCAAGGGTTAAGTCCCAGTTTATTATTACGGTATTTATTTATTTCAGGTACTTGTATAGCGCTGTAAAATTTTGCAGCGCTTTACATATACATTGTACATTCACATCAGTCCCTACCCTCAAGGAGCTTACAATCTATGGCCCCTAACTCACATTCATAAATATGCATACTAGGGCCAATTTAGAGAAGAGCCAATTAATCTACCAGCATGTCTTTGGAGTGTGGGAGGAAACCAGAGTACCCGGAGGAAACCCACACAGGCACAAGGAGAACATGCAAACTCCATGCAGGTAGTGTCGTGGTTGGGATTCGAACCAGCGACCCCTAATTAAAAAAATATATTGCAGCAGTGAATGCAATAAACCCTCAAAAAAAAACTGTGATTTGACCACATGGTAGGGGCTTGAGTGATATTTGAGTTGAATAAATCTTTTTGGTTCAGTAATCCTTGGCTTAATTTATCTTACATTCAATTAATCCATTTCCTAAAACCACCATTTCTTCAGAACCGTTTCTATTATATCATTGACATAACACTGCTTCTCCCTACTGCTCTTTTTAAACATTAATTTTTATTAAGTTTTCCAGTAATACAAAAATACAAAATGCATAATGCAAACTCCCAGAATTCAGTTGGTGGCTGACTGGTCAGTAAGTTGAGCTTAGATTTCTCTGTTTTCTGTCTGTATCAGCCTTTCCATAGCTCCTTGCTGCAATGGCCAGTTATAGGTGGGGGACAGTGACCTTGTTTTGTATTGTAATCACTTCAGGTAACACACTGGCACCGCATCCGCCATGGGACCACGGTTGGGTGTCTGGTCCTGTACCTTTAAGGAGGGTTGGGCTCCTCCAGTCACCTGTCCTCCGTCTATCCATTTAATTGTATGTGCTTCCACTGTGAAGCCTCTTATATACAGAGTTAGGTCTGCAGTATACAGGGAGCCTTGTCGGGGCCTGCAGCTTACGCATGCACTTGCAAATGTGTGTAACCAATCCCCTGCCTTTTAAACGCTACTGTTAGACAGGTGAATTCGGTGGTGGCAGACTGCTCAGTAAGTTGAGCTTGGATTTCTCTGTTTTTTGTTTGTTATTATTGTATTCCTTTTCAATTATTTCTTGTTTACATAGGCATATCTCAGTTCTCCGCGTTTTACAGGCAATCGGCGGGTGCTGGAGGACATCGAGTCCAGTAGATCAGCCTGCGCTGTGAATCATTACAACAGAAGCAGTGCTGCACGCAAGCCCCCTGCAGGTGGAGATGCAGAATTACATATATATATATATATATTTACTGTATATACATGATTCTGCCCACAGCTGTCGCCCTGTAGCACTAAAAGTACTATAGGACGGTCAGCAAGTGGTTATTATTGTTTTCCTCTTCAATTACTTCTTGTGTCAATCCACCACTATGTGCCAATGATACTTTAAGTGACATGAACACCCTCCACCAGTTGTTCTCTCACCTGGGATATATGACCGTACAATTAAGTATGGTCACTAAGTGCATACGCCCCCCCCCCCATTGGGGACTTAATGAATCATTCACAAATCAATAGATTTCACAGATGCTTCTTAGTATCTCCATGTATGTATATGTTTTACTCCTCTCAATACCACCACTCAGCTGCACATAGAGAAAGAGAGACCACCAAATATAGTGAAGGTATTGAGAGGAGTAAAACTTATACATGGAGATACTAAGAAGCATCTGTGAAATCCATTGATCTAGGAATGTTTTATTAAGTCCACAATGAGCGACATAAGCGATGAATGACCATACTTAATTGTATGGTCATATATCCCAGGTGAGAGCACATCTGGTGGAGGGTGTTCATGCCACTTGAAGTATCATTGGCACATAGTGGTGGATTGACACAAGAAGTAATTGAAGAGGAATACAATATTAACCCCTTGCTGACCAGCCTATAGTATTCCTACTGCTACAGTAGTGCAGCAGTAGGCAGGATCACGTATATGTGATTCTGCATTTCTGCCTACAGGGGGCACGCAAGCGCCACTGGCAGGCTGCTTCTGCTGTGATGACTCACAGTACAAGCTGATCTGTGGGTCCTGGGAACTCGATGTTCAACCCTAACTACTATGTAACTATGATGACCTCCGGCACTCGCCGATCGCCTATAAAACACGGAGAACTGAGATATGCCTATGTAAACTAGACAAAACTCAGTCCTGACAGAGGGGGAAGGGACGATCCTGTGTCTCTGAAAAGCAGATGCTAGGATCAGTCTCTTACCCCAGTGAAAGCAGCACGCTATATTATTAGATTGTAAGCTCTTCTGAGCAGGGCCCTCTTATTCCTTTTGTATTCTATTGTATTGTACCTGTATTGTTCCCCTTTTATATTGTAAAGCGCTACGTAAACCGTTGGTGTATTACAACTCCTGTAAGGACACAGCGTTTCAGGGGCGTGGCCCCCTTTATTAAGACTTGATAAGGGGGCCCGTCCCCAAAATGCTTTGTTCTGGCAACCTTAGTAAACAATCTGCCTCGCTTCCTCTCCAGGAGTTCTCTCAGCGATACTGAGAGGAACCATTGTCGCGTGTGTGCTCTTTGCGCCTGGTTTACTCTCCAGGGATAAGAAAGCACCAGCTTCAGCCTTCGGGAACACTCCTCGGTCTAGCTTGTTAGTGACCATCTTTAACAACTGTCTAAGAAGAGCTACAGGGATGGTTAACCCCTCGGCCATCCACAGACCATCCTGCATATACAGTACCTGAGGACTGAGATTAGGATTCGTGGCTATTGAGGGGCTATACAAAAGCTTTTCCTTTGTGAGTGCATTGGATTGTATGTTTTTAATGTCTTCATTATTAAAAGGTTAACTGCACTAGGGTCTTTGCACTCTTTTTTGATTATTTGATCCAGTGCCCATTGGTACTTTGAGAGTTGCAGTGACCCCAGGCTATCCCCAGGACTACTACCTTGAGGCTGGACTAATAGAACAATCAGTGCATTTAATTTCAGCAGGTCTCGTGTTGAATGGTAATTAGCAGAGTCACTTGTTTATTGGTGTTTTTATTAATTTTTGTGATAATCTTCCAGTGCTGCAGAGGTTAATGTAGGCTAATAGATGGTCATACTTTGTTATTTAATAGGTTTTATTAGTACATTATTATTATTATACAGGATTTATATAGCGGCAACAATTTGTGCAGCACTTTACAATGTAGGAGGGGGACTGTACAATTACAATACAATTCAATACAGCAGGGACAGGAGGGCCCTGCTCATGAAGCTTACAATCTAATGGGAGGGGGAGGTGGTACAAAAGGTAACAGCTGATGATCTGGATGGAGGTGGCTCGTGTATGGTTCTTAGGTGGAGGTGGGGTAGGCTTCTCTGAATAAATGAGTTTTCAGGCATGGCCTAAAGGTGGACAGGGTAGGGGCTGACAAGACATACTGGGGCAGGGAGTTCCAGAGGATGGGAGAGGCTCTGGAGAAGTCCTGAAGCATGGGAGGAAGTAACAAGGGAGCTAGAGAGCAGGAGGTCCTGGGAGGAGCAGAGGGGGCGATTAGGGCATAGGGCAGTATCTGCAGATGAGGTTGGTAATGTAGCTGGGGGCAATGTTGTGGATGGCCTTGTATGTTGTGGTTAGCATTTTGATTTTTTTTTCAACAATATTTTATTTGAGTTTACAGATACAGTAAAAGTAAAATTGGAGCAATGCGACTGATATACAATATGCTGATGTCAATGACCAAAGATATAGAACAATAATCTAGAAGAGTTTACAAATGGTATTGGAGGAGACGCTCCAACTGGGAGAAGGAAGGGGGGTGAAGGGGAGGAGGAGCACATGAGATTCCTGTGTAAAGGGGAACAGTAGAAGGGAGGGGGTATGGGGGGAGGGTAAGGAAGGGAGGGAGGGGAAAGGAGTGAAGGGGAAGTGGGGGGAGGGGACCTAACCACAGTCCAGTTAGCATCACATTACAAAATTAGCTTCACATACCCATTAACTAATGTGCATTATGCATAGGATGACATCTAGTTTATAGACAGAAAACGTGACATTATACGTAACATTGAGGGACTCAGAAGCTGGTTACTTTTGGTGTTTGAGATTTGATTGGTTGAGGGGGCAGAGGGGGCTCTTTGTTAGATGATGTTTAAGCTTTCTCAAGCTAGTAATGGCCCCCTAGTCAGTTCTCGTTAGGTATTCCAGCTTTGTTTAGAATGTCAGTCCTTGGTGGGTTAGTAGGGTTGTATAGTGGCCAATGGGGCCTCAAGAACCTCCCTGGATGATGGGGGGATACCCCTTTCCAGGAAAAGAGACAATTTCCTTTGAAAATTGAGGGAAGATAGGTGATTTGAAGCCAGGGTATCCAGTTTTTTCTAATTTGAGCACTTTAATAAGGTCTACCTTGACTTCTTTGACTGAGGGAGGGGTTGTCGAGATCCAGTTTTGCAGAATGGCCCTGCGTTCTGACATGTAACAAGTGGAGATCCAAGCTTTATTGTGATGTAAGATATTTGATTGGTCTTTGGAGAGGTAAGGGGTAAGGACCTCCAAGTTACCAAAGAGCAGTGAATAGATGATTCCGTGAAGGTTGAGGCCAGTTATCGAGGCAGAGAACTGTTCCACAGTGCGCCAGAAATCTGCAATTGCTGGACATGACCAGAGTCGGTGGAGCAATGTTGGTCTAGTGGATTTGCATAGAGGGCATTGTGAGCTCCCTTGGAGACCTTTGGAAGGAGTGTATGGTAGATAAGCCCTGTGGAGAATCTTAAGTTGCTGTTCTCTCAAAAACTCATTAGATATGAATTTGCAGGTGGATTTAAAACCCAGTAGAATGGTGTTGAAAGCCTCCGAGGAGTGCAGATCTGTGCTCCAAGGGGAAGATTTTGAGCTCCATAGCGGGTGGGTTAGCTGTGCTTTCAAAGGCTTGTACAGATCCGAGATTTTGTGAATGTCTCCCTAAATTAAAAAGTCTATGAGTGATGTTTTAAAACATTGATGTTTGATGGGGTAGATGTTTGAGATAAAGCTTATTGCTTGATGAATGTGAAGGTGGTGGTGGGATGGGAGGTTGTGGTTTCCTTTAATTAGAGAGGTGGGCAGAGGTCTCCCTGTAGTTGTATCAAATAGTTGGCTAAATCTACACAGACCAAACTTGGCCCAAAGAGAGAAGGCAGGGGATTGTTGCGCCTGAGAAAACAGAGGATGATCACATATGTTAAGATATTTTGAGAGGGATGAAGATATCTGAAGTTTCTTGCCAATCTCTCTCCAAGCGACTGCCGTGTCACGAACGAGAAAGTTATGTTTCAGATGTGGCGGAATGTTTCTGATGCCGCAATGCAACAATGAAGATATGTCATATGGGCTGGTCATTCCAGCTTCAAGAGTGTAATTTGAGTACCTCAAGTTTTTGGTAGTCCGATCTTAATCCACCCTCACAAGACAGGCGAGATTGTATAATCTTGTATCTGGTAAATTAGCTCCTCCTTCCGATTTGGATAAGAAGAGCTTGTGTAAAGCTATGCGGGGTTTACGACCATTCCACAGGTAGGTTGACAGGGCCTTGTGGAGACATTGGGTGTCTTTATGTGTATGGAGCAAGGGAATTGTTTTAAGGGGATATAAAAGTTTAGGGAAGCTGACCATTTTATAGAGATGACATCTGCCAGAAAGGAAACTGGGAGGGTAGCCCAATGTTTTAATTCTTAAATCATTTTTTGTGTTGAAGGGAGAAAATTTAGTTGATAGATGGATGAAGGAGACCTTCCAATTTTGATGCCCAGGTACGTGATGTGTGATTTGGCTATAGAAAAAATTGACGATGGGGGCCCAAGAGGGAGTGTGAGCATAAAAGAGAGGTAGAATTTCGCTTTTAGCAAAATTTATACGCAAACCCGAGCATAGTCAAAAAGTATTTTGAATTTTAAAGCGAATAAGTTCTTTTGTGGTGACGTTAGTCAGGAAGGAGCGAATTCTGTAAATGTTGCGGAGGTTAAGGCGCCAAGATGTAGCCAGTGATTGGATGTGAGGGTTGAAGGAGAGGTCAAAATCTAAGATTACACTCAGCACCCTGGCATGTGTGGATGGACCAATGGTTGTGCCGTTGATCTTAATGGTAAAGTCATGGGGAGGAGATCAGGGAGGAGGAAATATTAAGCGCTCGGTTTTAGAAAGATTGAGTTTGAAGAAGTGGTGTGACATCCATACTGATATGTCACTCAGTAAGTTTGTGATACGTGAAGAGATGACAATATGTAAGTTTAGTGTGAACCTTGAAGCCCTAATTAGCCAGCATACACAGCTGATACATGCTGTCCTTATAGCCGTGGGCTTTTTAAATTCAGACATGCTTGTTGCCATGATGAAGCGCTGTGTATAGCAAAAAGCGCAGACACAAGTTCCTGTGATTTTGAAATAGAAAAGAAACTTCAGCTTTAGTGATGGACAAATCTGCCAAGGGATTGGTGAACCTTGTTCAAAATTTTGCAAACCTGAACTTAGAGGCACATTTTCTTTAATTCTTGTCATTTTAATGTTAATAACCAAACTACTGTCAAAAAAAGGCAGGGGAAGCTGGACACTGCCATGTGGGATGCCATTATATGAATGCAAAATCAAATGTAAGAAAATACCATACAGTGGGGAAAGGGTCTTTTCTTGCAGCTTTCAGGACAAAATTTAAAATAGAAAAATGTAAACAACAAGCTTAGGGAATGCTTTAAAGCTGTGTGTGGTCTTATAGAAGTGCACAAATTTCACCGAGATTCTTAGTAACTGCAGCGCATATTTGGCTGTGGAATTGATTTTTTTTTATTTTACAATTAGCTTGGCTTACAATACAGCAGTGGCACCACAATCTGATTCCTTTTAGTTTGGAAAGTTGCTTTATCTAAGTAGTTTCATCAGCAACACATGCGTTTTCATTACATTTTAATAGGCCCCCTATGACCAGCAGTAGCTCACTGTGGCTGTTTTTTTATTCTGCAGTTGTTTCAGGTCCATGCCAGAAAAACACTGGCCCCCCAACCTCTCTGTCCTGCCAGTTGCAGAATGGGCTGAATTTCATTATATTATGCCCCCTAGCATCCTTTCTGGGCTGTTCAAACTGGGTACATGCACAGTGCATCCTCTCCTGGCTCCAGCTAACCTTAGTACGGATAGGTATAGGGGCCAACACTTTTTCTTCAGAGGATTCAAAACAGCTGCATCTGGAATTGATGGACCTTTACAATTTGCAACAGGAGGAGCTATGGTATGTACTATTCATTGGATGTTGAATTGCATATGGGGATTTTCTGAAAATCTTCCAGAAAGGTGAAAGTATATTTTTAGGCAAAAGAAAAAAAAAATAAGTACATTTCTGCCATACATACAGGTTTTCCCATGTTTATCCCTTTAAAGCAGAAGTAACCCCATCATTTTAACAGTTTTCAAAAACAATGTAACTGTCACATTGGTTGTGCTCTCAACAAAATTGTCAAACCCAATACATAGCTGATCACATGTGCAACATCATGGCAGTTGAAGATTAAACAGAGACCAAGATGGTAGATTCCTTCGCTGAAAACGATAGGCGGGTTTACTTCCACTGTAAAAAATTTGAAATGCAAAAAATATTTGCTGAGATGCCATAAATCCAGTTGGCTCCTAACTTCCCATTTCAGCCGACACAGTGCTTCTGCTGCACAGAAACTTCAAGCAGTGTTGTTTGTCAGCCATGTCTGAGTTCTCCCTTGCTGGACTTCAAAGAAATGACACCTCTCCTAATCGCAATAACAGAAGAGGGAGATGTTCTGTAGTCAACAGAAGAGAACTCCTGACAACAATGCTTGGGATTTCTTTTACAAAGGGTTTTTATTAATATTCAATCCAACAAATGAGCGCAAAGCTCAAACACCACTATCTGAGGTATCCTGGAGGTCCAGATTATGCTGCATGGTGGAGGAAAATATAAATGTCCAAACATAGAGCTAAACATAAGACTGTCCCTAAATTCACAGTAGAGGAAAATGCAATGCAAAATTAAAGCAACATTAACACTGTAACCATCCTGGCCAGGACAGCGCCTGGTGGCCCGATAGGCATATAAAATAAATGCAAAGTATTGAACAGATGTAAAGAAAAAAATTAGTAAGGAAAAGAGAAAGCAGAAAATGAAAAAGAGAAGAGAGGGAGAGGAGGAGAAGAGTCCACAGGGTGTGTGCCAGAGAAGCACTAAATCGAGAGAAGTGGGCTATCAAACCTAGAAGGTTGGATATATATGCAGTTCATGGTTGCCATACCTGAAGAAATTTGACATGTGTGTCCGAAATGATAGCTGTCAGTTTCTCATTCACCATAATATCATTCATACGGTTTCTGACCACCTCAAAGCTAAGTACAGGAGTTTTCCATGACCTCACAATGGTTAACTTAGTTTAAAAAGATGCAGAGCCAATTGATGCTCCAGACAAAGACAAAGCAATTCATCTATTGGTTTACCAAGAATGGCTTCGTAGGGGTCCCTTTTGAGTTTGACATCAAATAAATTGCAGAGAAAAGTATAGACTCTGAATCCTAACCTGGATACCCTTGGACAAGACCACCAATTTTGTGCCATAGAGCCTCCCTGCGAACATCCCCGGAAAGCAGAGAGGAAAGTAAGATGGAATAAAATGAGCCAGCCTAGCTGGCGTATAGTACTATTGTGCAATATTTTGTAGACATCCTCTAGTATAAGACCATTTCTGGAACACTTAGAACGTGCTATATATTTATCTGCCAATCCTCTGGATCCAGCTGCCTCCCCAGCTCTTTTTCCCATTGAAGATGGTAAGGTCTCAATGGAGGTTATTTGGAAGAAGTTATGGAGGAATATATCAACGATATTAGGTCCAGGGAGTGGGGCCGGGCTCTACAGAGGCTCTCAGTGGGGGTCAAAGTATATGGCATAGATCGGGATTTTATGAGCTGCTGGAGAAAGTATCTAAGCTGTAGATAGCTAAAATGTTCATGAGACAAACGAAGGGCGTCAAATATTATCATCCTAGAAGGGGGAGTGCATGTCAACACAATGCTTAGGATTTCGGTGCAGCAGAGGAACTATTTTGTCAGCTTGTTACAGGAAGTTAGTAGCAACCTGGATTTCTACCAAATCATGCAGCATTTCTAAAGAGGAAAACATGCAAAAATGTGTGTGTACTTGAGAGATGACTGCTTATGATTGTGTTTTTTTTGTTTTCTTTAATTTTGCATAGACCTACACTTTAAAGCAGAGTTCCACCCAAAAATGGAACTTCCGCTTTAAGCACTCCTCGCCCCCTTACATGCCACATTTGGCATGTCATTTTTTTGGGGGGGGAGTGGGAGTGTGTACCCAGTTATCAGAGGGACTTCTGTTTCTGGGCCGCCTAGGCGACTCCTCCTCTCCCCCTAGGTGGCCCCTCCCTCCTGGCAATCTTCTGGGACACATCACAGTTCTCAGAAGATTGTCTGGCCACTAGGAACGCGTAGCGTGACTCACGCATGCGCAGTGCGTGCCCGGCCGTGAAGTCACGGCCGGTGCCCACACTTGCAATGACTTCACCGCGGAGAGGAGGGGGAGACGAGCGAGGCTTCGGGTGCAGCTATCGCTGGACCGTGAGACAGGTAAGTTACTGTTTATTAAAAGTCAGCAGCTACACTTTTTGTAGCTGCTGACTTTTAATAAACCAAAAAACAAGTTTTTAAGGCAGGGTTTGACAAATTTGCTTTGAGTCTAGGAGCCAGCTAAAAGTTAGATAGTTTTTTTTTAGCATAGTGTTGGGTTGTCAGTGCCCCCCTGGGGTAAGGCAAGTAATTTGCGCCCCTCCTAACTCCTAACCCTAACTTACAGCAAAGCAGCCAGTCAATAACTCCAACATAACACTGTTACATCAGGGTTATAGGCTGGCCAGAAAGAGTGACACTAAAAACCTGTTATAGGGGAAACTCCTTTTTATGCCGAAGGCATCATGACTGCAGCATGTAAAACGCCCTCATCTGCTGCCTAATGCAGCTTAAGGGTGGCAAAAACATGTCTCTACTGCACATTTTTACCACCCTACTGCACATCAAAATGAAGCCTTTGTGACACTTTACATAAAATACACAAAAAGGTTAAAGAAGTATTCCAGTGCTGCTGGTCTTCTGCTGCCTCTTTGCAGACACTTCCTGCCTACATGTGTGTCCCCCACAGTAACTTTTCATTGCTCTGGTGGGTTTCTGGTCACCATAAAATACTGGAGACCAGCTGCACATAAAGCATGGAAATTGTTGATGATACACAGGGCTTTATCAGAGGACATAGAAAAAGACTCTTCTGCAAATCCAGCTGCCTCATTTCCCCTCCCCTCACAATTCTCACGGTATAACATCATCTTTCATATTATACAAAAAAGGGCTTACTTTACTGTGTTTTTTTTTTTTTTAATTCATTAAAGTGTATTTTTTCCCCAAAAAAATTGCATTTGAAAGACCTTTGCGCAAATACAGTGCAACATAAAATATTGTAGCAACATCTATATTATTCTTTGGGGTCTCTGCTAATAAAAAATATATAATGATTGGGGGTTTTAAGTAATTTTCTAGTACAAAAAAAATTGATTTTTACTTGTAAGCAACAAATGTCAAAAAGGTTTAGTCTTTAAATGGATAAACTGAGCTCATCTAGATCGGAGTTCATGCCTTTGATAAAAGTACGAAAAGATACTTTTGTATCTTTTGTGTTTATAGTTATCAGTGAACATGGCAGACTGCCTAGACAGCTGTCAGCTTGCCTCAGGCAGAGAACGGCTCTTCAGAGATGCGGTTAGATAGTGAGGGGAGGGAAGGACCAGGCGCCGCTCGCCAGGACTGAATGCAAGGGTGAGGAATGTGTAGTGCACAGAAGGCAGGGGTCAGGAGTGTTTGTATTGCACACAGTGCAGGGGTAGGGGTATGTGTAAGGCACACAGTGTAGAGGTAAAGGGTGTGTGTACTGTACAGAATTCCCGGGGTCAGGAGAATAAAATGAACAGAGTTCAGGGGTCAGGGATATTTAATGCACAGAGTGCTGGGGTCAGGAGTGTGTGTATCACACAAAATACAGGGGTCAAGAGAATGTAATGCACAGAGCGCATGGGTTTTGGCAAATCAAACAGAGTGTGTGTAATGCATAGAGCACAAGCAACATTTCCACCTCCAGAACCCCCACCCCACTAAGCACTAATTCTCTCTTCAATACTAAATCCAGCCCAAGCACACATTCCCCCTCCCCCAGTACAAAATTATCCCGCATATAGACTAAGTCAAAATAGCCCCCTGGAAAACGTCCAACTCTCTCCCTTACTAACCAGACTTTACATTTAATGGTGCACGGCACAGTGAGGGGAAGTCCTCCTAACTTTGCAGTATACGACTATTTTTGAGTTCTGACAGGTAGCATATAGAGTTGAGCGAACCCGGACTGTAAAGTTCGGGTCCGTACCGAACTTTGGGGTGTCTGGGACCCGGACCCGAACCCAGACATTTCAAAAAAAGTTTGGGTTCGAGTTCGGTGTTCTGGTATTTGATTCCACGTGTTGAATAGCTGCCAAGGGCAGCCAATCAACAAGTGTTTCACTGGTTTGCCCTTAGAAGGCATCACAGCCATGCCTACTAATGGCATGGCACCGTGCTGCATGTCATATGCTCTCAGGATAGTTTAGGGAGAGGATGCTGCTGGCTCTGTGAGGGACAGATTGCAGATATTATAGAACATCTCACCCTGCATTACTGAACAATCTGATTGTGGACTAGGGAGAGATACTAGTACTGCTGCTTTGAGGGACAGATTGCAGACCTCATCCTGCTGCACAGAACGATCTGACTGGACTAGGTAGAGTCTGTTTCTTTAAGGCAGTGGTTCTCAACTCCGGTCCTCAGGACCCACCAACAGGCCAGATTTTAAGTATTACCTTGGGGAGATGCAGACTAGAATACTGCAATCACTGAGCAGCAAATGATATCACCTGTGATGCATTTCAGTTATCCTGCAAACCTGGCCTTTTAGTGGGTCCCGAGGATAGGAGTTGAGAACCACTGCTTTAAGGGAAAGATTATTGTTCTAAAATCATCTTCAAGTTCTATAGGGAAAGTTTCTTCCAGCCGTTGCTTAGAGAGCCATATTATTGTTCTAAAATCATCTCCAAGTTCTATAGGGAAAGGTTCTTCCAACTGTTGCTTAGAGGGACAGATTATTGTTCTAAAATCATCTCCTAGTTCTATAGGGAGAGGTTCCTGCTGTTGCTTAAAGGGACAGATTATTGTTTCTTGCACAAAATTAAAAAGTGCATCTACATTGCTGGGTTAAAAAAAAAAAAAAAAAATTCTAAGAACTACATTTGCGGACAGCGGTGCATTTCTTGCACAAAAATAAAAAAAACAGTGTTGGCTACCTCCTCCTCCTCCACCGCCACTTCCACCGCCTCCTCAACCTCTAACTCCACATCCACCTCCATTTTTGATTTTTTTATGTGATTTTAGCTTAAAAATTATTTTAAGTTATTTCCCTATCCCCATTTCTTTGTAGGGCACTTGTCCAACTCTTACCCCCATTTTCCTTCCTTTTGCAGACCTCTAGGACTTGACAGGACTTTGTTACAGCCACTTTTGTGCCTAAAAGTTCGGGTCCTCATTGATTTCAATGGGGTTCGGGGGCCGGGACAAAATTCGGGTCAAGCTCGGTCCCGAACCTGGACTTTTTCCCAAAGTTCGGCCGAACCTGCAGAACCCGAACTTCCAGAGGTTCGATCAACTCTAGTGGCATAACTGTGATAGGTTCAGCCATCTGCTGTGGTGGATGGTTGTGGCATTAGGACCCATGGCACCCTGCAAGAGGTGCAGAGCATGTGCCCCATGGCTCTTCGGAATGAAACACATCAGAGAAGCTGGGATGTGTTTTGATTATTGATTGCATACCAGAATTAGGAGTGTGCCATCTATTTTCTTGGGATCATTGCACACACATAGGCGTGAAGGAAACCTTAAAGTCTAAATTATTAAAAATTATAATAAAAAAAATTCCTATTTTTTAACTCATATGGCTGGCTGATCTATTTTGTCTTTTCATACTAATTTACCTAAATTTTTGAAAATAAGTTTCAAAATGTATTCTTTTTACTCTATTTAGTAAGTCCCAACTGAGTTCAGATTGATGGAAATGTACTGCCATCGTCAGCGTAATTTCTTAATTTGAAGAGCTTGTAGGAGGTAACTTCTAAATATAATTGCTGCTGTACACTGCATTGTTTTTAATTAAAATAAATACAGAGGCCTCTGTAGTGAGAGTATTCCAGGGAGATATTTATTGAGATCCGCATGTCTTGGGTTGCTGGAATGGTTCTGTCGGATGGTCCTGCTGGAAAGACATGTTAATACACATTCCAAATTTAGGCCTATTAGCAGGTGGACAATAAATTAAAGCACTTGATGATAAAGAAATGACTCATAATTGGTAGCAGGTTAAACAGACTATTTTAGGATATCCAAAGCAGTAAAAATAGTATGATTCATTTTGGAGAGAGTTCCTTCCTGGCTTCATCTTGTAAGTACAGCAAACATATATAAAGCCTGACTCTGGGCAAAATATGACCTCCGCTAATTCCTTACCTCCCATGCTCCTCTAACCCATCCTGCATGTTTTTTTCTTACCTTGTGAAGCAAGGTATACTCACCAAAGTCTCTTTCCTGTGCTATTTCCAGGTGCAAGGACAGGTACTTCATCCCTTTGCCAATGTGCCCAAGCTGGCCAATCACCTCACGCTACCGTCGCGCCTTTTCTTGATCCTAAGAGGACCCCTGCCACTGGACAATCAATAGAAAGTGTCCAAGTCTCACAGGTAGTAATGTAGACCCCTGAAAAAGGACAGCATCATATGTAAACAGAAGAGGGACTGAAGCTTCATGTGACCACAGCAATAGGGCATTTGGATCAGCGAGAGGGGGTGGGAAGAAGGAATGGGGGGGAGGGGGTTCATGTTTTGCCCTGATTTGGACTTTGAATGAAATTTTGAAAACAGTTTAAGTCTCACTTCCATCATATAACCCAAAAATAATGAGTTTATTCTTCATATTAGGATAGTGGTGAAGCAATTCAAATCATTTGTGTTTGTTGTCCCTCGGCCAACTGTACATCCAGAACTGCTGGTTTATACAGCCTAATAGAGTTGATCGAACCTCTGGAAGTTCGGGTTCTGCTGGTTCGGCCGAACTTTGGGACAAGTCCGGGTTCGGGTCCGGACAGGACCCGAACTTTGACCCGGACCCGAACCCCATTGAACTCAATGGGGACCCAAACTTTTAGGCACTAAAATGGCTGTAACAAAGTCCTGGAAAGTCCTAGAGGTCTGCAAAAGGAAGGAACATGGGGGTAAGGGTCGGACAAGTGCCCTGCAAAAACATTGGGACAGGGAAATAACTTAAAAGCATTTTTAAACTAAAATCACATAAAAAAATCAAAAATGGAGGTGGATGTGGACCATCTTCAAACTATGTGAGAAAAGTATAAATTAGCGGGAGAAGCCATAGCAGTGTTCTAAAATCATTTTCAAACTGTGTGCGAAAACTATAAATTAGCCGGTAGAAGCCATATCACTGTTCTACAATCATCTTCAAACTGTGTGTGAAAACTATAAATTAGCCAGGAGAAGGCATATCACTGTTCTACAATCATCTTCAAACTGTGTGTGAAAACTATAAATTAGCGGGAGAAGCCATAGCAGTGTTCTAAAATCATCTTCAAACTGAGTGTGAAAACTATAAATTATCCGGGAGAAGCCATATCACTGTTCTACAATCATCTTCAAACTGTGTGTGAAAACTATAAATTAGCCGGGAGAAGCCATATCACTGTTCTACAATCATCTTCAAACTGTGTGTGAAAACTATAAAGTAGCGGGAGAAGCCATAGCAGTGTTCTAAAGTACAGGTACAGTTCGGGCACAGTTCGGGTTCGCTCAACTCTACAGCCTAACATTGTATAGACCTTTTGTTCCAAACAGAATATTGTTTCAGATTTGTTGACCATGATTGCTGTAATATATGGAAACCAGGGCTTCAATGAAGTAGGACTTCTGTACCCAGGTGAGAGGTAAACAGACAGGTTATATTGAGGTTGACCAAAAGCCCTCCACTAAAAAACAGAGCTTTCTTACAACCAGGGTTGCTGATAAGGCAGTACAATCAGCCCTCTGGTACCGGGCCCCATCAGCTCAACAGGGGGGGGGGCCCAGGCAGCTTTTTTGTCCATCTATAACATGCAGTCATTTTTACATAGATGACCTGTTGAGCCAGGCTCAAATCCTTGCAAGGGCTTACATTATATTTCTTGGGCCCCATCCATCCAGCAGAGGGGCACAGGAGACATATATTTCATATATGTTTTGCGGACAGCACAACAATTCTCCCTTATTATTGCTTTGTTGATATTGGTATGTACAATATTTTTTAGTGCAGCTATCATTATTCTTGAGTGTTTTCATCCTGGAATGTTCTTAATAATTCTTTTCCCCAAGCGCAGGCAATTCTCATTAGACATAGTATGTATTGCAGCATTTCATGAAAGGTATAGACAGATGGCTGTACAGAACAGCACACACTACTATTGCTGCAAGTGAGAAGTCAATATAAGCAGCCTTGCCATGTAACAGACAGCCAAAGAGCATCTAATGTGCTGTGATCTTTATCATGATATTGATGGTGATCACAGCACACTGGGATGCTTCCTTTTCATCTTGTTTATAACTGTGTTTGGTGGGCAGTAAAAACTTGCCACGTTTTTACCACCCTGAACCACTCTCCTTATGCTGGAAAGGCACTGCCACCATAGTACATACTATGACAATGCTGCAGGGGGGTTTCACACACACACTCTCTTCGGCAGGGGCGCTGATAAGGCAGTACAGCCAGACCTCCTGTACTGGGCTCGGGCCCCATCAGTTCAAAAGGGGGGCCCAGGAACCTGTTGAACATGCGGTCTGGCTGTACTGTCTTTTTGCAGATACCAATTCTCTTCTGCCTCCTGCTGCAGCACTGCCAGCTTCTCCTCTTCTCTCCCCCTCCAGCTACAGGGGCATTGGTTCTAGCACATGCACCCCTTCCATCAGCTGTCTGGGCCCCCCTGTGTGCCCCTTTCCCCCACAACATTGCCAGCTTGTTGTTTCCAAATGGTGATGTTTCCAAATGGAGAGCAGGAAGGGGCCAGTAAATATGTCATTTACTGGCCCCTTCCTTTCTTGAATGAACACAGTGAGTGATTGGTACAAATCACACCTGTGCCCATTCATCACTGAAGCATAGTACACCATGTTTAATATGCTTCAGTTTGTGACTGAGCAGGAAGCCTCGGAGCGCTTCTTATTTATTCATCTGTACAGCTGAAGCTACAGAGAAAATTACTGATAAATCTATGTCCTTTTGTCACTTTCAGACAGGGAAGGGGGCTCTGTCAGGTAGGCTGTATTGGGCCCCGTGATTTCTAACAGTAGCCCTGCTCCCCGGCTGCAGCCACCAGGAGTGTATGTAAAACCCACCACCATAATATGTACTATGGTGGCAGTGCCTTTGTAGCATAAGGAGAGTGGTTGGGGGTGGTAAAAATGCAAGTTTTTAGTGCCCACCAAACACAGGTATAAATAAATAATAATCATGATGATGATCACATCATATTAGTTGCTGTTTGGCTGTCTGTCACACTGGCAATCATAATTGGCTGAGCCATTCCTTGCCCCACAGCCGCACATATACATGAGTATTGTATACGTACGGCTGCGGAGTGTGTAATGCCTCGGCCGCTTATGATTGGTGGGGCACTGGGACAGAGGAAGGGGGCCCTGCCAGGTAAGCGTTATGGGGCCCCATGATTTCTAACAGCAGCCCTGCTTACAACAGAAGGTATTTGAATGCCTCATTTCAACACAATCCCAAAACCAAGTGTTTATTCTTCATCATCATAGGTGTGTGCCCGGGCATAACCTAATATCCCCGTATGCTGCAGATTTCCACTGTTTAGACCCCTGATATTTTACCAAAGCCCCCTAACGCGGATCCTAAAAAAAATTGTCAGAAAATAATAAAAAAACTAAAATTGTAAACAATAATAAAAATGAACTACTGACACCATCCACTGCTCTACTGACACCAGCAGTGTATATATACACATACACATGCATATGTGTTTGAGTTTTGGGGTGCACACCCTAATGCAATAGGCTGCACACACCTATGTTCATCATAGAAGTAGTGAACCTAGATTGTAGTGGGTGGAGCCATGTAAATCATTTTTGTATGCCCCTGGACCACCTGTATATCTAGAACTGCAGGTTTGCAACATGTAGAAAATCCTAATATTATAAAACCAATGACTCCAAACTGCATGTATTTATGGATTGTTGACCACCATCAGTGCAGTGCATTTAAATAACAATCCCAAACGAGATATCTACTTTTTTCTGCCTTTTTAAGCTTTTTACGCTTTGGTTTGACGGTTGACCCGATGATCTGGCCACTAAGTTTATTATTATTATTGAGCTTCCTTTAACACACCAAGCTGTTCAGAAAAAAGCAGCAGTTAGGGGGTTCAGACAAATAATTTAACAGTGACATGGATGCATGCAATAGTAAATGTAACATCTAAAACTGTAAATGTAAAATTGTAAATGTAAAATTGCAATATGTAAAACCTTTATTCCAAAAGTTACATAGTTACATAGTCAGTGAGGTTGGAAAAAGACACAAGTCCATCAAGTCCAACCCATGTGTGTGTGTTTTATGTCAGTTTTATTTACATTGTATATCCCCCAATGTTGTGGTCCCTTAGGTGTGCATCTAATAATTTTTTGAAATTATCTATATTACCAGCAGAAACCACAGTTTTTGGAAGAGAATTCCACATTCTCACTGCTCTTACCGTAAAGAAACCCCTGCGCATCTTAAGGTTAAACCGCCTTCTTTCATTCTCAGCGAATGGCCGCGTGTCTTCGTGTTTTCCCTTGCGCTGAATAGTTTTGCCCCTATAGCGGGGTCACCAGTACAGTATTTGTACATTGAAATCATATTCCCTCTCAAGCGTCTCTTCTCCAGAGAGAATTAGTTCAGTGCTTGTAATCTTTCCTAATAACTAAGGTCCTCTAATCCCTTAACCAGCTTTGTTGCCCTTCTCTGAACCCTTTCCAATACCAGGACGTCCTTCCTGAGGACTGGTGCCCAGAACTGGACGGCATACTCCAGGTGCGGCCTCACCAGAGACTTGTATAGTGGGAGAATTATTGATTTATCCCTGAAGTTAATCCCTTTCTTGACGCATGCCAACACTTTGTTAGCCTTGCTTGCAGCAGCTTGGCATTGCATGCCACTGCTGAGCCTGTTCTCCAACAGGACCCCTAGGTCTTTTTCCATCCTTGATTTCCCCAGGGGCTCTCCCCCTAGTGAGTAATTTGCGTTCATGTTCTTGGTACCCAAATGCATTATCTTACATTTTTCTACGTTAAATTTCATTTGCCACTTGTCTGCCCACCCCATTAATTTACTCAGATCTTCTTGCAATGTTTCCACATCCTGTGGAGAATTTATTGCTCTGCTTAGCTTGGTATCATCCGCAAATATTGAGATTGAGCTGGTCACTCCGTTCTCCAAATCATTTATGAATAAATTGAATAGGATTGGTCCCAGGACAGAGCCCTGGGGAACCCCACTTTCTACCCCAGACCATTCTGAGTACTCCCCATTTATCACCACCCTCTGGACTCGCCCCTGCAGCCAGTTTTCAATCCAGGTACTCACCCTTTGATCCACGTTTAGGGATTTTATTTTGTACAGTAAACGTTTATGGGGAACTGTATCAAATGCCTTTGCAAAATCCAGATACACCACGTCTACAGACCTTCCCTTATCTAGATGGCCGCTCACCTCCTCATAGAAGGTTAATAGATTGGTTTGGCAAGAACGATTTTTCATGAAGCCATGCTGATTACTGCTAATGATACCATTCTCGTTACAATAGTCTTGTATATAATCCCTTATTATTCCCTCCAAGAGCTTGCATATTATTGATGTTAAGCTCACTAGTCTGTAGTTCCCGGGGGAATGTCTTGGTCCTTTTTTATATATTGGCACCACATTGGCTTTCCTCCAATCAGCTGGTATCATACCAGTCAGAAGACTGCTCCTAAAGATTAGGTACAAGGGTCTTGCAATAACTTGGCTAAGTTCCCTAAGGACCCTCGGGTGTAAGCCATCTGGGCCCGGTGACTTATTAGTATTCAGATTTTCCAGCCTATTCCTGATTTTATCCTCAGTCAGCCATGAGGGTGTTTCCTGTGACTTATCTTGAGGACCAGCATTGTGGTTCTGCATATTTGTGCCCCCCATTTCCTTTGTGAATACTGAGGAGAAAAATGAGTTTAACACCTTTGCCATTTCTCTGTCATTTGTAAAAATGACCAAAAGGGAAAATAGATGTTAGTGTAACAGCTTAAAAAGTGTTATAGCCGGTTCACACATAGGTGATCCGACTTGCGGGGCAACTCAGCACGACCACCGCACAGCGCAGCTTGCAAACAACTTCTGTAATAGAAGTCAATGCAGGTCACCTGAAGTCTCCTCCAAAAGTAGTACAGGAACCTTTTTCTAAGTCGCTCCTATTAGAACAATTCCATTGCAATGCATAGTTCAGCTTTACTTTGTTAGTAAATAATACACTACCCTCTCCCCAGATTGACAGTGCTGCTGTCCAAGGGTGGCTCCATTCCTCCTCCAACCAGAGTGGAGACTAAGGCTCCATGCACACTGGACGCTATGTGGGCTCTCTCGGCATCGGGCAGGAGAAGCTGCTTACAAAACGTTCTTTTGCAGCGTTTTGTAAGCAGCGTTTACCGGCGTTTATCGGCGTCAGCGTTTTTGGGCGTTTTTTTTTCTTCATTAGCTTCCATTGACTGCAAAAAATGTTAGACGCCGATAAATAGCCGTTTACCGGCGTTTATGAGCGTTTAGCAGCGTCCGGAATTTTTTGTGGTCAAAAGAACGACTTTTGAACGCCAATTCAGGGCATTCAGATAACATTTCAAGAACGCCACTGCTGATAAACGACAATTAACATCCATGTGTGCATGGACACATAGGATAACATAAAGTGGCATTTTGGGCTGTTAAAAAAAACGCCAAAATGACCAAAAATGGTCGTTTATCAGATACAGCGTGTTTCTGGCCAGATCGCCAGGTGAAAATAAGGGGGGAAAAATAAATAACAAAGAAAACAAATGCAATCATCACATTTAAGGATTGGCAAGCACAATATATTAGATTTTTGTTTTGGGGTTTAATACCTATTTAATCACTGTAAAGTGAATTTACACTTTAAAGCTCAATTCCACACAACTATAAAAACACCAAATTCTTTCTTATTTCATTTGCTTACATCTGGGATACAAACAAATAGCTATAATTAACCACTTGCTTACTGGGCACTTAAACCCCCCTCCTGCCCAGACCAATTTTCAGTTTTCAGCGCTGTCACACTTTGAATGAGAATTGCGCGGCCGTGCAATGTTTTACCCAAACAAGATTAACGTCCTTTTTTTCCCACAAATAGAGCTTTCTTTTGGTGGTGTTTGATCACCTCTGCGGTTTGTATTTTTTTTGCTATAAACAAAAAAAGAGCGACAATTTTGAAAAAATAACTTTTTTTAAACTTTTTGCTATAATACATGTCCAAAAATAAAAAATAAAAAAACAAATGTATTCATCAGTTTAGGCCGATATGTATTCCTCTACATATTTTTGGTAAAAAAAATCACAATAAGAGTATATTGATTGGGTTGCGCAAAAGTTATAGCATTTCCAAACTATGGGAATTGATTTATGATGTTTTTATTATTTCTTTTTTTTTTTACTGGTAATGGCAGTGATCTGTGATTTTTATCGGGACTGCGATATTGCTGTGGACATTTTTGACACTTTTTTTGGGACCAATGACATTTATACAGCGATCAGATCTAAAAATAACCACTGATTACTGTATAAATGGCATTGGTGTAGGAAGGGGTTAATACTAAGGGGGCAATCAAGGGGTTAAATGCATTTCCTCATTGTGTTCTAACTGTGGGGGTGTGGGGCTGACAGGGACATAACAGATCTCACTGATCCCCATCACAAGGATCAGTAGATCTGTCATGCCCCCCCCTCACTGAGAGGGAACCGCCGTGTTTACATCAGCGGTTCCCCGTTCTGGCTCTCTATTAAGGGATCGCAGGTCTCCGGCGGACATCGAGTCCATCCGACCCGTGGGCACGCTCACGCAGCATGTGGCGGGTGCGAGCGCATGCCATCGGCAGAGCGCACAAAGTGGCGGACATCATTTGACGGTGCCCCGGTAATTCAGATCCGCGCTGTAGCGTTCAATCGGCTATAGCATGGATCTGAAGTGGTTAATGAAAACCCGGAAAGAGAATTTTGCCTTCACAGAAGGTTTTTGTATTATCAGTGTTGTTTTTCATCGGAGCATCTGCTACAATTGTTATTTTCATTTTTCAGATTCATAATGTAAACCTCCTTTACTACTGTTTTATGACCTTATGTTCAGACATGAGACGACATACTTTGTTTATAGTTTGGGGTTAGGTTTGTAAATTACTAAACCAGAGTGAAATGGACTTTATCGGCACATACACTGGTATTTCATAAAAAAGATTTTTATTGAATCAGCTTAAAAATTCAATCCATATACATTTGTATGGTCTTGATTACACATACATTAGGACAATAAAATTCAACTTCAATCCACACCAATTGAACACAGGGGTCCTCATGGGACAGTAGTTAATACATAAGCAGATACCAGTATATCTAATGTATCGTCAATCTGCATGATATTTGCCCATAGAAGGTTCCCCTAGTTGTCTTGGTGCAGGTTATGTATTCGAAGGCTCAACATGTTTCGCGACAGACAGTCGCTTCCTCAGGAGCTTAATTTTCTATTAGAAAGCATAAACACATGTAATTAATCCAAATTGCTTAAGACAACAAATCTTTTAGGCAGTGTTAGTGTGCAAGTACTCACCCACACCAGTGCACCATGCACCTCCAACCGCTTAGCAAGGCCCCCCAACCCGCCTTGGCCGCATTTGTTGAATATGGGGACACATATGATGCAACTAAATATGAAAAGTATATGAATTTTAGATTAATCATATCTGAGATTTAAATTACTTTTTGTAAATGGGCGACTGTTCCCCCATATGTTTAACTTAGTGCTTACTTGTTAGCAATTCACGTTGTCACATGTATCGTTTATCTTGTATATTGTGTCTTTTAGCTAGGTATAACAGGTAATTATTGCACGTCCACCCTGTAGTGGTATTCTCAGCCGGGCAGTGACCACCCTTGAAGGGTTTCGTGGTAACTAAAGATAAGAATGGATACTATATCAGTGCCTCTCTTAGTAATTGACCAATGGGAAAACGGGGAAGGGGAAGAAGTGGATAGGGAAGGAAAAAGGGGTTGTGTGAGGGGATGGAAAAAAGGGGGGGGGGGGGATACTTTGTTTATAGGCACACCGAATGAACAATAAATGCACCCAGATCACTTTTTGTTTATAGATAATTCAGGGTAGCACAGCCTGTGGATCAAGGTCTCAAATTTGATTTTTGATTCTTTTTCTTGGATCACCAAATTGTCAGATATTCTGTACATTGTACTGGCCCTACAACAATAGCACAATGAGACTACAAGGTTCTCAAAAATTATTTTTGCTTTTATCACATTATTGTGTGGATTTTGTTGCATATTGTGATGCAATTTGAGTTTTTGAAATGTATCCAATACTTAGGCTTCAATGTAAAAATCAAAGTCAATGGAGTAAACATTCTAAACGCTATTTTGAAATAACGTTTTTGTAACACCACACCTTTTTTTTCATAGTTTAGATAGAATGCGGTAGCCTTGGGATATCTGTCAGGGTTTTATTGGCTGTGTACCTGCTGGGGTATTTCATCTTTACTATTGGTCCTGGTAAATATTGTCTACAGTAGTGAAGGCGATGGGTGTCATGTAAATGGTAGAAGAGCCTAGGAAAGCCTCTCTTACACCTCTGACTCAGGGACCCTCATAGAACAGAGAGGTGGCACAGGGGTACAGAGAGGCATGAGTGCCGTTTGGTCTTCCTGGAAGCAGGGCTGGATGGGCTCTCTGGATCAAACAGGGGAAGATTGTTAGTAGATAACGGCGGAGCGGGAGACAGTAGCAAGCTGGTCCCGGTGGCAGCAGACAGGTACGGGCTGGTAGCAGATAGGCGGCTGAGCAGGCGCCAGAGGAATATAGACAGAGGCTCGCAGCCATCAATCCAGCGGCGATGGGGACAGAGGCCGATTTAGATTAACTGGGTCATACAAAGGCAGACAGGTCAGGTGTAGATGCATAGGCAGGAGCGAAGTCAGGATACAGGCCGAGTCAGTAGCAGATCAGTGGAGCAGCAGCAAGGGACACAGGCAGAAGCGAGGTCAGAGGCAGGCCGGGGTCAGTGCAGTTGGAGTTCAGAAGTAGTCAAGACTAGACATGTGCACGGTCAAAAGTTTGTTTTTTTCGTTTTGATTTTATTTTTTCAGTTTTTCCGATTTTTCGTTCTGATCAAAATTATTCGTAAGTTCTGCAACATTCGAATTTGGTTATTATGACTAATTCAGGAATTCAGAAAAATGTTAATTTGGTTCGTTCTATTCGTATAGATACGGTATTCGTTATTATCACTAATTCAGGAATTCAGAAAAATTTTAATTTGTTTTGTTCCATTGGTATAGATGCGCTATTCTTTATTATCGGTAATTCGGAAATTCGGAAACATTTGAATTTGGTTTGTTCCATTTGTATAGATGCAGTATTCGTTATTATAGGGAATTCCGAAAAAAGTGTTCACTAACAGGCAGACAAATGTGAAAGGAAATGCCAAAATGTATTAGTTTATAACTATTATTATAACTTTTATTATTATTATTTATTTTTAATAAATAATTATAATAATGAAAACAATATATAATAATGGTTAATAATTCATTACGTTCACTAACAGCCAAATTTGAAAGGAAATTCCAATACCTACCTATAATTTAATAGATTATAACTATTATTATAGTTTTTTTATTATTATTATTATTATTAATAATTATAAAAACAACTATAATAATGATTATAAACTGTAGGTATTGGAATTTACTTTCAAATTATATTATTATAATTATAATAGAAATTATCCAAATGTTTATTGTTCTCTAGGATTTTCAAATTTTCGGATTTCCGTTCTTATTTTCGGATTTTCGTTCTTACTTTCGGATTTTCCTTCTTTTGTATTTTCATATTTTCATTCTTTTGAATTTTTGTATTTTTGTTCTTTTGAACCCTCGGATTTTCATTCGTATTTTCGTATTTTCGTTATTTAGAATTTTCGGATTTTCATACTTCAGATTTTCTTTCATTCGGATTTTAATTTTTTCCGATTTTCATTCTTTTCAAAAATTAGCTTTCGGAAAAATTCGGGAAACGGATTTTCGTTATTTGGACGTTTCCAAATAAACAAAAATTCTGAATTTTGATGAAAAGCGGAACAAAACTAATTGCACATGACTAGTCAAGACATGCCAGGTCAATAATAGTAGCCAGATGCAGAGTAACAGGTTGCAGGTACGCAGAGGAACGCTGTAGACAAGACCGCACTGAAGCATGCGGGCAACAGATGCGCGCGCGGGCAGCAGATATACGTTTAAAGGAATATTAATCAGCCTGTGCCTATGCACAGGGGACCGTCCATAAAATCCAACTTGTCTGCTGGTATGCCCTTTCTGACAATGGGAAATCCAGTTTTTTCAGTTATCAAAGGGACAGTAGGGAAGGGGAAATCCTCTAATGGGGCACCTGATATGGTGACAACTATCTAAGAGGGAATACCTCTCACTTTAGAGAGATATCTTCTTTCTTTCTGCTGTGTCTCTGCATGGCTGTAATTAAAGGTGAGATCATCTCCCTCCCACCCCAGAGCATTAGTCTACAGCAAGAGCTGGACAGCCTGGGCATCTTTGCAGCTTACTCTATCTCCTCCAGAATATTGATGGACAGATCAGCTGACAGAGAGATGAGAAAACTGGCCACATGGACTTTTAGCCCAGCCCACTGGGCACATAGGCCTATATGTGTGTAGGAACCAGGCCCACAGGGAAGCAAGCATCATATTGTTGTAAGAACTGAGTCCACATTAACATTCATCATTCATTGCAGTGAGCCTCAAAGTTTAGTCAGGGCAGACATAAACGTCTCCAGTCTACAATTCTCTACATTTATTGCAAATACAGGAAAATGGAAGAGCAAGTTTGAAAAAATGTGCATTACCCATGTCACATGAATACTTGCATAACTGATGAGTCCATCAATTTAAACCTCCCATCATGACCCCCAAAAAAGACTCAGAAGACACGACTTAGGCTGGGTTCACACCTATGCGATTTGGATACGGCTTAAATCGCATCCAATTCGCAGGACACTTGAAAACACATTGTTTTCAATGTGTCCGGTTCACATAGGTGCGGTGCATTTGCACTCTGCATTGCAAGGAAAACGTGTGCGTTTTTTGTGCAATGCGGTGTGAATTCCCAGCTCGTTCTGTTCAATGGGAGTGCATCCAACACGGGGATGCACTCCGCACTGAACGGGGATATTTTCCCCTGCTCGTGGCCCCTCCCCCTCCCTCCCCCGCAGCTGCTGCGCTGTGGGAACAGCAGACAGATTGGAATTCGCACCGGAATGGTGTGAATTCAGCCTTAAACTTAAATTGGCCACAGCAGTCCTTTTCTTGCCCACAATTACCAATTCTATAGGTAACAATAAAACAAATAACAGAAAAAAGGAAAAAGGCCAACCTTAACCACTTCAGCCCTGGAAGGATTTCCAGCTTTAGGACCGGAGCCCTTTTTGCGATTCGGTGCTGCGTCGCTTTAACTGACAATTGCGCGGTTGTGCGACGTTGTACCCAAACGAAATTTGGGTCCTTTTTTTCCCACAAATAGAGCTTTCTTTTGGTGGTATTTGATTACCGCTGCGTCATTTCTGATCACCGCTATAAACAAAAGAAGAGCGACAATTTTGCAAAAAAACCCAAAATTTGTTTACATACACGGACCTCCGCTCACTCGCTCCGGGGGGGCCATCGCGGGTAGCCGGCGGCAATCGAAGACGCCGCACCCGCTTCCTGGCCCCCCCTGGACACAGTGAGCGCGCGGGCATGCCTCCGGCGGTGCGCGCGCGCTCACTAAACTCGTTCCCGCAGCCGCCGTCGTACGACGGCGATTTGCGGGAACGAACCACTTTGCCGCCGTCAGATGCCGATCGGCGGTCGGCAAGTGGTTAAAGTAGTGACCAGATGGTATAGAACACCCCTCAAATTAGCCGCTATCTTCCCCTCAGCAAACCCCTTGTGCTTTCTAGACTGCCAACTTAGAGGCTCAATGGCACACATTTGGTGGGAATGCCCTAAAATTAGGAAATTCTGGACTAGAATATTCAACCTGATTTATAAAGTGACTAACTACCAGGTCCCTCCTAAATGCAGACCTGCCCAAGATTCCCAAGCTCTGCCGTAAATTAATTCACTTTATCCTCCTAGGAGCTAAACTTACACTAGCTAAAGCTTGGAAGCTACCTAAGGTCTCTTTCGAAGCAGCCAAACGTAAGATTTCATGGATCATGACACAGGAGAAACTGGCCAATGGTCTCTCAGATACCGTCTTGAAATTTGAAGCTATCTGGGAGCCCTGGGCCCGCTATGTCGGTATCTCCTTTATACCTGGAACTCAAAACCTAACCCAGGATCCTCTCTGGTGATTGGTGTTTCTACTCCTTTTTCTCCTCCTGCTCTTTCTTCCTTCCCTACCTTTCAATTTATGGCTTTCAATTTGGCTGACCGTGAGACCTGTGAGTAGCCATGAGAAATATACTAGGAGATCATCCTTCCAACCACAGGCCATCTCTCCCTAGTTGTTACTTTCTTGAGATTGGACAATGTTATTATGTTTCATCGTGCTTTCTGTCTAGGCATTCAAGTTGGTCTATATCAGAAATCTGTATAATGTTTACCTCTTCTCTGATGCTTCTCACTCGATATCTGCAATGCTGTCTCCACTCTGAGATGAGGGCTGGAGGTCTCCAAGGCACAGTGAGATTCCTTTAGGGGTGCCTGGGGTTAGCCAGCCTCTAGCGATTCTTTGCTAAATTCAATGGGGAGAGCCTCGTAGAATCAATTCCTCATACCTTCCCTGGATCGTAAGTTTACCGAAGCCTATGTGTACTATATACTGTATTTCGCAGTCCTACTTGTTGACCAATCTTGTTGTTTCTGCTGTTCCTTTGCATTATAAATAAAAAACTATTGAAAGTAAAAAAGGAAAAAGAATAAAAATGTTAAAATCTAAGTATGTAAACAATGAAAAGTGAAAGTCCAAAATGTCAAAGATAAATCCCATCTACAATAAAAGTCTCTGTATAATATGATATCACAGGATTTCACAAGACATCATTCATCAAGTGATTTATGCAGACACATCCAGACAAGGATCCTCCACCGTGTAATCCACCAACCAGAGGCGGCTCTGTAATTAGGCAAATTAGGCAGTCGCCTCAGGCCTCACACTCACAGGGGCCTCGCAACCGCCTAATTTGACACTGAGACCAGCACCGAGATAGAGAGTACCGACACCAGCGCTTTGCATATATATATAAAGTTAATTTTTTTATCACTTTAATTATTTTTCCCATTATGGGCGTGAGTAGGGCCTCATGTCTAGGTTTTGCCTAAGGCCTCACAAAGCCTAGAGCCGCCTCTGCCACCAACATATAAGCAGAATGTGTGCTTACCAACAGGAATGGACCCTCTGATTATGGAAGGTCAAAACAGCTTGTGGGTGTTTATACCCATGTATATTGCCAACACTGCCCAACGATCACATGTACCTCGCTCCAGCTCATCCTCCATCAAGCTCAGCTCATCCGGAACATTCAAGGGGTTGTTTTAAACCGGAACAAAAAGAAAAAAGGAGCATTAATAGTTTAAAACCTTTTTAAGGCGTTTATTCAAAAAGAGAGAGCTTCTCATTACATGCATCAGCAGGGCAATAAAAAAATGTTGATAAAAAGTACTGGTAATAAGGTGCAAGTTGTGGTGACAATTAGTGCTTACTGGCCCAACCGGTTTCATCTCCATAGGACTTTTTCCGGGGCATCATGCTTGGCTCTGAGGAAGGGGGTGCCTACCCTCTCTGTGTCCACACCATTTTATTGTGCAGTTGTATGGCTCATTGTGCGTCGCAGCTTTTGTGAGTGTCCACTTTTAAACCTTTAAATGACTATTAAATATGTTTGGTAATGCACTAGGTGTGCACGCCTCCCTTTTGTTCTGTTTTATAGTTTATACTGGATTACCCCATTTGAAGAGGAGTATCCAGCTGGTATTTGAACAAAGATGTCCTTGCTGCCGTTCAAGATTATGAAAGATCTCTTCAGCGCTGGAAGTGACTGTTTTTTTTGCAAAGTGGTTCTAAACCCTAAAAATATTTTACCTTAATGCATTCCCTGCATTAAAGTAAAACATGTCTAGAGCAGCCTTTCTCAACCTTTTCAACACCGAGGAACCCTTGAAATAATTCTTTGGTCTCTGGGAACCCCTGCTAAAAATTAAAAATTTACAACTCATGATACAATAGTGTGATGGTCAGTGGGAAGAATGCTCCTTACACTTGTGGTCATTGAGAAGAATTCCCCCCTTACAGATAGCTAAAAAGATCAATGCTATCATTGGGAATTTATCTGAGAGGTAGAAATTGACCATTGCTCAAGGAACCCCTAGCAACCTCTGGAGGAACCGTGGTTGAGAAACTCTGGTTTAGACATTGGTATTGGCCCCTCACTCCCCTCTGCCCCTTCACCTTATATTTACCAAAGCTCTCAATCCAGCACTGTGCATGTCTGCAGCTCTTCTCTGGGTCTTCTTCTGGGTCTCACAGTTTTTGCTGAGGCAGCAGGAGCCATTGGCTCCCACTGCTGTCAATCAAAACCAGTGACAAGGGAGTGGGCTGAGTTCCACTGGCTGTGTCAATGGGCGCAGCAGCGGGGCTTAGGAGCGAGTCTGCACGAGTGCTCCTATGGTAAGCGGCTTCCTATTGGGGCCACTAGCCAGAGAGGAGAAGCTAGGAGCACCTGCAGGGGACCTGAGAAGAGGAGGTTTGGGGCTGCTCTGTGCAATATATTTTACACAGAGCAGGTTAGTATAGACATGTTTGCTATTTAAACAAAAAAAATCCTTTAAAACCACTTTAATATCATACAGGTAAACCTGGGTTAAAGTCTACAGACTGTATAAATAGTATGCTCTGATGTCACAATGTCCATTCTAAAGTGATTCTGTCCTGAAGGAGCATTGGGACTTCCATTGTCTGCCTTTTTTGGAAAATGCCAGTTTTGCCCAATTGTGCCAGAGTTAAGGAGTTTTGAGTCACAGACTGAGAACAAACATGCTATAAATGAGGATCAGAAATTTGTTTTGAATTCCTGTTTTTATACTTTTTCTGAGTTAATGGGTCAGACAGCAATAAAGCTAAAGCATTAGAATGACACCCAGAAAGCTAAATTCTCAAAAGCATATTTCAGTAGTGACAGCCAGTGCCGGGACAAGATCATCTAGAGTCCAGAGTAAACTTACCAAACTGTGGGGGGGGGGGGGGGGGGGGGGGGGGGGGGGGGGGGGGGGGGGGGGGGGGGGGGGGGGGGGGGGGGGGGGGGGGGGGGGGGGGGGGG
>BLSH010499517.1:295343-317319 GCA_018402905.1 Glandirana rugosa
GTAGGTTCGGTGAAGGAGACTCTAGCCCTCCCAACACAAATCTGCCTCCCCATCTCCTGGTGGTGCCCCCCACCTCACATGATACCACAGTGCCCAGGGCAGCCATCCCTTCTGCCCACCCCTTGTCCTGGCCCTGGTATCAGCATTCACAATTGGCTCATTACAGAGTTCCTTTGAAGCAGAACTGTATTTTTTTAATGAAAGCAGTGTAAGTACCTGAAATCTGACCTGGTATCAGCCTCTTAAAATCCCTGTACAGCAGGGTTGGAGTGTAAGAGGGAAGAAGCAGTACAAGGAGCCAGTCAGTTCATCTTCTGACAAGGAGCATGCTGATAAGTGTGGAAAGCAGAGTGGCAGAGGGTGGGCTTATCACTGTCCAGGCACAGGCAAGGATGGGTCCAGGATGACCTGATCTCAGAGGAAGTGGCTTGGATGATGCTGACCATCAGACCGGGGGGGAAACTAGTGGCAAAAAAAAGTACTGCGAGGGAAAACTATGGATTGAAGGTAAATTTTGCAGCACAATCTGGTTCCAATTTTATTTTTTAATGGGATGTTTGTTTTTATCTTGTTATTCTCACTAGAGTTCTGTTTTAAATTTATGTAATTTATCACCAGTTCCATAAGCACATTAGAAAATGGGAGCTACTAATTACTTATATTGCTCATTTGAACCATAACTAACAACATTTACTGTAAAAGTATACATAAATATTCACACAAGTGAATACATTTGTGTATTTGTTTTCCCATGTTCCCACGCATTAACAATGGTTATTAGAACTGTTAACAGTCGAGTGTTTGCTTTGTTGTTGTACACAGTCAATAATTCTTAGAAACGCTCATCATTCTCACTGCATGCGTGTAACCCAATCAAGTTTACGGTAAATTTTATTTCTCTTTTATTTATTTTTGCTGTTACAAAGGATATATAAGTATACTATTCACTTTAGTATCAATATGGTTTCACAGATAATAATCCCTATCTATATATACCTGGTGTTTAACTGGTAAGCTGCACGCTATTACATATCCATGGAAAATCCCAATGTCTAAATGTGGAAAAAAAGCAGTTACATTCTGCGGTTTACTTTGAAAGCATGAGAATAAGATAAGATATAACAGCAAGGATTATTCTGTGATAATGATGTGTAAAATGCAGTAGTGCATAATAGCCCATCAGGTGTAAGTTTATTGTACCCAAGTCAGTTATTTCAGTTGGCAGTAGTTAGAATACAGCGCGCTGGACCCAGATCAAACACTTTTTGTTGCAGCAATACCATAAGCTTATTAGTAGATTGAAAATTCTCAACGGTGGTGGAATGTTCTTGAGCATCACAAAAACGACAAAAACTCCCTTGTATTACTGTTTTAGATTGACTGCAAACATTTTCTAACTATGGAGAGCAGTAGGTTAATTTTCAGCATGGGACTTTCGGCACCAAATAGAACAATTATATGATGATACCATATGTCCTTGGCCTCTAATACATTATATTACCAAAAGTATTGGGGCGTCTGCCTTTAAATGCATATGAACTTTAATGGCATCCCAGTCTTAGTCCGTAGGATTCAATATTGAGTTGGCCCACCCTTTGCAGCTATAACAGCTTCAACTCTTCTGGGAAGGCCGTCCACAAGGTTTAGGAGTGTGTCCATGGGAATGTTTGACCATTCTTCCAGAAGCGCATTTGTGAGGTCAGGCACTGCTGTGAATGATAAGGCCTGGCTCACAGTCTCCACTCTAATTCACCCCAAAAGTGTTCTATTGTGTTGAGGTCGGGACTCTGTGCAGGCCAGTCAAGTTCCTCCAACCCAAACTCGCTCATCCATGTCTTTATGGACCTTGCTTTGCGCACTGGTCCAAATCATATGGTGGAGGGGTGATTATGATGTGGGGTTGCATTTCAGGGGTTGGGCTTGGTCCTTAGTTCCAGTGAAGGGAACTCCTAAGGTGTCAGCCAGGGGCATTGCTAGGTGGGAAAAAGCCCAGGGGCTTTAGCCCGAAGAATTGCGTCGCGTGAAGCGCGTTGTGGTGAAAAATGGGCAGGGTTTAAAATAAACTGTGGGCGTGGATTAAAGGGGCGTGGCTCGAATGGGGTGTGGTTTGAGTCTGAGATGAACGAGGGATGGAGGAAGGAAGAAAGAAAGAAAATAAATAGGGAGGGTAGGAGAGAGAAGAGAAGGAAGAAAGGAAAGAGGGATGGAGGGACAGCAGGCCAACATCCTACACCACAATAGCAATATGTGTAATCTAGAAAGTTTAACAATCAGCAGATAAAGATACTCCAAACACCTGGTGTTAGCGCTTAAATCATGCCGGAACCATGGTTGTTATGGTGTCAGGATGATTGAAGTGCATTATTTCTATCATTACAGTGAAATATAAAATGAAATCATTCAACTCACCATAATGCAGAATCAGTGGGAGCCCCGGGTCTGTCACTTGCCACATCGCCTGTCACCAGATGCCATCAGGGTGTCCCCAGTGGAGTGCCTCCTTCCATCAGGTGTCCCCCAGCAGGGTGCCTCTTACATCAGGCGCCCCCCAGCAGCGTGCCTCTTACATAAGGTGTCCCCCAGCAGCATGCCTCTTACATCAGGTGTCCCCCAGCAGCATGTCTCTTACATAAGGTGTCCCCCAGGAGCGTGCGTCTTACATCAGGTGTCCCCTAGCAGCGTGCCTCTTCCATCAGGTGTCTCCCAGCAGCGTGCCTCTTCCATCAGGTGTCCCCCAGCATGTTTCTACATCAGGGTGTCTCCAGCGTGTCCCTTAATTGTAGTCACACATTCCATGCTAGTGCGGGATTGGCTAAGTGTTACGTCCATCATAGCCACCCGGCACCGCAGCAGTGTCACTGATGTCACACTAGATTGCGGGATTGGACCACTGCGGTGACGTCCATCGTAGGCACCGATGCATCAGGACTGCTTTTTAATGGCGGCTCGGGGCTAATAATGCAATTAGACTGCCCCGAGCCGGGGCTAACGACGCCTATGGTGTCAGCATACCAAGACATTTTGGACAATTTCATGCTTTCAACTTTGTGGGAACAGTTTGGGGATGTCCCCTTCCTGTTCCAACATGACTGCGCACCACTGCACAAACAATATCCATAAAGACATGGATGAGTGCATTTTGGGTGGAGGAACTTGTCTAGCCTTCTAGAAGAATGGTCAAACATTCCAATAGACACACTCCTAAACCTTGTGGGGAGGCTTCCTAGAAGAGTTGAGTCTTAAGAGCTAAGACTGGGATGCCATGTGCGTGTAAAAGCATGCGTACCAATACTTTTGGTAATATAGTGTATATCCTGACCATAACACTCAACTTTCCCCTTACTAGAACACTAAATGTATGTGACCTGTACATCTAAGTGGACCTTCACCCTAAACATAGACTCACTTTCTCCTGCCATAGAATGCAGGATGGTAAAAAGCCTTGAGCCTTTACAACCACTTTAAGGGCAGTCCAATGTGGGTGCCCAATGTGTCCCTGTGCCTTTAACAAGGAGTGGACTCCCTCGAGGCAAATCAGCCCTTAATTTATCCATTGCTATACAGTGATACCAGTTCACGAACACTTCTGTGCACGAACAATTCTGTTCGCAAACAGAAGAGTTTACAAAAATTTGCTTTGGTATCCGAACTCCGCTTCGGTTCACGAACACAAGCCATAGCCATTTTCCCTGCTCTTTCCTGCACTGACATGTGGTCATGACTTCCTGTAGGTGAGATCGTAGGTCACAGAGAGACACTGAAAGTGTACAGTACTGTGAAGTCACTTACAGTATTGAGAAGCTTTTTGTGTGCTTTTTAGCACATACTGTACTGTACATCCCTGTGCACACTTGCTGTAAGGCTTTTTTGTGTGCTCCCAAAAAAATTCAGAGCAAGCATGGAGGTAAGAAGAAAGTGTGGAGCAGTAATGAAGGTGAAAAGACTGTTCAGAGCAAGCATGTTGTTGAAAAGAAAGTGCAGAGCAGTAATGAAGGTGACAAGAATGTGCAGAGCGGTAATAGAGGTGACAAAAATGTGTAGAGTGGTAATGAAGGTAACAAGACACCTTTTTGTGTACCATATAACCATGTTCAGGAGGAATTCCAGACAAAAAGTACATTTTTCAGGATATTGCCTAGACATAATCACCATTTTTAGATGTCCCCTATAACATAACAAATCTTCAATTTTAATGTTTGGCTCCACATTAATAAATAATGCATCAAAAGCACAAAAGGGCTGGTTGATGAAAACTGGATAAAAGCGAAGGCTTTGTCCATTGCAACTAATTAGCTTTCATTTTCCCTTGCTATACTCCACAATTTATAGATCAGCCCTGTAGTCATAATAACAGCCAGAATAAGTCATCATTAATAATATTACACAACTAATCCTCATTTATGGTGAGTCAGAAAAAGAAGTGTCTAATTTTTTAAAATATTAGACACTGATAAATGAGGTCCATCGGGGCTTGAAACTTCTGCAATTCACTGCTGAGAATGAAATAACTGTGATGGTAGAGTCATAGCACTGATCAGAGTGAATATGGTAATCTGCCCTTCTGTATGGTCCATGCAATTAATCAGTTCACTAAAGTATTTCACATCAGAGGGAGACATTTTCCTTCTTCCTCTATGCAGCTCAGCACCATGCCTGGGCTGCTGTCATTCTTTTATAAAAGAGAATAAATAACACAGAACATAGGTGTGGACAGCCTATTGTGTGTGTGTATATATATATATATATATATATATATATACACACACAGTACCTCACAAAAGTGAGTACACCCCTCACATTTTTGTAAATATTTTATTATATCTTTTCATGTGACAACAAATTTGCTGTCCCCGCAAAATAACTCAACACACAGTCATTAATGTCTAAACCGCTGGCAACAAAAGTGAGTATACCCCTAAGCGAAAATGTCCAAATTGGGCCCAATTAGGCATTTTCCCTCCCTGGTGTCATGGGACTCGTTAGTGTTACAAGGTCTCAGGTGTGAATGTTGAGCAGGTGCTTTAAATTTTGTGTTATCGCTCTCACTGTCTCATACTGGTCACTGGAAGTTCAACATGGCACCTCATGGCAAAGAACTCTCTGATGATCTGAAAAAAAGAATTATTGCTCTACATAAAGATGGCCTAGGCCAGTGGTTCTCAACTCCGGTCCTCAGGACCCGCCAACAGGCCAGATTTTAAGTATTACCTTGGGGAGATGCAGACTAGAACACTGCAATCACTAAGCAGCAAATGATATCACCTGTGATGCATTTCAGTTATCCTGCAAACCTGGCCTGTTAGTGGGTCCCGAGGACAGGAGTTGAGAACCACTGGCCTAGGCTATAAGAAGATTGCCAAGACCATGAAACTGAGCTGAGGTTCCAGTCATAACAAGCCTCACCATGGTCGACCAAAGAAGTTGAGTGCACGTGCTCAGCGTCATATTCAGAGGTTGTCTTTGGGAAATAGACATATGAGTGCTGCCAGCATTGCTGCAGAGGTTGAAGGGGTGGGGGATCAGCCTGTCAGTGCTCAGACCAAACGCCCCACACTGCATCAAATTGGTCTGCATGGCTGTCATCCCAGAAGGAAGCCTCTTCTAAAGATGATGCACAAGAAAGCCCGCCAACAGTTTGCTGAAGACAAGCAGACTAAAGACATGGATTACTGGATCCATGTCCTGTAGTCTGATGAGGCCAAGATAAACGTATTTGGTTTAGATGGTGTCAAGCGTGTGTGGCGGCAACCAGGTGAGGAGTACAAAGACAAGTGTGTCTTGTCTACTGTCAAGTATGGTGGTGGTCATGGTCTGGGGCTGCATGAGTGCTGCCGGCACTGGGGAGCTACAGTTAATTGAGGGAACCATGAATGCCAACATGTACTGTGACATACTGAAGCAGAGCATGATCCCCTCCCTTCAGAGACTGGGCCACAGGGCAATATTCCAACATGATAAAGACCCCAAACACAACTCCAAGACGACCACTGCCTTGCTAAAGAAGCTGAGGGTAAAGGTGATGGATGGCCAAGCATGTCTCCAGATCTAAACCCTATTGAGTATCTGTGGGGCTTCCTCAAACAGAGGGTGGAGGAGCGCAAGGTCTCTAACATCCACCAACGTGATGTCGTCATGGAGGAGTGGAAGAGGACTCCAGTGGCAACCTGTGAAGCTCTGGTGAACTCCATGCCCAAGAGGGTTAAGGCAGTGCTGTAAAATAATGGGGGCCACACAAAATATTGACACTTTGGGCCCAATTTGGACATTTACTCACTTTTGTTGCCAGCGGTTTAGACATTAATGGCTGTGTGTTGAGTTATTTTGAGGGGGCAGCAAATTTACACTGTTATACAAGCTGTACACTCACTGCTTTACATTGTAGCAAAGTGTAATTTCTTCAGTGTTGTCACATGAAAAGATATAATAAAATATTTACAAAAATGTGAGGGGTGTACTCACTTTTGTGAGATACTGTATATATGTATACTGTATAATTTAAATACAGGTTTAATCAACTGTCCAGATTACTCTTACACAAACCCTGATGAAGGGGCATTTGTGTATGACCCCTAAATATGTTGGCTGTCAACTCTTGATGGACCCTTTTATTATAATGAATAAAAAATTAATTCCTATGGTTTGGCACACGTATCCTTTCATTCCATAAAGAAAATAAAAACCTTAGAGATTATATACCCATCCACATTCTATCCAAAATGTATTGTCTTTAGATACACTTTAAAGTCACCCTAAAGGAAAAAAATATAAAACAATAACAAACATGTTATACTTACCTGTGCTGTGCAATGGTTTTGCACAGAGCAGCCCGATCCTCTCATTTTGGAGTCCCCTGATGGCGGTCCTGGCTCCTCCCAAATAGTAAGACTTTTGCTGTGGGGACACTCGAGCTGGCTCGCTCCTGAGCCACGCTCCTGTGAATAGAAATTGTCCATTCATGCGCAGAGTTCGGCTTGCCCCCCCCCCTCTCTCCCTCTCTCCTCATTTAGCTCACTGGCTGTGATTGACAGCAGCAGGAGCCAATTGCTCCCACTGCTGTGTGAGCCAATGAGGAGGGAGCCACTGCTCCCATGCACATCGCTAGATCGAGATGAGACTCAGGAAAGTATAAGGGAAGGCTGCACCCAAAACGTTTTTTACCTTCAAGCCGAGTCCCCCCCCAGTTCAAGAATCGGCTTGGGCGAGGACACCGGGGGATTCCTGGACAGGTAAGTGCCCTAATAGTAAAGGTCAGCAGCTACAGTGTTTGTAGCTGCTGACTTTTAATGTTTTGGTGGGAGGAGGGTGGAGCTCTTCTTTAATGCATAGATTGCATTAAGGTAAAAAACCTTGAGCCTCTAGAACCACCTTACCTAATATGTAACAAAGGAGTTGGGCATATAATGTGCATCCTATGTGTGCTGCATAGGACAGTCTCCCCTGCCTCCTACCCCCGAGACATCTTTTGCTCCTGGCAGAAAAAAAAAACAACTTAACCAATAACCACTTCCACATTGGACACTTTCGACCCCTTCCTACTCAGGTCAGTTTTCAGATTTAAGCGCTGTCAATTTTTGAGTGCCAATTACTCAGTCATGCAACACTACTCAAATGGGCACTGATGAGGGTGCACCGATGGGCACTGATAAGCTACACTGATGGGCACTGATGAGGGTGCACTGTTGGGCACTGAAAAGCTGCACTGATGAGGAGGCACTGATGAGGAGGTACTGATGAGGGTGCACTGATGGTCACTGATAAGCTGCACTGATGATCACTGATGGGGCTGCACTGATAATCAGGACACTGTGTATCAGCGTAAAATACTGTACCCACTGTGCCCCTCACAGATTGATTCTCCTTCCCTCACACACATGAGGAAAGGAGACCTGATAACCGCCAAAAGGACTGAGTCTGTTTACACTGTGATTGGACACAGCTGTGATTGTCCCTTGTGATTGTCCCTTCACCACGTTTTGTGATCCGCTGTGTCCAAGGAACAAAGCAGTCACAGAGTGCTCCCAATGTGCGCATGTGGGATGCCCTCACAGAACTGAATAGTCGTGCTGTAGCCATTTACCAGTTATAGTGGGGGCAGTAAGGTGCTTAAAGAACACTCCTAAAGCCACGTTTTGCACACGTGTCTAGGCGTGTCAAGTGTTTGATTAATTTGGTCAGAAATTTTATTCTGGCCTTTGGAATGAATAAATGAATGCTCAAACGCTAAACACATCTAGCAAGTAAGTGTGTTTAGACACGTTTACATGTGTTTAGGCATATTCTGCATTTTTTCTGCCCAAGAACTCTTCTCCTGAATGTGCAAGTGGTAGGCATTTTTTTTCAGCCTCTAAACGCTCTTCTTCTAATATGCCTGTAAACGCATATGTGTGCATGGCCACATAGGCTAACATACAGGGGCATTCAGAGGCTGAGAAAAGGTCACATGCCTTATTGTTAACGTTATTATTATAGAAATAAAATTAATAATAATTATTATTATTATTATTAACCACTTGCCGACCGTCAATCGGCAATTGACGGCGGCAAAGTGGCTCTGTAACGCGGATCACCGTCATACGACGGCGGCCGCGTGATCGAGCATAGTGAGCGCGCGCGCGCCGCCGGAGGCGCGCCCGCACGCTCACTGTGTCCAGGGAGGGCCGGGGAGCGGGTGCGGCGGCTTCGATTGCCGCCGGCTACCCGCGATGGCCCCCCCCGGAGCGAAGGAGCGGAGGTCCGTGTAAGTAAACACGGACCTCCGCTCTGTGTGAGGGGGAAGGGCTGTGATCACAGCCTTCCTCTACATGAAGGCTGTGACCACTTCCCTTCCCCAGCTAGGCAAGCCCCCATACAGTTAAAACACGCCCAGGGAACATACTTAACCCTTAGCGCGCCCCCTGCAGGTTAACCCCTTCACTGCCAATGGCATTTACACAGTAATCAGTGCATTTTTATAGCACTGATCGCTGTATAAATGCCAATGGTCCCAAAAAAATGTCAAAATGTTCCGACATGTCCGCAAAAAATCGCAGATCGCCGCCATTATTAGTAAAAAATAAAAAAAAAAATAAAAACCCCAAAAATGAATTCTCATCACCCGTAAACGCGACCACTTTTGCGCAAACCAATCAATAAACGCCGATTGTGATTTTTTTTTATCGCAAATATGAGGAAGAATATAAATCGGCCAAAAACGGTGAAAAAATATGTTTTTTTATAGTTTTTTTTTGGATTTGTATTTTAGGAAAAAGTAAGAAATTTGTGTTTTTTTGCAAAATTGTCGCTCTTCTTTTGTTTATAGCGGCGATCAGAAATGACGCAGAGGGGATCAAATACCACCAAAAGAAAGCTCTATTTGTGGGAAAAAAAGGACGCAAATTTTGTTTGGGTACAACGTCGCACGACCGCGCAATTGTCAGTTAAAGCGACGCAGCGCCGAATCACAAAAAGGGCTCCGGTCCTAAAGCTGGAAATCCTTCCGGTCCTTAAGTGGTTAATAATATGATCATATATAGTAGTGGTAGACATAGTCCCTGCAGGAAAGTTGCGGAATAAGCATTATTCAGCCTACTGGACATTTCAATACCAGTGCATTCCATTCATGGGAGGGTGGAATGCTACATTAATCATCCCCAGCATGTTTCTCTTTGTGGCACATTAGAACTTGTAATACAGCAACTCATAACGGTTGGAATCACTCCCACCAGTGTGTGCAGAGCTGCCCTATTAGCTTAGTAAAACAAATAGACAATCCAAGCATGGGGACATAGATTTGGCACAGACAGCTGATGAGGATAAAATCTACTTCAGGCGTGGGGACCCAGCTTTCACATAGACAGCTGATGAGGATCTACCATTGTATATAGATAAACAGAGAAGCTGCTCAATAGTTCCCATCGCTAACTAATGGACCAGCAAATGGACTGTTTCCATTATGAATAAGGTCATGTTTAATCTTTGTGCAGCACAAGACTCATGTATGAACATGATATTAAATGTGCACATTCACAAGCCGATTATCTGCTGAGATGCATCATTTATACCTTTCTGCTTATAACTTAGGTATGTATGTAGCATATCCTCCGTAGGAGCCACTGGAAGAAAGGGATCCCCCACCCTGCACTGCCAGGTACACCAAATTTTCCACAGGCTTGCTTGAGTCCATAAAACAGTCCAGCAGCTTTGATTTTTCTTTTGTTTTTTTATTTAGGGGTTAATATTATGGGATGCCCACTTGACGGGAGCAAAGTCTCTTCAGGGACACTTCAACTATATACACTCTTCTTCCTCCAGTACGTCACTTGCTTACAGAACAACTGAGATCCAGCTGGAACACTGTTTGGTGGATCTGGCAAGACACTCAATAAGATAAAGCAAAGGTCCTTTCACAGGCTGGTGTGTAGAAAAAGTCCCAGTGTCCAGCTACATTCCTGTGGCTACTGATCCCAAAACCACCTCTTCAGGCACTGCCAGCCCATCTGTCTGCAGCTGCCCCTTTCACTAGCCTTCCTGGCTACTTCCCACAGTCCTCCCAGACTGCCACCAGGCTGTCTTCTCCCTGGAGATCTCCCAGACATGCTAGCTGGCTCCTGCTATCTGCACTCTTTCCCCCATGCCTCTGGACAGATCCCCTCTGTGTGTCTTCAGAGAATCCCTCCAGCCCCTGAGCCCCAGGCCCTAGGCCACCCCCCCCCCCAGACTAGGGGACTACATTCAAGGGCCTCTGACAGCCTCCACAGCATTCCATCTCCAGTTTTTATTCTAACTCCACTCTGCTCCTGATGGCCTGACTCTGAGTATTTAAGAGGGCCTACCCCCTACCAGCTCATTTTGATGGGGATTGGCTGAGGCCCTCCTCCAAGCAGCTCCTCCAAACCTCCCTCCCATTTTTCTGGAAACTTCTCCAAGGTTCCAGCAAGTAGGGGAAGGTACCAGCGAAGCTGCATGTTGAGTCATCCAGCCTCCCTGGATCTCTCACCCTAATCAAGATTCAAAACACAGACTTGGCTGCCAGCCAAGCCTAACAATTTACCTACACTAACAAAAGCTATCTTCATTTCTAGCAAACTACACTAGAGGGTGCTGCTGTTGCATGTAGGAATAATCTTCTCCAGCTTATGTATTGTGCCAGTGTGCACTGTATTGGTGCTGGTATGCATATAGAGAGGGGTGAAATTGAAAGTTTAAATTTTAGCAAAATCAGGAGATTTTTTTTTAAACTAAATTTGCCAAAATGCATCGTAGTCATCAGCAAAGGCAAAATTAAAGCGGTAGTAAACCCTAAAATCTATTTTTACCTACAGGTAAGCCTATAATAAGGCTTACCTGTAGGTAAAAAGAATATCTCCTAAACCTGCATGGTTCAGGAGATATTCGCCCTGCATGCAGCCGCTGACATTAGCGGCGCATGCGCTCTGACGATCCGGCCGAGGCGGCCGGCATCTCAGAGCTGGCTGCCGGTGCGAAGAGCTCCCACGCGCATGCGCGGGAGTGACGTCACGCGGCTCCGGCCACTCACAGCGCCGGAGCCGCGTACCCGGAAGACAGAAGAGGACAAACATGTCAGCGTCCTTAGCGCTGATCGACTCGGGCATCGGGGACCTCGTTCTAAGGTAAGTATTTCATAATATGTTAGTATGCGATGCATACTAACATATTATGCGATTTTCTTGCAGGCTTTTTTTTTATTTTTATTTCTGTCAGCGGGTTTACTACCGCTTTAAGATGGTTTTGGTGGGTTTTAGGAGGGCAGTGGGCTTTAATGACTCCTGATGGTTAGGCAAGAATCTTTTAACTATCCTAGCCCTATTTGTGCCACAAATGACCCCTCTGTAGCCTCAAGTGATATTAAAGTCTCGTTTTTTTATTTTTGTTTAAAAATAACAAACATGTTATACTTACCTGCTCTGTGCAGTTGGATTTGCACAGAGCAGCCCGGATCCTCCTCTTCTCGAGTCCCTCGATGGCACTTCTGGCTCCCTCCCTCCTGCCGAGTGCCCCCACAGCAAGCAGCTTGCTATGGGGGCACCCGAGCCTAGCTGCTGCTCTGTAGGTCCATTCAGACACTGAGCTGCGGCTCAGCCCCCACCCCACCCCTCCCTCTCCTCAATGGCTCACTGGCTTTGATTGACAGCAGTGAGAGCCAATGCACCCCGCTACTGTCTCAGCCAATGAGGAAGGTGAGTCCCGGACAGCCGAGACTCTCGTGCAACATCGCTGGATCGAGATGGGGCTCAGGTAAGTATTAGGGAGGCTGAAGGGGGCTGCTGCACACAGGTTTTTTTTATCTTAATGCATAGAATGCATTAAGATAAAAAAAAACCTTCTTACTTTAGAACCACTTTCATTATTTTTTATTTTATTTACTGAAAGAAAAAAAAAACTGTGAAAAAAGGAAAATATATTGTCAAAGCTGCTGTTAATTGTGAGGCAGCAGCTTAGCATTGTCAGCCAGGACAGGAAGTGTTGTTACTGGCATGGTTTCTAGGTAAGAAACTTTGCAACAGATTCACAAATAAAAAACTCTTTCAGTGAAAACTGTATTCAGTGAGGCATGACGATGAAAATTTGAGTTAGGCCCCTTTCACACTGAAAGTCACGCGATTTTGCAGCCACGATTTTGCTGCGATTTCAGGGAATGCCTGTGTAAACTTGAGGTCTGTGGACCTCAACTCACATCAAAGTCGGACCACCGTAGTACAGGGACTTAAAGTCGCACAGATATGAATGATACTGATTGGAAATCAAGGGTATGACTTGTCATGCGACTTTGCTGTTCCAAGTCACAGGACAAGTCGCACAAGTGGGAAAGGGGCCTTAGGGTTTACATACATGCTAACACAACAGTACACAAGTAACAATCAAATCAAACAATAAAATGAAAAAATGAAAATAGAAAGATTACTGAAATATCTAAAATACCCCAAATACACCATAAGAGAAAAAATACATTCCAAAGGGTAACTCCACTTTTCTGGGAGAAAAAATAGCAAATGAAGAAAAAATAATATAGCGTATACAATTGCGATACAAGTCATATTGTAATTGAATGTTATTAAAAATTACCTTTCCTTTTCAATCTGCAGCTCTGTAATTTTCTGACTATGTAATGCAATATGGCTACTTGGAGTTGTTCTGTACACAGAATGTGTACTGGAAGCACCCCAGAAACATAATTTCCTGGTTGTGTGATTGGCTCACTGATTTTCCCAGAAGTCTGCATTAAGATACAAGTCAGATTTTAGGCATCCCCTGGAACAAAAATGTCACTTTTGGTGAGATAATTCCAATAGGAACACATCTATAGGGATGCATGCCCAGAAATTTACCTCATTAGTGCCCTGCAGGTGCAGCAACTGATTGATAATTATGAAACAACTCCCATTAAATTTGCTTTACCACATGGATACAGACAAACACACAAGGATTTCAGAATAACAAAAGGTAGGAATCTGCAACAAAGTTTGTTAAAATCCATGTAATGTACATAGATCAACCAGAGGGGAATATTTTTCTCAACAAAAGTGTTATGCTTTAAGTAAGATAAGAAAACAAAATTATTTTTTTTAACGCAAATTTTCTGTAAAAAACTCAATGAGAATTTCTGTTTCAGCAAAATGAAATTGACAGTAAAAATCCTTTTTGCCATAATCACTCATCTCTTGTCTTGTAGCAAGAAGAGTTCATACCTAAAAAGAATTCCTGTACATACAATTGAAAAAGTGTCAAATGATAACGTAGACAGTATGAATATCTCCTAACATTCTGAAATGGGAAATGCACCAGAATGGAAAAAAACTGTCTATGTAGCAATTTTGGAAGTAAGTGCATTGCTGTCCATTGCTCTGCACTGCAACATACATCTGTTGGCAAGGGTGCCATTCTTCTTCCTATATAATTTTAATAATTTAACTTATTTCGATTGGCTTAATTTATATAATCTGACATCTACAGTATATTTCTTTTTGATATATGCTTTTTCAGCCTTGATTTATATGTATATGAAAACACCCAAGGTCAAAAGGTCCTGAGGAAGTGGGCGACCCTGTGAAACGTGTGAACTCCCTTTTTATTGTAAAATATATATATTTGTAATAAAGTTTTTTTATGCTATATAGCAACGTGGTTGAACTTTTGAGGTATACAGAATGTAAAGTCCCATTATGAAATGGCTATTCAATACTATTTAAATGAGGGGATGATGCCTCTTATGGTGAAATATTACCAAGAACAGTCCACTACCGTATATCATTTCCAATGTAATGTATGTTGCCACTCATTGCACTGGTATGCCAGCATATATTCACCTAGAAAGTCAATGTAAGCTGTAGATGAATAAGATGAGCAAATAAAATGGAACTTCACTCTCTCAATCAACATTGACTATTTTAATCCTCATGTTGCTAACAGTAAATAATTTGGAAAATGTATCATATTTTACATGTTTTAAACTTTTTTTTACATTTATTCAGCAAATTGAGGGGTTTTCTCAGCAAATCCCACTCTCCTGCCTGCATGCCTGAGCTAAGGGAAGATGGATTCCTGTCCTGCTCTATTTCTGTTCTGGTGACAATTCAAAATGTGGGATTTCTTTTACTTTCATTTCGGTTGATAATGGTAAACATGACAAATAGAAAAGGTAAATCTCCCTAACGGGGCACAGGCAACAATAATAACTGGAAGGTGTTCTAATCCTTCTCCAGTCTATCCAAAAGGAAAAAGAGAAGTTGAGTTAGTCATAGTTTAAGTGTTAGGTTAAAGAACAAACGCAGGTTCAGATAAAGTCCCAATCTCTCACTCCCTACCCCTCAACCTAAGCTAGGACTTCCCACACTCAACTGCCCATATGCCTTTTTCTGACAGTGGTGCCCTCCATTCAAAGTCTTCTGAGTGCTGCTGGGAACCAGCATAATAACTTCCCAAAGTTTATGGGAAATAAGATTTAGGCCTCTTTCACACGGGTGCATCCGCTAAGCGGATCCCTTAACTGATCCCTACTGAGTAGGCGGATGACATGTCCGTGTTTACTCCGCTATGCAGAGAGCGGACACGGACACAGCCTGCTGTTCTCTATGGGGCATTTCAGATGGAAATGGACTGCTCCATAGAAGAGCCTGGAGGGTCCAATCAGGTCTGCCTGAAAAACTGACAGGCTGACCTGATTGGACAGCCTGTGTGAAAGGGACCTTATGATTCAGGTCAGGGGATTTTTGAGTGACAGGTTAAGGGCTGGAGTAATAGGTAAATGAAAGGAAGGGGTTACTGTATCCTTGGCTAGCTCCTGCACCTCCGGCAGGCACCTTCATGATCAACAGACATGTCTGGAAACATCCCATAATAAAGACACACAGCATAGTTAAGCAGGGAATTGTCTGTATTGTGACGCATGGGAAGCGCCCTTTATAAGGCAGTACACGTCATATGGAAATTAAAAGACTTGGCACATGCGCAGTATAAGTATTTACACATCATTAAGCAGTAGAAGCTGGTAAAAACAGGTGTCCTTTGTTACAAGATAAAAAAGTACGTTAGCTGCAGAATATTGTTGCAAAATACAAGACTACATTGTGTGACTAGCTGACCTCAGCTAATTCCTGAGAACCGAGCATAAGACATTCTCTCAATATAAGGCCAGAAAGAAGACAGACTAACAGATATTTAAGGTGGAACCCTAACATACAAAATGGATACCGTCAAATCCTTTCAAATCCCCTCTTAAGTCATGAATATGACTTCTATACCTTTGAAATTTATTGGGGCACTTTAGTCTGATCCTTATGTTTTCACTGACCCATATAAAGGTGGAGATATTGGGTGTATGCATGAGAGGGGTGTTGGGTTGGGGCAGTACATTTGGCAATACACATCATAAGTAACTTGAACCCTAAATAAAGCAGAAGGATAACAAGGGCCAATGTTACAATAACAGACTAGTAAAGCTATTCTTTAACCCAGAAACTGATGTGTGAAAGGTATCGTCTGTCATTGAACCATTATTGGTTGGCCTAGTGATATTAAATTTCGTATTGCTACACATGTGATGGCCTTTATCTGAACCTCTTAATTTAAAGCACCAGTTTGGTCTATAAGCTTTACTCACCACGGGGAAGGGTATTGATTTATTTGCCTGTCCTGAGGTGGCATTTGTCAGTACTATAGTAGGGGTGCCATTTAGCATGGGTGTGATGTTTAATGGTACTGTTAGCAGGGGAATTCTCGTGGTACTAGGGTGTAGCTTACTACAAATCCAACATTCCTTGAAACCTGACTTCTGAGCATATGCATATTTAAATTTTAGCAAAAGCATTTTCCCTGAAAAGGAGTTACTAACAGTTTTATTGCTTTCTATCTCTCGTTTGTCTCTCTTAATTGTAGCATTGTTCATTACAGTGACAGTCTTAGGGCTTTCTCCACATATTGGCCTTAGGAAGCGTAAGTCCTCAGGGTGATATATACAGTTAGTTACTATCCAAACGAGAAGGAAGATCAAGAGGAGGGGTGCCATTAGAAGACACAATGCCTTCCCAAAAGTCTGTGGTGAGATAAGCGAGGTCATCTATTTCAGAGACTTTTCCACCTATTTCACTCTCTGTTCGAGGACTTATACCACCTGTTTCACCTCTCTTGTCTTTATCTTGCTTCTCGGGTGCTTGGTTCACCCTTTTCACACGACTAGCATGGATCTAGCACGGGGATTCATCTGTAAGGATAGCTGTCCTGTTGATGGCCACCACTCTTGTGGCTGGTCCAAATGGAGGTTCCTGTGGTTTTCGTCCTTTAGGCATTCTCTGGATCATGACCTGGTCCCCGACCTGGAAAGGGTGCGTTGGTACCTGTGAAGAACAAGGAGAGGTGCGAGCAACGTTTCTTTCAACTTTGTCCAGAGTTTCAATAAGTTTTCTCACATATTCCTCCTAGATTAGATCTAGGTCCCCTCTTTCTACCATAAGTGGCTCTCTGGCCCATGGAGAGGGGAATGGCCTACCCATTAAAACCTCAAAAGGGGAGCAACTGTCTTCTCAGAGGAGGTCATTCTTACCTCAGTCAGAACTGCTGGGAGGACCTTCTTTCAATTTGCATACGTACCTCCAGTTGCCTTCCTTATCTTATCCTTGAGAGTCCTATTCATCCTTTCCACTATACCTGAACTTTGGGGGTGATAAGGTATGTGAAACTTCCAGTCAATTTTAAAAGTCCTTACCAGATCTTGGCAGACCTTGGCCACGAACGCAGGGCCATTGTTTAAGTTAATCTAGAGCGGACATCTTCTCTTGTGGTTACAAAGACCTCAGGCCATCATGAAAACATATCCACGATCACCAAAGGGTACTCCTGTCTCTTACCCACCTTTGGCATATGTCTAAAGTCTATCTGTAGGTGAGTGAACGGTGTTGTTGGGTATATAAGGTGTTCATGTTTTGCCCTTTTTTCTGATACATATGATGCATCTGGAGACACATGCCTTGACAAGAGAGGGGAGGCCTGGAATGCATGGTCTCCCCTCTTGGTAGATAAGTCCAGAATTAGGGCTTATCTGCACACCTGCATTGTTCCAATCTATGTCCGTAGCATATGTCTGTAAATCTTGCAATATTTGGTCTAAAAATAGCATTTCTGACATGAGCAAAGGCATTTGGGTGGTTGCATTTGAGGGAATGCTGCTCTATATGCTAGGGCATTTCCTTTGGCTATATCAGTTTGCTGGCCTATGTGTGCCCTGCAATGTAAAATGGCAATGGACCTTGGTAGCTGTATAGCTTTTTTAGTAGTTCTTTAAAATATGCACATCTTGTCCTTCAAGAAGCTGGCAAGCTCTTGTGAGGGATATCAGTTCTGCAGCCTGGGTTGACTGGTAAAGAATTGATTTTGCCTCTAGAATTTTGTCTGGTAATTGTACAACAGCAAATCCTGCATGATATGTGTTGTCATTGGGCCTTGAACAAGAGCCATCCACAAACAAACTCTGTGCATCTGGAAAGGCCACAGAAGACATGTCCTGTCTTGGGGACGTGTCCTGATGGATGAGATCTAAACAATCATGTTGTGGAACAATCTCATCCTGTTCTCCTTTTAATTCTAACAAAACATTGAGGATTGGGGCTGGGCCTGGTAAGGCTAGGTAAAGCATATTTTATCTTTAGCTTAGGGTTGGAGAGCAGTATAACCTTGTAACCACTAAGCCTTTGGGCCAATAAAAGTTGGGTGTGTAAAGTAGTATCCTGTCCCAGAGTGAATGATGTAGCCATTTCCACCATCATCACACAGGATGCTAAAGCTCTGAGACACGCAGGCATGCCTTGAACCTGTACTGGAACCATCTTTGAGAAAAAAGCAACAGGGTGGAGCTTGCCTCCATGTTCCTGAGCTAGGACTCTCGCCATCGTTTTACAGTTGTCCCTGGAATCAGGCAGGCCTAGACTAGGGGCCGTTACCATAGCATTTTTCAAATACACAAGAGCATTACACATTTCCTTTGACCAGTTTACACAATCTGGCATATCAGAACCTGTGGCTTGTCTCAGGAGATTGTCATAGTAGGAACAGTCAGGTATTCATTGGCGGCAGTAACCAATCATGCCAAGGAAGGCAAGCATGTCCTTCTTGGTCAATGGGCGGGGCAGACCTATGAGAGCCGCAGCTCTCTTGTGACTGACTTTCCTTTCTCCTTTTGTGAGGACAAAACCAAGGTACACAACAGTTTCCTGGCACCACTGCAATTTCTTTCTAGACACTTTGTGACCATTTTCAAATACACCGTTTATGAGATCCGCACTGTCCTCCTGTCCGGCTGCCTGATTTGAAGTAGGACCGAACCATGACGGGAAGTCCAGGACCTCAGTGTGGCCTGGAGCACAATCGAGTAGACTACAGGTGAGTCCACATAGCCCTGGGGCATTCTACACCAGTTCATTTATGGTTCTCAGATCCTGTACAAATCTGTAGCTACCAGTGGAGCAATACCTTCCTCCTTTTCTTTTGATAAAGGATACTGTTTAAGGTGCACAGGTTTTGTCCATGCCTTAAGAGTGGCCTTGTAGGGGGTAAAGGAAATGGGGCCAACATCAAAAGAATTTTCTGCCCATACTCTGTCCTACCTGGAGGGGGGCTGTGGGTGTCAGGGTTAGGAAGGAAATTATTGGGACCTTGGTGGATTGCACTACAATCCCACCCTTCTTTGTGTTTTTGATATTAATGTTTACATGAATAAACTAAATATTAAAAATTATGGTGATGCAATCTGTCAATGTGTGCTGTAATCTTCATCTTTAGTTCTCGGACATCAAACCATATCATACAGGTGGATTGATGCTTTAATTTTTTTAGCACTATCTAGAAACTAAACAAAATGAAAGATCTTAGTGAATTATCATTTACATTTCCCTCCTAGAAATAAACAACTGGTTAGCAATAAACACATATAAATCACAAAATACAAAACATATGGCCATATTGTTTAATAAGAGTGCACTCTTTTCTACCCATAGGAAATAAATTCATAATTAATTATCACCACGTGGATTTTCATTAAAGGATGTCCATCAAAAATTTTCAATAATAATTCACCATAACCTTTATAGTATGTTCATAACATTTTGCACAAAGATTATACATCACTAAATCCATTGATTTTCCTATTTAAACCTCTTCCCATACATATCTTGAAAACTTCTAGAAATAAATGTGGTCATTTCTGTATTAACAAAAACAATCATTAGTGTTGTATTTTAAAGTATCACACTTTATTACAATTGCCACTCAAAACGATACATACATAGACATACATCTCCAGTGATCATTCACTATTGTTCTGTCATATACAGGTACTCCTCGCTTAACGACCGACCTGTTTAGCGACCGCTCGCACTTACGATCATCTCACCGTTTAGGCGACCGCTCGCACTTACGACCATCTCACCAACGGTACGAGCTAAAACTGCGTCTCAAAGTCATTCATGGCTGATATACTGTACACGTACTACACTATTCTGAGGTCCGGTACTGCTGGTTTCATGGTCAGTATTCACATTTCAGCAGTAAATTATTTTTGCAAAAGAATGCAAGGATGCAAAGAAAAAAACTTTGTAAATGGCTATACTGTACTGTACTGTATACAGTCCAGGATCTCTCTCAGGCCCACACAATACAGCACAGTAGTGTGACAATATACAGTACTATACAGATATACTGTAGTACATTACAGTACTGTATGTACAATACAGTGTAAGTATTTATAAAGCTTTTTCTTCAAGCATACAAGTTGTGTGTGATCTGGGTGCCTTATTCTGTATTGTACTTTACCCCAGATGTCCCCAAAAAGGAAAAGCAAGGCTTCACCAGAAAATGCCAAGAAACAAAGGAAGGCTATTGATCTTAGGAAGAAAATGAAGATCATAAAGGATTATGAAGGTGGCAAAAAAGTCCATGAGATAGCACATGACTTGCAGCTGGCACATTCAACAATTTCAACAATCCTTAAGGATAAAGATAGAGTAAAAGAGGCAGTGAAAGCATCAACAGGCTTTAAAGCCATAATAACTAGACAGCGGAAAGGCCTAATTCATGATATGGAGAAGTTACTGGCTATCTGGTTTGATGACCAGATTCAAAAAAGAATGCCATTGAGCCTTTCAATAATTCAAGCCAAGGCACTCAATATCTTTGAGATTTTGCAAGCACGCAGCGGTGAAGTATCAACCGGAACCTTTACAGCAAGTAACGGATGGTTTCAACGGTTTTCTCGAAGATTCAACCTGCATAATCGGAGTGTCAGTGGTGAGGCAGCAAGTGCAGATGTAGAAGCAGCAGAAGAATTTGTTGACCAATTTGATACAATCATAGAGCAAGGTGGCTACTGTCCAGAACAGATCTTCAATGTGGATGAAACTGGACTTTTTTGGAAGAAAATGCCTGAAAGATCCTATATACACAAAGAAGCTAAGACAATGCCTGGCTTTAAGGCATTTAAGGACAGGGTCACATTGTTGTTGGGAGGAAATGTTACCGGGTTTAAGCTGAAGCCTTTGCTTATCTATCGCTCTGAAAACCCACGTGCATTGAGCAGAGTTAGAAAGAACACACTGCCTGTTTACTACCGAGCAAATAACAAGGCATGGATGACTCAAGTGCTTCATACCCTCAGTGAAGCATTATTGTCAAGAAAAGGGCATTCCTTTTAAAATTATCCTCCTGCTTGATAATGCTCCAGGCCATCCCCAGTATCTTGATGGCCTAAACACAGATGTAAAGATAGTATATCTACCTAAAAACTCTTATATACGGTGGTGGATTCACATGATATACAGTGCACGGGGTGCTATGGTTTAACTGAGATGTCCTTCATTTCCTATTGGGACTGTTTTTTGGACTAACATCATATAGCGCAGCTTTATTTTTATTCTATATACAATCTCTACCTTCTAGCTGCTGCTTATTAATTTGGACTGTAGCGCAGTTTATGTTCTATTTGATTGAGGAATTAGTGCAATACAGGGAGGGAGAGTTAAATACCGAAGATTTAATAGAGTTGGAAGCACAGCAGAACCTGGTGGAAGAAGAAGAAAATGAAAACATGGAAGAAGTACCAAAGAAGTTTACTGTGAAGGGATTAGCTGGTGTGTTCTCAAAAGTGAATGCAGCTATGTTACAACTAGAGAGTATGGATCCGAATGGTGAATGATTCACAAAGGTGGAAAGACAAATAAATCAAGTTTTACAGTGCTATCGTGAAATATATGAAGAAAAAAAGAAAATGACAAAGCAGACCACTCTAAGTGGATACTTTTGGAAAGTTACACCAAGCACTACCAATGCTTCAATTTCTACTCCATCGTGTCCCTTACCTGGGCCTTCAGCAGCTCCTGAGAATAGCTCTGATGATGACACAGATGAAGATTTTGAAGGATTCGTTGACTAAAATGATAGCCTGAATTTATTTTTTTTTGTTTACTGTATTTTAAATATCCTTTTTCCATCTTGTACA
>BLSH010499517.1:378129-391633 GCA_018402905.1 Glandirana rugosa
TAACCATGTACGGTACCTACAACTTTTTGAACTCTCCCCGTGACTACTAGACGGGCCAGAAACCTCAAAACCCGGATAGCACCCAGCAAAATCAAATCAGTCTCCACCACCATCAGTGCCCCTCTCAAGTTTTTCAACATCCATGGCATGTACCAATGGCGCAAAGCCCTATGCCTAACGTGCCCACATGTCACCCACAGACAGAAGGAATTTCAGGCCAAGGGCAAGAGCTATCCCATCACTGATTTCTATACATGCTCTTCCGACTTTGTCGTATACTGTTTGTCCTGTCCCTGCGGCCTACTGTATGTGGGCCGCACCACCCGTACACTACGACAGAGGTTCGGACAACACAGGCGGCTAGTGGATGCCGGCTCTGATCAGCACAGTGTCCCCAAACACTTTCTCACCCATCATGAACATTCCTCCCAGGGCCTCAGAGTCTGGGTAATTGAGGCCATCTCCAACACCCTTCCAGCTGCCGAACGGTTCAGACGCCTGTGTGCCCGAGAATCCTACTGGATTTACCGATTGGATGTCTTGGCACCAGGGGGACTGAATGAAGAATTGGAGGTTAATCCCCTACTCTAATCTCTGCACATCATACCTTAAAAATATGGAATTATGACTACTACACAGTTTTTCATTGCATATTTTTCATTTTTTCTCTTTTCACTTTCTTTTGTATTTTTTTTTTTTTTCCCTTCCAACTTGCCCTGAAGCGCCCCTTGCATTAGGATCGCTCTTCCCAGTCAGTTTGAGTACATGCAAACTCCAGGCAGGTGTTGTCGTGGTACGGATTCGATCCAGTGACCCTTCTGCTGCCAGGCAAAAGTGTTAACCACTACACCACTGTGCCACTCATTCTCAACATGAAGAACTCAGCCCCTTTCCAAACAACACCACATATCCTGGGAACATGACACCAGGGTGGGTGGAGTCTTTAGCACCGCCCTAACCCACCCTCCTCTAACAGATAAAAAGTCACCACAAACATGGCCGCCCCCTATTGCCTGAGGAAGGAGCACGAATGCTCTGAATGCGAGCACCTCCCACTCCACCCTGCATCCGATAGTGACGTCAGCGGCGGTTCCTGAGCCCCATCTGAGTTCCTGGAAGTGCTGGAAGCCACCAGCTCAGCCAGTACCAGCGGCCACCAGTGTTCCCCGCCTTCAGCCCGTCCTTCTGAAAGGAGTGGATGGACCTCTACACAAGGCCTATAGCCACACACGTGCTGACAACGCTTTTATCTTGTGAGTTGCCATTTGTCTTTTTAATAAAGATGTTTTTATACTGCTGCACTTAGATTGGCGCTGCTCTCTTTCTGCTTTAACTATTAAATTATAGGTATTGAAATTTCCTTTCAAATTTGGCTGTTACTGAACATAACAAATACAAATTTATCCGAAGTTACGAATTATTCGAAATAATGAATGCCGCATCTAAACAAATGTAACAGAACAAATTCATAATGAATAATAATAATAATAATAAAATGTTTTTTTTTATTATTATTATTTATTATTATTAATTCATTACGTTCCATTAGTTTAGATACGGCATCCTTTATTTCGGATAATTCGTAATTTCATTTAAATTTGTATTTGTTACGTTGAACAACAGCCAAATTTGAAAGGATATTCCAATACCTATAATTTAGTAGTTAGTAATAGTTAAGTTATTATAGTTAGTTATTATTTCAGATTTTCAAATTTTTGGGTCTTCGAATTCCTGAATTTTCAAATTTACGAAATTTACGAAATTTCGCATTTACAAATATTTGACTATTCAAATATACGAATATTCGGAAAAATTTGGTAAACGGATTTTCGTTAATTTGGATACTTCCAAATGAACTAATTTGTCAGAATTCGTTAAAAAACGAATTTGGAACGAAACAAATTTCACATGTCTAATAAAATCCATAGATATCATTCTCCATGGTCTGTCAGGAACAGGTAAAGGTTTTAACAAACCCCAAGCCCTGCTTCTTGTTTTCATGCTTCGGATACAGAGAGGACACAAACTTATGTACTTATTACAAAATTCCTCCAAATCAAGCCACCACAATGTGCGTCAAACCTGTTCCAGAGTTTTATGGACGCCAAAGTGACCAGCCAGTGGATGATCATGAAGCAGCTTCAGGACCCTTAATTGTAGGCTTTCTGGAACAAAGACTTGACTCCCCCTCCATAGAACACCATCTCTAGTTGTTAGAATAATACCAGAGGGACTAGGGATGCTGGTGGAAACTTGTTTGATCTGTGAGAGGAGATCTGATTGCAATAGTAGAAAGTTACCTGCTGGTAGGTTGGTATCTGGAACTAATAAGTCCTTAGGATTGTCATACCTGTGGGACAGCGCATCTGGCTTTACATTCTTTGATCCAGGTCGGTAAGAAAACAAGGCCCATCGAGCTTGTTGTGGCTTAAGCCGCTTGGCAGCCCTCAGGTATTCCAGATTCTTATGGTCAGTGTATATAAGGATGGGATGGGTTGCACCCTCCAGCAGATACCTCCATTCTTCTAGTGCTGCTTTGATAGCTAGTAGTTCTCGGTCTCCGACATCATCATTTCTCTCTGCTGGGGAAAGTTTTCGTGAGAAAAATGCCACAGGGTGCATTAAGTCCTTTATTCCCTGCTGCTGTAGGAGTGCCTTTGGAATCCGCTGTGGCAGACAGGAGTGCACAGGCGAGGAGTCACCGGATGAGCTGAGCTGGAATGGCAGCTGGTGGTGAGGATGCAGGTACAGGGCAACGATTCCAGGCACTGGATGAGCAGTTCAACAGCAGGCTGCAGCAGGGTGAGATAAGCCTGGTTAAACACAAGTAATCAGATATATCAGACGGCAGGCAGAGAGTGGTGGGGTAACAGGCAGAGATCGGAAACCAGATTTTAGAGACCGGAACCCAGGCAAGAACAGTCTTTAAGCAGGATCAAAGCAAGCCACGGTCAGGTTTGGAGAAGGCAGGATAATCAGACAAAGCCAGGTGACTTCAGGTATCAACAGGTTTGGGTAATCACATGGGGTAAGCTGTAGATCAGACAGTGCTGCACTATAGTGCAGATGTTATCTCTTTAAAGGGCCATTGGAGCCAAGTCCCGTTAGCACGCACGGCGCACGCTCCCATGCATGTGCACACGCACGCACCAGTGCCCAGCTTGGAAGATTCCTGTAGGGACCCGCTCAAGCGCACACGCCCACTCGCTTGCGTTAATCCAGCGAGCCCCTAACAGATGGAATTTAATAACACTGGATCTGGAGCAGCTGTGCATAGTTACTGTGATGGAATGTCTAGCACCCCCACTTGGGTGCTTCCACCAAGATAACATTTCCTCCACTCTGGTACCAGGAACCAGGTATTTTAGCTGAATATTGCACCCAAGAACTAAACAACACTAACTTAGGTGCAAACTGGAACTGACTTTATTGTAAATTCAGACAGAATATATACCACACAAAATCAGGTAAGAGCCTGATCACATCACCATAAACAATGCAATCTGTAAACAGATTAGTAATTGGGCAAAGCTATCACATGGTACAGATGCTCTGTGATTTGCCCTGTCTGTACCATGTGATCACTGTGACCAATCACAGAGATCATCACAAAAATACGAAATGAATGGCTATGAATGAAAGCCATTCATTGTACACGAGTGTAAAGTAATTGCTGTAATTGGTCAGCAATCATATGGTACCCGGGCCCCCCCCGGGTACAATGATCTGTCATGCATGTCCAGTGGAAAGATTGCGCTGTCATATGATGTCCACCCAGAACTGTAGTGCTCCCACTTGGCTGACTTCCAGTGAAATTGCCTACAGTAGGCAATCCGACCGGAATTGGGAGCAAGTACCTGTCAAACAAAAAAAAAAGTTCCAAAAGAAGAAAGGGGGTGGAGGACATAAAGCAGAACTTCCAAACAAATCGAATGAACAGCCAACATAAACATAACCTTAAACAGTAAGCTAATTAAACAGTAAGCTAACTAACGACTAGTCGGCTAGACAAGCCTAGGTAACTCAGGTTAATGAACACCCAGACTGTTCGGGACTAGTATTCAAGAAGACCCAGGACTGTCCAAATCTCATTAACCAGCTTTCTTTTCACATACATCTTTGTACTGAGTTTTAAGTTGGCATTATATAACAGAACATCTTGCTGAATTCTTGTAGCTCCCTCAAATGTCAGGGCACATAGTCAGTAGGTAAGAGGTTACCCTGCAGTCTCCTTGAAAAGCCCATGTCCCGGTTGGGTCTGTCACAGTAACCAATCAATTAGCTTCTGGTCTCAGCTTGTTCAATTAAGCTTTGAAAATGAAAGCTAGAAGCTAATTGGTTGCCATGCACAGCTGCTCCAGATTCTGGCTGCTCCAGTCTTAGTAAATTCCCTTCATTGTCAATGTGACCTTATCGAGTCTACAGATTCTTGAATGAGGCAACTTTTTGGAGACACAGCAATTGATGTCAGCCTGCATTCTACGTCATTTATAATAGCCTTTTTAAATATGTGACTTTTCTGGCATTTTTGAACATTTATTCTATCTTTTTAATTTCAGAGGAAATATGAAAGCAATGTGACTTCTACTGACAAAGTATTAAGGGGGAGAAATGTACACAATTAATCACCAAAGGAAAAAGACTCAAGCTCTCAAAAGAGATTTTACATTTGATACAATTCAGAAATAATTGTTCGTCGGGTCCCAAGACTTAGACTCATAAAAGTGTTCTCTCTGCAGCATCCCACTTACAGAATTGGCAAGTAGTTTGATGGGTGAACTTCACAATGCAATAGGAAGAATAATACGCCTGTGAATCTCAGCGCTTATAAACAATCACTCAAATAAATGTTTTCCAGATGTTGAAGTTATTATTTTATAAAGCAGGTTTATACGTAAATCCTGCTGGTGCCAAGTGGATAGACTTAATGATGTTCTCATCACAAAGTCGCAAAAAGCTTGTAAAATATCCTATTAGTCCTGCTTGCCACCAGAAACTGTCAAACTATTTCCTGCATCTCACCTTCATACTTCCTATGTTCTGGAAGAAGACAACCTGTTAGAAAAATCTCAGTTCATTTGTACTCAACCAGTAATGTATAGACCATTCACAGGCTCAGTCCACCAAAAACAGACAATTTAGTTATAGATGGAGCTTGGTGGGTTGAGCCAGCATCTATCTTCCAATATTTCTTGGATACCATAGCAGAGAGATCTGCCTGCCTAAATTTTCAATTATTTTGATGTCTGCTGGTAAGTTTTGAGTTTCTCCCACAACTTTAGTGTGTTCCCGTGCAACAGGAGAAATCTCACATGTAAGAGTCTTAAGAAATATCAAAATTGAAAAATATTTACTCAGAATCCTTGTGTAGCTGGGTGCTGCCCACCAGCTGGAGAAGCAGGCTATGAGCTCATGTGCCTCTTTCCTCCTTCACCCCCCATCCCCCCAGGCTGTTGTACCCCTGGGCTGCTGGCTGTGTGTGTGCTAGGCTGTGTGCTCCTCTGGCTGCAAAGGCGATATGTGCAGAGGTTAAGGAAACTTGAGTATGCAGCCACAAAGGACACTGGGAAATGTAGTCTGGAGGCTTTGCACTGTGGAGGCTAATGGGGCTGAAAACTACAGGAACCAGGGAACACTTTGATAGGAGGAGGGAGCAGGGAGTTTTCCCACTCATGCAGGGACTGAGCAGGGTCTTTTGCTAGAGGAGGCAGAGAAATATTGAGCCACAAAAAAGTCTTTTGTCATGCGCCCCAGTTGGAGCTGGAGGGACCGGTTGCCATGTGTGTGCCTACAGCAAAGGAAAACAAGTGAGAGGCTGAGTGCTGGGACTGAGCCGTGTGAGGACCTGATCATGAGGACTAAGTCACAGAAGAATGGATTCCTGAGGAGAGCAGACCGACATGCATTCTGGACAAGACTTACCATGTCAGGATTGGTGACCGGAATCCTCTGTGCTTATCACATCACTGCCAGCAGTTTTAATGCCAGTAGAGACTACCCATTACTTAGAAGCCCATCAGTCATTTGCTGCATGTTCTAAAGCGATAGTAACAAGTGCACCACCATACAGATGGGTCCCAATGTCAGCCACCTTAGGTTTGCAACCTACGCTTACCCACATCCAGGGGTGTAATATCAGAGTGCACTCTTTTTTTTTTTTTTTTTGATTGTTATTGCAGAGAGTTACTGCAAGATTTTAACTTGCTATATTATAGCTTAGTATTCAGGTTATTTCGTGTAACACATTCAAACCTATTCAGTTACCCATGTATTGCTTTGTGCATTGCATTTACCTGCCTTGCAACAATTTATACTCTTTATATAATACCAAGTAGATTGTATTGTATATCCTTTGTGCTAACATAGTGTGGTGGTATACTAGAACTTAAATTACAATCAGGTGTGTCAGAGGAGATGGAGTGGTTTGCAGAGTCACAGCAGAACGCAGAACTCATCATACCAAGTGGCTCCTGCAGGGGTAAGCACTACACTTATAAGCACAGTCTTGAGTGTCTCCCTTTAACATGCCCATATTTCACTATGATCATTCAACAATCAATATAGTATGGGATACCAGCGATGGAAGGAGATCTGCAACACAGCAATGGTAAACATATGCCTTCTTCATCAACGGGGTTGTTGTGGTTTCATTTACTCCCAATGTGACAGGGTGTCTTTAAACTTGTGGCAGTCTTTCATTAAAAACAAAATACTAGCATATATTCTGTATCTTGTGGCTCAGTGGGCACCAGGCATCCTACACTAAAGCCTGAAGGCAACTGATTAACTTTTTCTTTACTTCAGTCTTTTTTTATTAAAACAAAATCCAATATTTTCTCCTGAAATCAACTCTTAGTTTTTTCTTATTATTCATTATCTCTGTGAGGTTTAACGCCCACTCACTTAATGTAGTGTTGCTCTCTCCTTGGCACCACCAACAAGATGTGGCTTTCTCCATTGATTAAGATTTCGCCCACCAAGAAAGAGACTTTTACCAGGTAGAGTGTCAGCTGTACCTCTGTGACTCCAGTGATGGCAAGTAGCAGAAGCACTTGTCTGACATGACCCCAAAGCTGGCCATATACGTATAGATTTTTTTTCCTTTTAGTCTGTGGACTAAGCGAAAGAAATCTAACAGATTCATCTAACCACATAAACAACACAAATGGATAATTATCTCCCTGCCTAGCTACTGTATTCTGACAGCCGCAAGATCTGCAAGTTAACAAAGGTTAACTTTGTGATCGACTTTTGTCAAGCCAGCAGGGCCTTCCACTGTTAGAATTGTGGGTGATTCCTTTGCAACATATGGCCAACTTTAGGGACTGAGTAAATACTGTAGGCTTTTTATGTCAATGAGAAAATGCAACTTGCTTTCAAGTGTACAGTATGTAAACTCTAAAAGGAACTTCTCTCTTATTTACTCCTGTTTATCAAATAAATATTGAATACTGAAGGGGCAAGGGAAGTGGGACTTTATATGAAGCATGGCCGAGACAGGTCCTAAGCCTCCATCCCTAATTGACATAGACACTAACAAACTAAGAGTTGGGACTTTATGTGAAGCGGGCACTAGGAGATGAAAGACTATTGGATATAATAACTAATTGGTATTCATTGGTGAATTTATGGGTAAATATATAACATTGTAAGACCATGCTTTACAGTAATAATTAAATTAAAATACTCACACAATAAATGGAGTCACATGATAAAAATACACATTCCAATCGAATTCCATATATATATACACACATAATACAAATCAACCATGTAGTCTGAATTCTAGTTAATCCCTATTGTAGTAATAGTATACAACATGATCACAAAAGATACAATGGTAAAGTTGGTAAACTGATGATTTGAATAGTATAGATCCTATAATTGGTAAATTTTACGGCAGCTGCGTTTCGTGACTACTGTCACTCTTCAGGAGCAAGCCTGTAGTATCATTCTACAATGAAATATATATATATATATATATATATATATATATATATATCTGAATAATCAAAAGGAAAAATATATATTATTGAAATGACAATGTGGGAGACCCCTTATTATAGGTAACTTACAAAAAAGTAGGTTGCAAAAACTGCAACTTGCTGGAAATGGAATGCTGGAAAACTGTAGGTAAGCCAGGGATGTCATCTGCGGGAGCTCTGGGGGCGTGTCTGGTGGCAGTGGCTGAACAGAGGCGGCATAGGCAGTGGATATATGCCCTGGAGGGAGGCCAGTATGTGGTGCATTGGGTGAATCCAATTAGAGGTACTCTGTAGAAAATCCAGGGCATATATCCACTGCCTGTGCTGCCCCTGTTCGGCCACTGCTACTTACTACGATAGGGATTATCTAGAATTTAGACTACATGGTTGATTTGTATTATGTCTGTATATATATGCAATTCTATTGGAATGTGTATTTTTATCATGTGACACCATTTATTGTGTGAGTTTTTTACTTTAATTATTACTGTAAAGCATGGTCTTACAATGTTATATATTTGTATAAAAATAGATTGCGCTAATTACAAACTCTTTAAGATAAAAATCATTTGTGAAATAAACACCATAAATATCACATGTGGGTATTATGCAAGTAACTGTGAATTCATAAGTGATACAAACAAATATGAGCAAATCATTTGTGATATGAAAAAGGAAGTACAAATAAAAATTGATATATACTCAATATGAATTGTGTGCAAATAATCATAAATGCAAAAAAATTTAGAAAAATGCTGGTAAATCTTCTATAATATAAAGTGCAAAAAGTGCAAATGCAAATTGGTATGTGCTCAAAAGGTGATATAAAAGGAGTTTATGAATAAGTTCCAGTGAGCAGATAAAGAAGTCTGTATATCTTTAAGGAATACTACAGGGATCCTTCCACCAGGTGTTGAAGAAAAAGGAGGAGAGGAGGGGGGGTGGGGCTGTGAGGGCACCCACAATACAATGTAATCGAGGGGCCTTACCGGAACTCAATGACCACCTATCTCTAGGTATGGTCACAAACGCGGGCATAGTCCTCAATCAGGTCTAGTCCACCATTATTTGATCTCTCCACACCAGTCACTCAATGGGATTCTGTGATTGGTTGAATGTCTTCAACGGTCCAGGCACGAGCTTGGACCTCGTCTGTACGAAATTGTATCACATATAAAGTACCAACTAGATACCAGCAACCTCCTGGTCTTTTCTAGTTGCTGGTATCTAGTTGGTACTTTATATGTGACACAATTTCGTCCAGATGAGGTTAATGATGCCGAAGCTCACTAACGCGCATTAACGCTCATTAACGCCGATGCAAAACGCCAAAAAAACGCTGATTTTTCCCTGACATTGGGCCTGACGTTTTGCTTATTTTTTTTCATATGTGCGTGTGTATGAGGCCTAAATAGTTTGTATGTGCCAAGCTGGCCCAGATAAACTTTCTATTACTAAGACAGCTTTCACCAGATTTTTTAAATGAAATCCGGGGACATTTTTTTTTTTTTTATTGCCAAATGGTAAACTATTTTATAAGCATATTTTCCTCAAATGATATATGTGGCGTATGTGGTATGTGTTTATGGAATGATTGTATGATATATACATTATTTCTCAAATTTCCTTCATGAGATAAAAAAAAAGATGCTTCTTAGTAGTTTTTGGGATATGAATGAATGTTATGGAGATAAGACAGAGAAAAAACTTGGAGGGAGGGATGGGTGGCAAAATTCAAATCCAATCCGGGCAGGGGCAGCTCCAGACAATGTTTTTTTGGGGGGCTATGGTGGTGCTTGAGGTAAAAGTTATGGTGCTAATGTGGCTACCGCACACCTGTGGGAGTGGCCAGCAAGTGGAGGTTTCTTCATGGCATACAATGGTGATCAGTATGTCCTGGCCTCTGTATACCAATAATGCAGCACAACCCTACACAACCCTACACTTCCTTTATACAATTCTACAAATGGGCTTATAAGTGCAATTTTAACACCCATAAAACGAATATCCTGTGCAAATCAACCAATGTATTACAATATAGTAGTGATGGTGTCATCCCCTCTGCAAAAATATTTTGAGAAATTGCAGAGCTGCAATGTGCAAATAATGGTGAAACTTCCTACATGCAATAATAACAATTATAACAGAGATGCAAATCAACCTGTGTATTGTGTATTAGAACATAGCTGTGATGGTGTCACCCCTTCTGCAAAAAGTGGGAAATATTGCAGACACCATCACAGCTATGTTCTAACACATGGGTTGATTTGCACCTCTGTTATAATTATTGTATGTAGGGGGTTTCACCATTATTTGCCCCTTGAAGCTCTGCAATTTCTCAAAATATTTTTTGCAGAGGGGGTGACACCATCACTACTATATTGCAATACATGGGTTGATTTGCACTGGATATTCATTTATAGGTTTTACCATTGCACTTATAAGTCCATTTGTAGAATTTTATAGATGAAGTGTAGGGTTGCACTGCATTTTTTGCTTAGATGAGGGAACCAGCTAACAAGATTCTCTTAACGCTTTTGAGATTTTCTTAGTTGCATAGTAGTTGTTTTACTTAATTTGTTATGTCCTCTGTATACTGCCCACCACTGGCCGTGCATCTTGGTAATCAGTGTGCCCCCTGTATGCTGGTGGTCAGTGTGCCCCCTGTATGCTGGTGCTACGTGTAGGGCTCAGAAGGATGCTACGTGCAGGGTGTAGGGCTCAGGAACATGCTACCTGCAGGGTGCAGGGCTCAGGAGGATGCTACGTACAGGATGCAGGGCTCAGGAGGATGGTACGTACAGGGTTCAGGGCTCAGGAGGATGGTACGTACAGGGTGCAGGGCTCAGGATGATGCTACGTACAGGGTGCAGGGCCCAGGAGAATGCTACATACAGGGTGCAGGACTCAGGAGGATGCTACATACAGAGTGCAGGGCTCAGAAGGATGCTACATACAGGGTGCAGGGCTCAAGAGAATGCTTCATATAGGGTGCAGGGCTCAGAAGGATGGTACGTACAGGGTGCAGGGCTCAGGAGGAAGGTACGTACAGGTATGCCTTCATTGTTAACAGCTCCACCCTTCAACGGAATCAGCCTGCTTCTCACTGCTATCTTTTCTCAACACTGGTATGCCTTCATTGTTGACAGCTCCACCCTTCAACTGAATAAGCCTGCTTCTCACTGCTATCTTTTCTCAGCACTGGTAATCTGTGTCTATATTCCTACAATTGCCATCTATCTTAAACTGAATACTGACTGACTGCTCAGATGTATATTTGGTAATTGTGTGCTTGTTACTATTATTTCACCTACATCTGTAACCATGTTCCCACTATTTTGATGTTTATTTAAGCTTTAGGACTCACCTAATTCATGGCTCCCCTTATCTGCACATATTTTGCCCTTCTTGGCTCTTTTGATCATAGAATGGAAAGGTCTGCTGTGATGCCTGTGTGCTTAATATTACCCCGTAATTGATTAATTGCCCCAATCCACCCCCACCCATCACAGTATAAAAGCAAGCTTTGCCTACGGGGGAATCATTGCAGGGGGATAGACGCTGCAGAGGGGTTCGTGCAAAAAAGTGGGGTTCTTTAAATAAGTGAGCACTTCCGCTCTTGCACTTCAGCGATTTGCACAAAGCGCACACTAACAACAAACTATTTTACATAACACCAGACTACAGGTAACCTCGTTTCCAAATCTTCGCACATTCCTCTCTGAAACATGCATTCCTTACCTCTCCTCACAATAGCAGCCTCTCTCCTCAAACTATCTTTTCTTCACCCCTCTCCCCCACCCCACAATCTGTACATATCATCCTCCCTATTACTGCGCTCATCACCTGTTTATAACTCTTAGCCCACATGCTAACAAAACCAGGAAGCTCAAGCATGTCCCCTCATATAAATCATATTCCCATGTTGCCTCCCTTTCTCTTCTGCTTCTCCTAGCCTCTGGTGATATTTCCCCAAATCCTGGGCTTCCCTCATTTTACACCCAACATGCCCATCACCACCACCCCACACCCTCTGGCAGTAGTCACGATCTACGCAATTTAATCTCCATTCCCCTTCTTCCCAAAACCAGCCTCCCCTTCTCCTGCGCCCTCTGGAACGCCCGCTCTGTCTGCAACAAGTTCACTGCTGTTCACGACCTATTTGCCACTAATTCCTTTAATCTTCTTGCGATCACCGAAACCTGACTCCACGTATGCGATTCTCCTTCTCCTGCTTCCCTCTCCCACGGTGGCCTTCTCTGTACTTACTTCCCTAGGCCTAATGGACGCAAGGGAGGTGGAGTGGGATTACTCCTGTCCCCACAGAGCACCTTCCAGGTTATTCACTCTCCTCCCTCTCTGTCACTCTCATCATTTGAAGCCCACTGTATATGTCTATTCTCTCCAACCTCCCTAAAAAATTGCTGTGATCTATCGGCCTCGTGGACCACTGTCAGCTTTCCTTGATGAATTTTCTGCCTGGCTACCCTACTTTCTCTCTTCTGAAATTCCCACTATCCTTCTTGGCGACTTCAACATCCCGGTTAACACTAACACTACTGCTACTTCTAAACTTCTTAGTCTAACTTCCTCTTTTGACCTGAAGCAATGGGTACAGGCTTCTACTCACACTGATGGAAACACCTTCGACCTTGTCTTCTCCTATCTATGCACTCCATGCAACTTCTCCAACCATCCTTTTCTCCTCTCCGACCACCACCTTATTAGTTTCTCTCTCTCCCTGTCTTGCACCACCTTTCCCTCCAATCACCAAACCGTCACCCGATGAAACCTTCGCCAACTCAACACTTCTCTTCTCTATTCTGCTACGCACCACCTCTATGAAAAAATCTCACCCCTGTCCTGCCCCAACCAAGCCACTACCATCTACAATGAAACCCTGTCCTCCACTCTGGACAAGCTAGCTCCCCTTATCACACACAAAATCAGGCCTCGACCCCTACAACCCTGGCAAACAGACAACACCAGAAACCTCAAAAAGCGTAGCCGCGCCCTTGAGCGTCGGTGGCACAAGACAAAGTCTCTCAATGACTTCAACCAATACAAATCTGCCCTCCAGAAATACAATTCTGGCCTCCACACTGCCAAGCAGACCTATTTTACCGCTCTTATTAACACCTTCTCATCCAGTCCCCGTCAACTCTTCTCTACCTTCAACTCCCTACTGCGTCCCCCCCCCACTTCCGCCCACTAACACACTCACTGCCCAGGAGGTTGCTAACCACTTCAAAAGCAAGATTGATACAATTTGTGATGAAATCTCCACTCTACAGGCATCTTCTCCAGTTAACACCCCATATCAACAAGCACAATCCACACTATCCTCATTCAAACCTGCTCCTATAAACGAGGTTGCTAAACTCCTTTCTAACGCCCACCTAACCACCTGTCCATTGGACCCTATTCCCACTAAGATACTACGCTCACCCTCTGACTCTATCCTGCACTCTCTAACTCACATCTTCAATCTCTCCCTCTCTTCTGGCATCTTCCCCAAT
>BLSH010499517.1:425993-444238 GCA_018402905.1 Glandirana rugosa
TTCTCACATCCTCAACGTCATCCAACAAAGAACCTTGATAGTAATAGTGTTATCATGACATAAACACCGTGTTGCATGACTGAGTAATTGTCATTCAAAGTGTGATAGCGCTGAAAGCTGAAAAATGGCCTGGACAGGAAGGGGGTTTTCGTGCCAGGTACCGATGTGGTTAAATAGGACACAGTAAAGAGGCACACGGGTTGAGAAAATCCATGGTATTTACTCAAATTAAGAGGAACTCTGGGTTTAACAAATACAGTACTATTGTGATAATGATAGTTCCAAGAAACAACCTACTGCAACTCCTACACTCTTTGGTTCAGTGCAATAATACCAGCACAGATTTATTTGCTGTGCATGAGAGTGGGACACAGGAGAGCAGGGGAATGACTTCTGATCGTCAGACCACTCTCTACTATCCACTCCCCTGGCAGCCACCAAAAGAAAGAGAAAAACCCAAATATAACAGTTGGATAATCTATGAACAGGCCTGAACCAGAAACCTGTAAATAAAAAGTACATGAATAGGCAATAATGATCATTAAATTCAGCCTGCTCTAATACAGCTCTAATACAGAGAGTTCTTAGGTGAATATAACTTATCAATGATTTTGATAAGTATTGAAGGCCTATAATAGGGGAGGCACAGACCAAAAGCTATGATGAAAAGTTCCAATAATCTTCAGCCGGCTGTGTAGTTTGAATGGTATATATCAATTGCAACTGCAAATATCATAAACAGGTTTCCTAGAAGTGCACTGCATGGATAACATGCTCTATGGCTGTAGCAACATAGAAGAAGCTTCACAGTAACCACTGACTTTTATTGTGGAACTATAAGTAACAGCAATCTAGTAAAGGGGTATGAATGCTTATGTTCCAACTTTTCTCCTGTGTGCTGAAATCTAAGCTCTGACTGTGGTGAAGATGTTTAAGCAGGTAATGTGCACACAGTGTCTGCAGTAATGGGCATCCACCCGCTCAACCCACAGGACCAATGGATGAAGAAGATGAGTCCGCTGCTGTGGATGAAGATGATGACAAGGATGGAGTTGATGGTGACATTCACTCCAGCTCTCTGGCTCTTAAGACCGGCTTCCACCACCCCTCTCTGCGATTCTCCCTGGATCGATCGTACAAACTGACTGCAGAAGTCAGGAACAGACTCTGCTGACACAGGGCAGGTCTTCCTTGATGCTTGCTGTGCAGCTGCAAAGTTGTTGAACTGTTAGGCTGGTGTGAGTAGGCCGCAGTCCCGCCACCATTCACACAGGGTCTTGCCTGATCAATCACCGCCGTCCAGAAAGAGTGCGCTAGGCCCAGCCCTCTGCTTAAATAATCTTGCCCACCAGGCACCTCTTCCCCTAAGAGTCTTTCCCTGCTGCACAGATAGATGGGAAATGTAGTTCTCTGGTAGCGCAGCTACAGAGCAAATCTGCAATAGCAAACTACAACCCCACAGTGCACTTCTCTGGCTCTTTTTCAAAGTCACAGAATAACTCTCAGGCACTAGGGGGAAACAGCTGCACTATACCTGAAAGCAGGAGCATCACTAGCTGCCAGGAGTATGAAACCTGGATCCTGGCTACACAAGCTAATCCCTAGTGGTAAACATGGAGAAAAATTACCAGTACTCCTAATAAAAGCTCACCTGTTTACTGGGGTCATAACTGCAAAATCTAAATACAAAAACAATCATCATCTCCCACCAACATTTCAGGGTCCCCTTTCTTGTCTGTCACCTTGAGCAAGGGGACCTGTGTGTTCCTGAAACATTGGTCTGATGATGGCTGTTTTTATATTGGGATCTTTACATTGATGACCTCAGTAAAGAATTGGAGTTTTATTAACCTCTTTCTGCACAGACCTTGTGTTTCTTTAACTTCTATTATACCCGGGGGGTGGTCTGCCTGATCACATGAGCACTGTGATTGGCCGTCACAATGGTCACTTGACCAGAAACCACCCCTGAGAACTTCTTAGGCAGCTTGGTCTCTGACCTGAGAGTGCACAGTAAGCACGCTCTCAGCTGAGAAACTTCTGCCACGAATGAATGCATATTTGAGGCATGTTGTCGCTAAAGCCCCATCCCTTTGCTGATGCACATATTCAGTAAATGATGGGCAAGAAGTTAAGGAGCACAGGCCATTTTTCTACCAGCAACAAAAATCTGACAGAGCTTTAACCATTCTCTACTCTATCCAAAAGGAAAAACAGAAGTTTTGGCTTTAGATACAGTAAGTCTCCTACATATGAACCTTCAAGTTAATAACTTTCAAAGATGATAACATGTGTTTGCACAGTTTTTATTTAATTCAACCCAGGGGGCTGAATGACAAAAATGACAGATCGCTGTACCTACACAATCAATGTTGTTGTAGCAATTTCCCCATTTGTGCTATTGTGTTCCGACAGAGCGACTACCCCTGCCAGAACACACTGATCAGCGCTCGCAGCCTTTGCCTGCAAGAACTGATCTTTGTTGGACTTATGAACCAGCTCCTGGAACGGAACCCATTTGTAAGAAATGGCTTACTGCACACTTTATTGTTTGTAAAGCCCCTTAAAGACATGTCAGCAGTATAAATATATAACAAGTTTTAGGAGTGCGTCAATGGCAATGTTTGATCATTCTTCCAGAAAAGCATTTGTGAGGTCAGGCGCTAATGTGGAGGAGAAGGCCTGGTTCGCAGTCTCCACTCTAATTCATCCCAAAGGTGTTCTATAGGGTTGAGGTCAGGACTCTGTGCAGACCAGTCAAGTTCCTCCACCTAAACTCACTCATCCATGTCTTTATGGACCTTGCTTTGTGCACTGGTGCGCAGTCATGTTGGAACAGGAAGGGGCCATCCCAAACTCTTCACATAAAGTTGGGAGCATGAAATTGTCCAAAATGTCTTGTTATGCTGATGTCTTAAGTGTTCCCTTGACTGGCACTAAGGGGCCAAGCCCAACCCCTGAAAACCAACCCCACACCATAATCTCCCCTCTACCAAATGATTTGGAGCAGTGCACAAAGTAATGTCCATAAAGACATGGATAAGCGAGGTTGGGGTGGAGGGACTTGACTGGCCTGCACAGAGTCCTGACCTTAACCCGATAGAACACCTTTTGGATGAATTAGTATGGAGACTGTGAGTCAGGCCTTCTCATCCAACATCAGTGCCTAACCTCATAAATGCTCTTCTGGAAGAATGGTCAAACATTCCCATAGACACACTCCTAAACCTTATGGACGGCCTTCCCAGAAGAGTTGAAGCAGTTATAGCTGCAAAGGGTGGGCCAACTCAATATTGAACCCTACAGACTAAGACTGGGATGTCATTAAAGTTCATGTGTGTGTAAAGGCAGGCGTCACAATACTTTTGGTAATATAGTGTATACAGTTAGGTCCATATAAATTTGGACACAGGCACCATTTTCATACTTTAGGCCATGTATGCCACCAGAATAAAATTAAAACGAAACAATTCAAACTAATTTTAAGTGCAGACTTTCAGCTTTAATTTAAGGGGTTGAACATAAATATCAAGTGCAAATTTTAGGAACTGCAACCGTTTTTATTCAGGGGCTCAAATGTAATTGGAAAAATGAATATAATCATAAATAAAATGTTCATTTTTAATATGTTTTTGAGAATCCTTTACAGGCAATGACTGCCTGAAGTCTGGAACCCATGGACATTACCAAAGACTGTGTTTCCTCCTTTCTGATGCTTTGCCAGGCTCTAACTGCTGCTGTCTTCATTTGTTATTTGTTTGTGGGTCTTTCTGCCTTTAGTTTTGCCTTCAGCAAGTGAAATGCATGCTCAATTGGGTTGAGATCAGGTGATTGACTCTGCCATTGCAGAATATTTCCCTTATTTTCCTTCAAAAGCTCCTGGGTTGCTTTTGCACAGTGTTTTGGATCATTGTCCATCTGTGGTGTGACGCGCCGTCCAATCACCTTTGCTGCATTTGGCTGAATCTGGTCTGACAGAATATCTCTAATCACTGCAGAATACATCCGGCTGCTTCTGTCTTCTGTCACATCATCAATAAACACCAATGACCCAGTGCCACTGGAAGCCATGCATTCCCATGCCATCACACTGCCTCCACCATGTTTTACAGATGAAGTTGTATGCTTTGGATCATGAGCTGTTCCAAGCCTTCGCCACACTTTTTTCTTCCCATCATTCTGGTACTGATTAATCTTGGTTTCATCCATCCAAATAATGCTTTTCCAGAACTGGTCTGGCTTTTTTTTATGTTTTTTGACAAAGTCTAATCTGGCTTTTCTATTCTTCAGGCTTATGAATGGTTTGCACCTTGTGGTGAACCCTCTGTATTTGCTCTCATGAAGTCTTTTCGTGATTGTAGACTTTGACAATGATACAACCACCTCCTGGAGAATATCCTTCACTTGTCTGGAGGATGTGAAAGGGTTTTTCTTTATCATAGAGAGGATCCTGCGAACATTCAGCACTGTTGTCTTCCGTGGACGTCCAGACCTTTTTATGTAGCTGAGCTCAGCAGTGCTTTCTATTTTCCTCAGAATGTACCAAACTCTTGATTTGGCCACTCCTAATGTTGCTGCTATCTCTCTGATGCATTTGTTTCATTTTGAAGCCTTACAGTGGCCTGTTTCACTTGCATGGACAGCTCCTTTGAACGCATGATGTAGGTTGACAGCAATCGATTCCAAATGCTAATACCACTCTTAGAATCAACTCCAGACCTTTTACCTGCTTAAATGATGAATAAATAATGAAGGAGTAGCCCACACCTGGCCATGAAACAGCTTTTGATTCAACTGGCCAATTACTTTTGGTTTCTTGAGAAAGGGGGGGGGGGTGGCTATTCCTAAACCCTTCCTATGATTTGGATGTACATACCCTCAAATTAAACCTGAGAGTGTGCACTTTTAGCCCATATCCATTATATAACTATAGCTTGAATATGTTTTGGTAAATACCTGAAAAAGCTAAAATTGTACCTGTGTCCAAATATACATGGACCTAACTGTATATATATATATATATATATATATATATATATATATATATATATATATATATATTACTATCTACCAGTAACTTTACTATTCATTTTGGGTTAAAGCCAACATAGCACATAGAAGGGCAATGAACATCATAAACATAAATTCCCAGTTCACTTACCAGCTAGCGTGCAAAAAAAAAAAAAATCTGACCCTGTCTAACAATTCAAAATTCATGTTAAAAACAAGAGGTTTATTCGCACATTTGCAAACATATGTGTAAACAGCAGTGGCCATGTCAAGGCAGCCTAGTGTACTGCAGTCCTAACTCTATATTTTGAGAGTATAGCAATAGATCGATTATTATGACATTTTTCACTTGCACTTTATTAGGATGCCAACATTTAGGCAGGGGCAAAAATAGAGAGAGTATAGAAAACTGTCATAAGTGATCAGAAGACTTGTTGCAGTCACTTTACTTCAGTATTCAGAGGAGATTACCACAGAACAGATGGAACAATGCTGGTGCCAGAAGTGTATCTGTGAAAATGATTTGAACATATGTAGTCTATCAAAGGAGAAACATTGGCTAATCTTACATGAAAGATGGAACTGTATATTTCCAGGAATATGGAATAAAAGAGAAATTCAGTGTAAGAGCCACTTGGACCTGCTGCTTATTTGGAGCTTATTTTACTTACTTAAAGTAAAATATCATTCTATTTAACCTATTCAGGCATTTATGACTTTAACCGCTTAACCTCCGGAAGGTTTTACCCCCTTCGTGACTAGATCATTTTTTGCTATTCAGCCCTGTGCTACCTTACTAGCAATTGCTTGGTCATGCAACGCTGTACGCAAATTAAATCTACATAATTTTTCTTCACATAGAGCTTTCTTTTGGTGCTATTTGATCACCACTGGGTTTTTTTATTTTTTATTATATAAATGAAAAAAGACAGAACATTTTGAAAAAAACAACATTTTCTACTTTCTGCTATAAAACATATTCAATTAAAAATTTAAAAAAAAACACTTTTCTTCTTAAATTATATAGATAAATAAATATAGGCCAAAATAAATATAGGCCAAAATGTATTGCACTACATGTCTTTGGTTAACCACTTCAATACCAGGCATTTAGAACACTTCCCGTCCAGACCAATTTTCAGCTTTCAGTTCTGTCAGTTGAATGACAATTGTCATGCGACGCTGTACCCAAACAAAGTTTTTATCATTTTGTTACCAAAAATAGAGATTTCTTTTGGTGGTATTTGATCACCTCTGCAGGTTTTATGTTTTGCTCTACAAATAAAAAAAGACCGAAAATTTTGAATACAAAAGTTTTTCTCTGTTTCTGTCACAAAACTTTGTAAATAAGTACATTTTCTCCATCGCTGATGGGCACTGATGAGGCTACACTGACGGGCACTGATGAGGCAGTACTGATTGGCACAGATGAGGCGGCACTGACGGGCACTGATGATGAGGCACTTATATGCAGCACTGATAGGGGGCCCTGATAAGCGGCACTGACGGGCACTCATAGGCGGCACTGATGGGCACTGATAGATGACACTGATGGGCACTGATAGGTGACACTGATGGGCACTGATAGGTGGCACTGGTGGGCACTGATAGGTGACACTGGTGGGTACTGATGGGCACTGATAGGTGGCACTAGTGGGCACGGATAGGTGGCACTGTAAGGTGTCCATTCCCTGGTGGTCTAGGGTGGCATCTCTAATTGGCACTGAGTGCCAGTCATGTTGGGCATTATGCCCCTTACCTGGTGGTCTAGTGTGGGCTGCCTGATCATCTCCCTGGTGGTCTAGGGTCGGCTCCCTGGTGGTCCGTGGGTGGGCTCTCCCTGGTGGTCCCTGGGTGGACTCCCTGGTGGTCCAGTGTGGCGATCCGAGGGAGGCCTGCGCTAATAAACACTCAGCACAGACCCCCCCCCCGTCAGGAGAGCCCCTGATCAGCTCTCCACTACTCGCGTCTGCAGACTTGACTAGAGGAAAAGCCGATAAACAGATCTTCCTGTTTACATGGTGATCAGCCGTGGTTGGTCATGGCTGATCACGTGGTAAAGAGCTTCCGATGGAAGCTATTTACCGAGATCGGTAATGCGGTGGGTAAGACTGACCCACCGCACCACCGATCTCTGCGATGCACGCCCGTGGGTTATCTGGGGACACCAATAGACGCCCAGTCAGGATAAAGAAGCCACCGCCCAGCCATCGTTTGTCAATAGGTCAGGCGGAAAGTGGTTATAAAAAAAAAAAATCCCAATATAGGTATATTAATTAGTTTATGTGAAAGCTATAGCGTCTACAAACGATGTTATATATACTGAAATTTACACAGCTATGACACTACACTGGTAATGCCGGTGATCAGCGACTTATAGTGGGACTGTGATAGTGTGGCGGACAATCTGGCGCTAACAGACCCTCGCTGAGAGATTCACTAACTGACACCAACATCAATAGTGCACTAATACAATGATCAGATACAATACTGTACACTGTATTAATGACACTGGCTGGGAAGGGGTTAACATCAAGGGGCAATCAAGGGGTAACTGTGTGCCTAACAATGTGTAATGTGTGTAATATGTGCTGTTTTTAATTATTATTATTATTATTATTATTATTATAATACAGGATTTATATATGATGGATAATTCACCCGTACTACATATACTTAGTTCTAATAATCTAGTTAATGCTGTTCACATAACTATCAAAGTATACAATCACAAACCACAGCGCAACCAGTCCAAGTAACATTCTAAATTATAAAGTGCAAGTACTTCAACATTCGTGATTAGACTCACCAGAAAGATTGGACCCCTTAGCACTACTGCATGTGGGCCAATCACGCTTGCAAACAGGAGAGCAGAGAAAAGAGCTGATACTTCAGATGACAGTTCAAAGAAATCTGCCGTGGTTTTCAATGGCTCATTAATATGAAAAGAGAACCAACATGGTGTAGTATGCTCAAATTTATTGTAGAAGGATTAAAATCTCACTTACAAAGTTGCAGAGTAAAAAACGCCTTTAAAATCCCAAAGTGAAAGTCCGCTGGCTCCAGGAAGCAGCTGACCTCGTCTGCGTTCCACCGTTTGTCGGACGTATTTGAGGAACCAGAATCTGCATTGACCTGTTTTGCCCCTCCCACAGGGCGTTATCAAAAGGAATTATATAGCACCAACAGTTTGCGGAGTGCTTAACAAAATGAAGGCAGACATTACAGTTACATTACAATTTGGTACAAGAGGAATCAAAGGGCCCTGCTCATTAGAGCTCACAATCTAAGAGGGATGGTCAATTGATACAAAAGACAATAGCTGTGGGAGGTGAGCTGATGGAGTAAAAAAGTGTATTAGTTAGAAGCAGGCTAGGCTTCTTTAAAGAGAAGGGTTTTCAGGGATTGTCTAAAGATGGATAGATTAGGGGGCAGTCGGACAGATTGGGGTAGGGAGTTCCAAAGGATAGGAGAAGCTCTGGAGAAATCCTGGAGGCGAGCATGGGAGGAGGTGACGAGGGAGCTAGAGAGCAAGAGGTCTTGGGAGGACCGAAGAGGGTGGCTCGGTTGGTAGGTTAGACTAGGTTAGTGATGTAGCTGGGGACCGAGTTGTGGGTGGCTTTGTAAGTTGTTGTTAGTACTTTTAAGTGGAGGACACTGAAGGTGGATGAGTCTTGCAGAAGCATTCATTATGGACTGAAGAGGGGATAGTGTATGTAAAGGTCATCCAATGAGGAGGGAGTTGCAGTAGTTGAGGCGAGAGATAACCAGGGCGTGAATTAGAAGCTTTGTGGTTAAAAAGGGGCATATTCTAGAGATGTTGCGCAGGCATGGTTTGGACAGGGATTGGTTCTGGCTGTTTTTTCTCCCTGGTTTGCAAGGAGAAGAAACAGCCAGACTGCTGATCTGTGTACAGATCCCTGTGTGTTTGGCTACAGCTGATCAGCAGGTCTTGGCCATAAATCATTGGTCAGGACCTGCTGACTAAATCCTGCTGTAGCCAGTGACAGCACAGATTATCAGCAGGTGCCCCTAACCCAAAGCAGGCTATATGACTACATGAATGTCATCCAGGTTGCCAGTTCCGCCCTGCCACAGTAAATGTACTGTGGTTGTGCAAGCAGTTAAAGCTGAATTCCAAGTATGAATATTTTTTACATAGTCACAGTCCAGTCATAGTCCAGATTGAAAGCTGTAAATCATCTGAAGTAAACACCACTACTCCAGTGAAGTTCCATGCTGCCCTGCTGCATTGTGAACACAGAATATTGGCTGGTCGGCATGTGCGCTATTCAGAGAATGATTTGCAGTTTCTCTCTGGATGAGGCAGAGCCTGTGACATCACCACCCTGCCTCTCCACCTCGTCCAATCAGAAAATGCTTTGCATCAAAGTGATCTCTAAATGGAGTCACAATGGAGCAGGGCAGCTCCTTGGCATTGGATCTGGAAGCTAGTGGAGATCATGGGAGTAGTGGTGTCTACAACAGTGATGTTCAGCTTCTAGAGCAGTCTTTCTGAACATTTTTACCCTAGAGGAACCCTTTAAATAATTTTAAGATTTCAGGGAACCCTTGCCATAACAAATTCATCAGAGGTTGGTGGCAAAATGTCCTTTGCATTGGTCGCTATTGGGAAGAATGCCCCCCAACCACAGTGGTGGTCAGAATGGCAACCACAAAAAAGATCTTCGGGTTCATGCAGTTGGCTCTACCAAGTGGCACTGACCCAAGAACTTAGAAAGCAAAATTAAATGAAAAGTCACTCAGTCACAGCCAGGGCCGCCATCGGGGGGGGGGGGGGGGGGAGGCAATACTGTTGTAAGAGGTTCCAGTGTCTCAAGGGGCCCTTACAACAAAGACTTTAGCAGTCTTTAACCTTGGAGTCTATGGGAGGGGGCACCCGGTTTGGGGACACCGTTCTCCCGAACCATAGCCGATAAAAATACCTAACTTGTGTCACATAGAGAGGACTTCCTGGTTAACAATTGGTCCATGTTTGGGACCTCCAGCATCTGTGGTTTGGCCATATCGGGTCCCCAAAGTGACCAGTCATTGACCGGCAATTGTCAGGTGAATTTCAGACTTAACATTGGAGTCTATGGAAGGGGGCACCCGGTTTGGGGAAACCTTCCCCCCAATTCATAGCCAATAAAAGTACCAAACTTGGGTCACATGGAGAGGGCCCCCTGGACCACAATTGGTCCAAGATTCGTTCCTCCAGCACCTATGGTTTGGCCGTACTGGGTCCCCAAAGAGACCGGCAATTGTCGGGTGAATTTCAAACTTAAAGTGGTAGTAAACCCTCCTATCATTTTCAGCCAAGGAAGCTGCCATCTTGGCCTCTGTTTAATCTAAAACTGCCATGATGCTTCACATGTGATCAGCTATGATACCAGCCATTGGATGGATTGACAGTTTGGTTTAGAGCACAACCAATGGGAGTGTTACATTTCCGGCACGTGCCGGAAATGGAACTAGTTTTTAAACTGTTAAATGGGTGGGTTTACTACCGCTTTAACACTGGAGTCTATGGGAGGGGGATACCCGGTTTGGGTACACTGTTCTCTCGTACCATAGCCATTAAAAATACCAAACTTGGGTCACATAGAGAGGACTTCCTGGACATCAATTGCTACCTGTGTTGGACCTCCAGCACCTATGGGTCGCCGTACCATGTCCCCAAAGTGACCAGTCTTTGACCGACAATTGTCGGGTGAATTTCGGACTTAACATTGGAGTCTATGGGAGGGGGGCACCCGGTTAGGGGACACTATTCTCCAGAAACATAGGTGATAAAAATACCAAACTTGGGTCACATGGAGAAGGCCCCCCTGGACCACAACTGATCTAAGTTTGGGACCTCCAGTACCTATGGCTCAACGTGAGGTCTTATTGCAAGCATCGGAGGAGGTTGTGCTGCCTGTGCACTGTTTTTTTAACCCCTTGGATCCCACACTAGCATGCATTGCACACTTCACTTGAATGGGTCATGCTTGACAGGCTACACCTGGTAAGTGTGACAGGGTGTATAATTCCTACTGGGGCTGCGACATGTGTACACCCATGGCCATTGGGCGAATGTGGTGGGATGGGCAGTGGGTAGGCCCTGGGGAATGTTGGTGGTCAGACAGGGACAGGGGGAGGGGCAGGTCTAAAGCTGTGAAAGGGGCACCAAAATTTATGATGGCTGCCCTGGTCACAGCTCTAGGAACCCCTAGTAACCTCTGGAGGAAAACTATTTGAGAATGGTTGTTCTAGAGGGATCCCACAGGTGTGGTATATACATAGTTACAGTGGCCCAAGCTGGATTCATTTAATTATGTCAAATAGCCATACTTGGAATTCTTCTTTAATTCTTTATCTGATTCTGTAAATACAATATTCATTAAAAAGTGACTGCCATTAATTTTAAATGCTATAGCTGAACTCCATTCCAATCTTTTTTTTTTTAACAGTTAAAGGTTTATTCAAATAATGCACAAATACCATACAGGTGTACAAGGTTACACTAGGTAGAGTACAACACAGAGGGACATCATCTGACATCACAACCAAAAATATATCACTACAAAATAGGGGGGGGGACAGCACCCAACAGGGGAATAGTCATGTATGACATAACAGGACCATGAGCATTGATCCAGGTTGACCATACTTTGTCAAACTTTTTTGGACAGTTTCTACTGATACGCGTTAACGTATACAGTGGCAAAACCACATTAACTGCAGCGATCCAATTAGCCAGTGTGGGTGGGGTGGACTGGTTCCATCTAAGTAGGATCTCTCTCCTTGCATAATAAAGTGCACAGAATAAAAGTAACTTCATATGTCTGGATGCTACAATGTGATCCAAGATACCCAGGAGTAATAAACATGGATCAGGCTGGAGGGAACACTCAACTAGGTTATTGAGAGTGTTTAGGACTGACCTCCAAAAGGGGCGAATATCCGGACATTGCCATACCATGTGGAAGAAGGTTCCTGTAGAGGAGAAACAATATGTGCAGTCAGGGCTGTGCTGCGAGTAGCTGGCTGCTAGATCTTTGGGGGGTATAGTAAGCTCTGTGGAGGAATTTTAACTGAATAAATCGGTCTTTGGCTGAGATCATATTGGTGATGTAGGAGCCTGCACAATCCTCCCAGTTCTCACTGGAAAGGTCTGGTATGTCAGACCGCCATTTATTAAACACTTAAAGGGAAGATAAAGTTTTGTCAAGTAGTCTAGATGTCAGGTGTCTCTCGATGCTATTAGGTTCCAGTGTAATAGGGCTGTGGAGCTGACCTCGAAGAGCATGTCTCAATTGATAATATCGAAAGGACATAGAGTGAGGCAGAGAGAACTTCTCCCGTAATTCAGCAAAGAAAGTAATTTCCCCATTTGTGATAACATGCTTCAGGGCTACCACTCCCTTAGCTGCCCATATTTGGGGATCCGGAATCTTGGCTAGATGTTTAAGTTGTGCGTTACCCCACAGAGATACATGCGGTGAGTAAGTGGCCGTCTTCTTATAGATTCTCCTAACACTGGGTACGGGGTAGTTGGAGAGTGATCCGAGCCAGCCTAGGGGTCCCGCCCGCCCAGACAAAGAACGTGATGATACTATCCAATTTCACAAAGAGCGCCTTAGGGATGGGGACTGGGGTATTTCTGGAGAAGTATTGGAACTTAGGTACATAAAGCATTTTAAATAAATTCACCCTGCCCACTGGAGATAGTGGGAGGAAGCGTCATGCATGGCATTTTCGAGTTATTGTCTAACCAACGGTTCAATATTCCTCTCCAGATAAGCATTCAAATTAGTCCGAATTCTGACACCCAAGTAAGTGAACTCCTCCACCCACTGCAGTGGCATATGTGTCACCCCTCCAGACCTCAAGGGACTAAGGGAGAACAGGCCGACTCTCTCCAGTTAATACGCACCCCCGTGAAGTGGCCAAAGCTATCTCTAGTCTTTAGCGCTGCACACAGGGAAGGGCCTGCATCCCGAAGATACAGCCGTGCATCATCAGCGGCTTTTCCTGTAAGGGCCCCGCTGTGATGCCCCATACCCAAGCATCTTGTCAGGGAAGGATCTCCAAGGGCTCAAAAGCCAAGGCAAACAGCCCTGGGGAAAGCAGGAACCCCTGCCTTGTACCTCTAGACAGAGGAAAAGGAGGGGAGAGAACCCTGTTAACACAAACTCTAGACACTGGACTCTTATACAGTAGTTTAACCCACCCAAGAAAATTAGGTTCGAACCCAAAGCACTCCAGCACTTTCCAGAGGGACTCCCACTTGACCGATTCAAACGCTTTTTCTGCGTCGAGTGAAGTGACAACGCCCGGGGAGTCCTCGGTCGAGAAGGCAATATGTGTATACAACCACTTGATGTTTTTGCCGGTGCCCCTGTCCGGCATAAAGCCAGACTGATCTGGATGTACTAAGTCAGTGATAACCGTACTCAGTCTGCAAGCCAGAATCTTCGTGAGCAGTTTAGCCTCCACATTTAATAGTGAAATGGGATGATAAGAGGTGCACCTCTCTGGATCTTTACCCGGTTTAGGTACCACAATTATCACTGGCTCAGACATGGAGGAAAGGAGCATACTCTCCCATAGGGAGCGGGCAAGCATTGCCAGAAATTTGGGCGCTAGTTCCTCCAAATAAGCCTTATAAAACTCCACCGGGAAACCATCTGGTCCCGGTGTCTTCCCAACCTGCAAAAAGGAAATGGCTAACTGTACTTCTTTCAGGGTTATAGGGGAGACCAGTCTATTCCTGTAACTGTCCATCAACACTGGGAAGTCAACTTCTGCCAGGTAGGTGGACAATTCTGCAGGGGTGTAATTTATCTTAGACATATATAGTTCCGCATAATAGGAGGCAAAGCAGGTTGTAATGGGGCCTGACTCTGTACATAGCTCTCCATTAGGCAAGCTTATTCTAGGGACACTCATCACAGGGGACTGTTCCCGAGCTAGCCAAGCCAATAGTTTACCCTGTTCAAAAATTCTCTGTGACTGCTGGAGTAGTTTTCTCCTAGTCAGGAAGGTACATAGAAGGAGAACCTGACCCGTCGCTTCCTATAGGTTATTATAGTTTTGTAAGTGTTTGGTCTGAATGTAGTGTTCTTCTAATCTAATGGCCTCTTTCTCAGCCTCTGCTAGATCTGCCTTTAGTTTACTACGAACTTGACCGATCAGGGTCTGATACTGCCCTCTACTAAAAGTCTTAAAGGCATCTCATACAGTTGAATCCACACCATTGCCAGGGTTGATATTCCAATACTCAAGTAGCCGCACCTGGAAGGCCGCAGCCACCTCTGGGTCCTCAATCCAGAATCTGGACAGCCTCCACAGCCTGCACACGTTGAGATAAGGAGAGCTGGAGGAGCACCGGAGCATGGTCCGAGATTCCTCTATGCAGTATTTTTACTTTTTGGACCCTGGGGAGAAGGGGACCCCCCCCCCCACATAGGCAAGATCGACCCGAGAAAACGTCTTTCAAGTGGCAGAGTGGCATGTGTACTCCCTGGAGGTGGGGTTCTTCCACCTCCCGACGTCTATGAGACCATACAGCTCCACCCAAGCCGCCAGGTCCGTTTGAGGACCCCCACTCAAAGAGAACCTGTCCACCCCAGGGTGGTGGGGGGATATTAAAATCTACCATGATAAGCACATTGTCGGTTGCATAGGTCACCACCAGTGAAATTATCTTATTAAGAAGTTTGGTGCAGGAATATATAAGCCAACCACCACCAAATCAAGTCCATCAATTATAGCATGTAATATTACATAGCGCCCATCTGGATCCAATTCTAAATTCAATAATTGAAAGGGCAGTGACTTCCTTACCATGATGCTGACACCCCTGACAAAATTAGAGTAGCTAGAATGGTAATGAAATCCCAGCCAGGGCTTCTTGAGGCTAAGTGTCTTACTGCCGACCAAATGTGTTTCCTGAAGGATACACAAATGCGGGTTATGAGCCTTAAGGAAGCTAAACACAAGAGACCTCTTCACAGAGGAGTTCAGCCCCCTCGTGTTCCATGAGACTATACTGAAGTCAGCCATGGAAGCGTGAGAAGATCAGTTGAACCCGGGGAGCCAGCATATTTCAGCAACCAGAGAGAACCACCATCCACATTCAATACTATCAACATCAGGTTAAGTGTTGTCAAGACCAAAGTACTGTGCATTAGCATCAAAATAAAACAACCCAAGAACTGAGGGTGACCCGATTTCCCAAACTGTCTACGGCGAAACATTACCTCTTGGGGGCAATATGCATAAGAGGCAATATTCATCTAAGAAGGAGGCATCAAACAGGTCCAACTGGAATATTAAAGTGAGGTGCAGGTCTCCCAGTCACCTGGGGGTACAGTACTTAAACAGAACAGTGAAGTTTCAAATTTGTAATCCAAACATGTGCCAGGGAAAACATAGTGTCTCCAATAGAAAGTCAAAAATGGGTAACTAAATACAGATAACAGTCATACCCACAGGATCCCCTGCAGCAGCAAGCAGTAGTAACCAAGAGCATCCAGGTAGGTGTAAGGAAAATTGTAACATACATTACCCAGTCAAGGAGAGGTTCCTAGTGGGAGTTCCCCACTAGCCTCTGACACAGCCGGCGGTGATCGGCGAAACCGGTCAGGCGGATAACCAATCCACCTCCTACTCCCGACTTGTCAAGGAAAAATGATACCTTTGGCGCTGGGATCTTTCTACGTGGATATATTGGACTGAGGACCGAACGTACGTTCCTGATCAAAAGGAGTTGATAAGTACTTCTTTAAGAGATATATGCATATTTAAAGACTGTGTGAGATTCCAAGAGCCTGGTATAATCTCTTCATTATTGGTTACTCCAACGGTACCAACTGGCACTATATGGCTATGGTCCCTTTAGAGAGCTGGCTTGGAATCTGTGATGTGAGGGAGGTCCCTGGGAAGTAACCAATGTGGTGAAATATCCCGGTGAAGGACTACAACTCTATAACTGAGCTGGGAAGTACCTCCTCTGGACCACCTAGACCTCTTTGGGATGATATACAAAATCTGGATTACAGCACCCTATACTATGGATTACAAACAGGCAGGGGTGTTGTAAGGTCTACAAAAGATCTGGGGCTAGTGCCTATAGCAGCGAAGTAAAGAACGTCATATGCTTGAGCGGGCATACATATGTCTATAATATAGACATATGTGTGTGTGTGTGTACATATATATATATATATATATATATATATATATAAATATCGTTACATATCTGAGTGCGGACCCCCCTTACATCAGGGTCCCCAGGATCCTGGCACCAAAATAGAACAGGTACAGTCCCAGGTCAGTGAGAGCTCCAGGAGCACCAAAAAACAACTTGGAAAGATAAGGCTCTGCGTACGGTATCCAGCCAGGCCTCCGTGTTTTCCGGTGAGGTAAAGAAGCGTACCTGACCTCCATCTTGGACTCTGAGTCTCGCCGGGAACATCATGCTGTATTTGATGTTTTTCTCCTTCAAGTAGGCCCGAACATGATTAAATGTCTTCCGGAGACGCTGGGGCTCAGAATAATCCGGGCCAGACAGAGGTTTCCTGCACCCGGATAATATTAGATTATATTATATATTATATTATACAATGTATCAATTATTGCTGTTGCCAGTTCTCTACATATTATTATGTTTGTTACATGGTGTCATTTTAGACACAAACCTATGAATGAAAAGTTTTCTACATGTTATGCAATTATGTAGCAATAAGCATTGTGTTTTTGAGAATGAATGCGTTTTCCTTGCCGCGCATACCTCATATAAAGTCCCACCTATTTCCACATTGTTGTATCTGCACCCGGATAGAGAAGGATGCCTGAGCTGGTCAGCGGAGCTTCAGAGTCAAGAGTCCGCTCCCCGTGACATCTTGGACATATTGAAGTCTTACATGTTCTTCTCCTGTACTGAAACTACTTACTCTGATTTCACTGCATACTGTGAGCTTCTCACAGTATGAATTATAAGCTGCAGCAAGTCAGATAAGGCCCACCTTATTTCCTGAATGGAGGAGGTCCAGTGTCATCCAGCTCTTCCCACCCCAGCCAGACTGTCCCTGGCTCACCCCTTTCATTTATTACATTTACATTCCTTTAATCTTGGAGACTCAGTGTCACATGGGCATTACCTAAAGCAGTCTGCCTAAGAACACCCACTAATTCTGACTGACACCACCCATTAAGGCATTTTGAAGTTTACATAAATCTTCCCAAGAGCCAGTCCACTGCTTGTATCTGGTCTGAGGGTCCTCTTGGGAGAAGTACAAAGGCAGGGTACTTTGATGTTTCAGGAAGCTATGTACGCATGACAAGTCGCACCCCATAAACGGCAATGGAACATTCTAATCTGTGCGGCTCAAGTCGCAGCAACTTAGAAAAAGGTTCCTGCGCTACTTTGGAGCGTCTGCATCATGACTTGCATTGACTTCTGTTAATGAAGTCACAAGCAAGCTACAATAAAACCGAGCAACTTTGAAGCCGCATAGACATGAACCGGCACTAAAGAATCATAAAAAGGGGAAAACAAAGTTATTATATGTAACCGCAAAATATATTTCAAGTATAAAATGTAACAAATCCTTGACAAAAGTGATAGTTAAGGTGTATGTCAGGGCAAAAAAAAACCAGTGAAATTCTGCAATACATGCACATTTCCCTATGTGTTATTCCTTTAGTATAGAGCAATACCAGCTAATCTGCCAGAAATGCACTCAGCTCTTATTTAAGTCATGTCTCAAATGTTAGAATAGGAGACAAAGTTGTCCCCTTCTCAGCAAAACCATCCAAAATAAGCCTGACAACCCATCAGTCCCTGGTAGAATAAGAATATCAATTTGCATGTTCAAGATTTGAAAAGAAATAAGGTCAAACGTTATGTTCTATAGCTCTTACTGGAAGCCCTCTCTTAGACATGCTGAGTCAAAATATTCTAGGGCTACAGTACAACAGATATGATCATTTACTGGTATCACTGTGAGTCTGTGACTGTTATGCAGCTTTAGAGCTGGGTCAAGTGAATACTGTGTTTATGATTTATGAAAGTGAACCTGTGGCACGGCTATAGACAATATAGAACAAACAGTATACAAGTTTTAAAAGAAGCCCACACTAGCTTCTTTAGCTGGAGGCACAGCAGAGAAATTCATTCTCAAAGCAGAAGCACTAAAGTCTTTCCAGCAAGGGGAAGCTGAACTACTGACAGACCTACCTGA
>BLSH010499517.1:444926-473458 GCA_018402905.1 Glandirana rugosa
GGTCTTCCCTGCAGTCGGCCCGTTTCAGAAAATGTCCTTGTGTCGTCTCTCAGAGATTAATTTATCCCGGTGACACGTAGATCTAGACGTTGACGGGACGTTAACACACGTTACGTTTATGTTACGTCCAAAAATCCTAAATTTTTTTCCGTCACTCCTCCACTGTATTATGGAGAAGTGTCGAACAGTTTGTAGGAGACTTTATACTAGGTGGTGACTAGTAAGAAGTCACCCGTGATTTACTCGAAATTTTGTTAGAGAGGGACTAGATTGACATTTTATAGAGTAAGAATTGGTGGAGGGTGGACCGGTGACATATATATACCGACCTATCATAATGATCACAGGATCGAGCCACAGCGCACCGCGTGGCCGCGCTGCGAGCTCCTGTTCTGCAGGACGTACATACATGTCCTGTCAGAACGGGGAAGCTCCTATCCAGCCATATATATACAGTGGCCAGGTGGGAGGTGGTTAAGAATGAGATATTTTACAGTTAGATCAGGGAGAGATTGTTTTAAAGCTCATTTAGTGCCCACTGAAGAATGATCAGTGGTGGATCATATTTCAGAGGATGTTTGACAAGCTGTGAAGAGGTATTATGTCACCTCCTCACTGCCTTTTTTTAAATCCTAAAAACCTGCATTGTATTTGCATTGCACACAATTGCAGGGCAGTTGCAGATCTAGATGCACAGTGGCCCTATTTAATTAGAGACTCTCTGCTGTGTTCCTGTAAAAGACTTTGCCCGGCTGACGTCCCTTCTGGTTCTTGATCCTGTTCTTCTGCCTCCGACTACACTGATCTCTGGTTTCATGATTACTGGCTTGTCTGACTACCTGCTTTGGATTCAGATCCCTGGCTTATGTTTTAACTATGTTTATTGATCTGTACCATTTTTACCATTACATTAAAAGGTGTTATTTTTACTGCATTTCTGTCTCCGTCTGATTCATATTTCCTGATACTTCCAGAGCTGGTGGATGGGAGTAAGGAGGGGCTGACATGCATATTTATGAGGCCTCAGTCAATCCCCAGCTTTGGGCCGGCAGGGGGGCAGAACTTACCTCATAAATAGACATGAGCCATTCCAGCGGGGGGGAGTATGGTGGAAGATGGAGAGGAGGCTGTCGGTGGCCCTTGAGGGTGGGGGATGACCACGGACTTGGGGTTCGGTGCTGGAAGACTGCTTCTAACATACACGGAGGTACCCCTTCCTGGAGGCAAAGGAGCAAGTGAGAGGACAACGGGAGCAGGTCAACACGTCTGGGAGATCTCCTGAGGAAGAGTCAGCCAGGTGGGCTGGTGAGTGTCAGTCTAGAGGACTGTGGAAAGTTAGCCTGGAGGGCTAGTGAGAGGGGAAGCTGTGGCCAGGTGGGCTGGCAGGGCCTGAAGAGATGGTGCTGGGATCAGTGACCACAGAGAGGAAGTGCTGGGAAAGTGTGAGCTGTGTCACCCAATGTTCTCTTCAAGTATAGGGGCTGTGAGTCTCTGCCTGTAATGGGCCTTTGCTACAAAATTAATATGGGTTGACATAGCTGGGTTATGCAAGCAAGTGTGTGCTGGAGGAAAAAGTAAAGTTGTATATAGATTGTATATAGGAAGAATGTCCCTGAAGTTTTTCGGAAGTCAAATGGACATTCCATAACTTCCCATCCCTTTCTACGTTATCAATAATACAATACACCTGTGGAGATGCAGTGTGCCTGGCTGTGCAGGGTGGGGGATCCCATTCTACTTCTCTGTGCACAAAACAGTTATCACCAGTATGTGTTGCAACTGGAAGATTTATACATTTTCACCAGGAAAAAAAGAGAATGTGAATCTCCCCAGTGGAGACACAAAACAATAATAAAACAAAACAGCTAAAAGTTCTAACTGTACCCTACCTACTAGATACACTTTAAAGTGGGTGTGAACACTGAAAGTTTTTACCTTCATGCATTCTATCATTATTAGTGTAGAGCCCCATAGTGAAAAGGTGCTTAGAGAATAGATTTTTGCTAGGAGAGGCAAATTTATTCAGGCCTGACTGATATGCAGGCCTGATTGTTTTAATTTGGGAGTGGCCCAGGAAGAGCTGGAGACTGCAGGAAGGAACACCCCTTGGTTACTCCTCCCCCTTTTTTCAGAACATTCTGGAAAAGGGGACGGACAGAGAAGATGAGGCTTTCTGAAGTATGTTAAGGAGCCCTGACCAATCACCAACCTGGCTTGGCAGGGGGCAGGCCTCCTTAAATACTGTGGTCTGCCAGTGGGAGGGAGAAGAGTGTCGGGTGGAAGAGCTGGAGATGTAACAGGTGTTGCGGAGACTCAGAGGGAGTGCCCAGTCTGGGGGGGGGGGGTGACCTTGGGCCTGGAGGCTCGGGAAGTAGAGAGAACCCCTATTATAACACATGGAGAAGTTCTAACCAAGGAGCAGGAGAGCGACAGAGAGGCTACAGGTAAAGGGCTCTGTAAAGGATCCACCGGTGTTGGTGAGTGACACACCCTGGGAGCTGGAGGAAGTGGACTGGAGCAGGCTGCGAGGATACAGTGGACAGTCTGAGGAGGTCACAGGAGCCAGTCAGGGAAGTGGTGTCACTGGGCAGTGGAGCAGGCCGGAGCAGCCAGGAGGGCTGAGGTGGCCTGGAAGAGGATGGGCTGGCAGCAGTAGTCCATCAGCCCTAGCTAGAACAAACGTACTCAGCTATACTTTCAGCGCCCGTGGCCTGTAATCGTGGTCCAGAGGTCTTGCCAGCATAAACGCATGCCTCACCATGAGTTAGCTAGGCCGGAACCAAGTATGTGCAGGAGAGAGGATCCTGGAGGAAAGTGAGAATTAAAGCAAGTCTGTGCTGGAGGAAGAAGGAGTGTATATACGGAGGTGTATATAGAAGGTCGCATGTTCTTGATCCATTGGGCATCCCACAGTCATCCCTACCCCATCCAAGTTCTTTCCTCTAATAAAACAAAAAAAAACAAAGTACTGGCCTGTTCCGTGACTCCGGATGGAAGGAAATGTGTGATTGAGGGCAGAGTGACAGGTGGACCACAGAAATCAGCCACCCTTAAGGGGGACCTTGGCTACATAGGTAAAAACCTTCCATGTGCTGCTCCCCCCACAGCCCCCATTAATACTCACCTGAGCCCCCTCTCGATCAAGCAATGTGCCAGGGAGCCTCGGCTGTCCTGGGTCTCTCTCTCCTCATTGGCTGAGACAGCAGCGGGAGCCATTAACTCCCACTGCTCTCATTCACAGCCAGTGAACCAATGAGACAAGAGCGGAGGCAAGGGCAATCCGCGACCCTATGTGGTTGCTTTACTAAAACTGGAGCACTCAGAACTTGGTACAGCTGTACATGGTAGCCAATCAGCTGTTCACTTCAGCTGCAATTAAGCTTTAACAATAAAACCTGAAAGCTATGTGTTTTCTATGCAGAGCTGCACCAGATTTTGCACGCTCTAATTTTAGTAAATCTGCCCCTATGTGTCTTGTGGTTGCATAGATTGGGGGCTTGGGAGCGAGCACGCACCAGTGCCCCCATAGCAAACGGCTTGCTATTGGGGGCACTGGTCAAGGGGGAGGAGCCAGGAGCACCTGCAGGGGACATGAGAAGAAGCGGGTCGGCTGCTCTGTGCAAAACAGAACAGGTAAGTATAACATGTTTGATATTTAAAAAAAAAAAAAAAAAAAACTTTAATATCACTTTAAAATACAGCTGCCCAGCACATAGGAGCTCTAATTTCTCACATACAGTATCTGACAAAAGTGAGTACACCCCTCACATTTTTTCAAATATTTTATTCTACCTTTTCATGTGACAACACTGAAGAAATGACACTTTGTTACAATGTAAAATTGTGAGTGTACAGCTTGTATAACAGTGTAAATTTGCTATCCCCTCAAAATAACTTTCCCTCCCTGAAGTCATGGGACTCATTATTGTTACAAAGTTTCGGGTGTGAATGGGGAGAAGGTGTGTTAAATTTGGTGTTATTTTTCACTCTCTCATTCTGGTCACTGGAAGTTCAACATGGCACCCCATGGCAAAGAACTCTCTGAGGATCTGAAAAAAAGAATTGTTGCTCTACATAAGGATGGCATAGGCTATAAGAAGTTTGCCAAGACCCTGAAACTGAGCTGCAGCATGGTGGCCAAGGTCATACAGTGGTTTAACAGGACAGGTTCCACTCAGAACAGGCCTCGCCATGGTCAACCGAAGAAGCTGAGTTCAAGTGCTCAGCGTCATATCCAGAGCTTGTCTTCGGGAAATAGACATATGAGTGCTGCCAGCATTGCTGCAGAGGTTGAAGGGGTGGGGGGGTCAGCCTGTTAGTTCTTAGACCATACGCCGCACACTGCATCAATTTGGTCTGCATGGCTGTCATCCCAGAAGGAAGCCTCTTCTAAAAATGATGCACAAGAAAGCCCCAAACAGTTTGCTGAAGACAAGCAGAATAAGAACATGCTCAATAGGGTTTGGGCTGAAGACATGCTTGGCCAGTCCATCACCTTTATCCTCAGATTCTTTAGCAAGGCAGTAGTTGTCTTGGAGGTGTGTTTGGCGTCGTCATCATGTTGGAATACTGCCCTGCGGCCCAGTCTCCGAAGGGAGGGGATCATGCTCTGCTTCAGTATGTCACAGTACATGTTGGCATTCATCGTTCCCTCAATGAACTGTAGCTCCCCAGTGCCGGCAGCACTGATGCAGCCCCAGACCATGACACTCTTACCTGGTTGCCGTCACACACGCTTGATACCATCTGAACCAAATAAGTCTCATCAGACAACAGGACATGGTTCCAGTAATCCATGTTCTTAGTCTGCTTGTCTTCAGTAGAGTTGAGCGAACCCGAACAGTAAAGTTCATGTCCGTACCAAACTTTGGGGTGTCCATGACCCGGACCCGAACCCGGACATTTGAAAAAAAGTTTGGGTTCGTGTTCTGGGTTTGGGTATTTGATCCCGCCTGTTGAATAGCTGCAGGGCAGCCAATCAACAAGCATTTCACTGGTTTACTCTTAGAAGCCATCACAGCCATGCCTACCAATGGCATGGCTGTGATTGGCCAGTGCATCATGTGACCCAGCCTCTTTATAAGCTGAAGTCACTTAGTGCTGCATGTCACATGCTCTCAGGCTAGTTTAGGGAGAGGATGCTGCTGGCGCTGTGAAGGACAGATTGCAGATATAATAACATCTCATCCTGCATTACAGAACGATCTGATTGTGGACTAGGTAGAGATTACTGCTACTACTACTGCTTTTAGGGACAGATTGCAGATCTAATAACATCTCACCCTGCATTACAGAACAATCTGACTGGACTAGGTAGAGTCTATTGCTTAGAGGGACAGATTATTGTTCTAAAATCATCTTCTAGTTCTATAGGGTCAGGTTCCTGCTGTTGCTGTAAGGGACAGGTTATTGTTCTAAAATCACCGCCTACTCCTATAGGGTCAGGTTCCTGCTGTTGCTGTAAGGGACAGATTATTGCTCTAAAATCATCGATAGGGTCAGGTTCCTGCTGTTGCTGTAAGGGACAGATTATTGTTCCAAAAACATCGCCTACTCCTATAGGGTCAGGTTCCTGCTGTTGCTGTAAGGGACAGATTATTGTTCTAAAATCATTTTTCTTCCTTTTGCAGCCCTCTAGCACTTTCCAGGACTTTTTTACAGTCATGTTTGTGCCGAAAAGTTTGGGTCCCCATTGACTTCAATGGGGTTCGGGGTCAAATTCGGGTCAAGTTCGGTACCGAACCTGAACTTTTTCACAAAGTTTGCCGAACCCACCGAACCCGAACATCCAGGTGTTCGCTCAACTCTAGTCTTCAGCAAACTGTTTGTGGGCTCTCTTGTGCATCATTTTTAGAAGAGGCTTCCTTCTGGGACAACAGCCATGCATACCAAATTGATGCAGTGTTCGGTGTATGGTCTAAGAACTGACAGGCTGCCCCCCCACCCCTTCAACCTCTGCAGCAATGCTGGCAGCACTCATACCTCTATTTCCTGAAGATAACCTCTGGATATGACGCTGAGCACTTGAACTCAACTTATTCGGGCGACCATGGCGAGGCCTGTTCTGAGTGGAACCTGTCCTGTTAAACCGCTGTATGGCCTTGGCCACCATGCTGCAGCTCAGTTTCAGTGTCTTGGCAATCTTCTTATAGCATAGGCCATCTTTATGTAGAGCAACAATTCTTTTTTTCAGATACTCAGAGAGTTTTTTTTACCATGGGGTGCCATGTTGAACTTCCAGTGACCAGAATGAGAGAGTGAGAGCGATAACACCAAATTTAACACACCTTCTCCCCATTCACATCTGAAACCTTGTAACAATAATGAGTCCCATGACTCCGGGGAGGGAAATTGGCTAATTGGACCCAATTTGGACATTTTCACTTAGGGGTATACTCACTTTTGTTGCCAGTGGTTTAGACATTAATGGTTGTGTGTTGAATTATTTTGAGGGGACAGCTAATTTACACTTTCATACAATCTGTACACTCACTACTTTACATTGTAGCAAAGTGTCATTTCTTCAGTGTTGTCACATGAAAAGATATAAGAAAATATTTACAGAAATGTGAGGGGTGTACTCACTTTTGTGAGATACTGTATATTATCAATATTATTATAATTATTTTTCAGGATTTATATACTGTAGCACCAAATAGTTTGCATAGTGCTTGCAATATTAAGGTTGATAATACAGTTACAATACAAACTAAGGCAGAGCTCCCACAGGGTGTTTTAGTCTGTACCCTATACAGGAGGACGTGTTTTTCTGCAACACCTGTGCATCCCCATGCTGACAGTCCCCTTGCTGTCAATTGGGACACAACGACTGGATGGACACAGTGCTGCTCCGTGCTCCCAATGTGACATCTGTATGGATGCGGGTGGACGGCAGTCCCAATAGACTGCAATTGTACTGCCAGCACAGGGATACATGAAACACCTGTGCATTCCCGTGACTGTAAAACACAGCCCTGCATGGGCCATGGATTAACGAGTCCTAAGGGTTAAGAGGGCCTTGCTCATGAGAGCTTAAAAAATTTAGAGGGAGGGTTAAGTGATACAAAATAACTGCGTAGGGATAAGTTGATGGAGAAAGAAAAAGTATAGGTTTCAGGCAGAGGCTGTATAAGCTTTCCTGAAGAGACAAGGTTTAGGAAAGTAGGAAATTGTTCTACAAATTAGGGTAGGGAGTTCCAGAGGATGAGAGAGGTTCTGAAGAAGTCCTAGAGGTGAACAGGGCCGGATTGAGAGCATCGTGGGCCTGGGGCTGTGGATTTCGTTGACCCTTTCTATGGAAATAAATACAATGAAAATGCTAACAATTTTTGTTAAAACAAATTAAATATTGAAACAAATGAAATTAAATAGAGAGGGGGTGAGAAATAGAGGAGGATGGGGGTGAGAGAGAGGGAGTGGAGGACAAGAGAGAGAGGAGGGTGAGAGAAAAAATTACATATCAATGCAGCTGCAATTTACATATCAATCATGTGTACACTGCACACAGAGCAGGGCTGGGCAGCATTAGTGACTCACTCACACCACTGGGCTGGGTCTATCTTAAGGAAGGGGCCTGGAGCTGCAGCTCCAATAGCCCCTATGTTAATCCAGCCCTGTAGGTGAGCATGGGAGAAAGTGACAAGGGAGCTTGAGAGTCAGAGTTCGGGAGGAGCAATAAAAAACAGTTTGGGTGATATTTTGAGACAAGATTAGTGATTAACTCGGGGCAGAATTGTGGATTGCATGTTATTCCAATGAAACGTGTTGGGCATGGCTGCGATGTGATGTCATCACGCACCCCCGCCAACCAAAGCCTGGAGCCCAACATGGTTTTGTTTCAGTCTGCTACATTGGAATAGCTGCTATTGGTAAAGCTGCAATTGTTTTTGATATTCTGCACATTTTCCTACTACTCATCTTTTGCGCTAATGTGTATCAATTTAATAAAACCAGGTATTACTTACTTTATGATGGATCTGTATTCATTTTTATTTTGGTGGTGACATTGTATGGTGGATGAGAGGTTCCCAGAGGAGGGCGAGTTGGATATCAGGCCACCAGGCGGTGTAATTTACTTGAGCGATGTCCGACCATTTATAATGTAATGGTCCATTGGATCTGGTAAGAGGCCTTCTTGAGTGGTGACACGCAGTGGTGGAAGCACTTTTATTCTTAACAATAATTGGCTTTCAATTAACAATCATTACTAATCATGATATTTCTGAATGAATGTATGGACTTTGTTGCACAAGCACTTTGCACTTTATTCATTTGTTGTATTAATTTAATTGCACTTTAATGGGTTTATGATTTAAGATTTTTTGGATATGTAGAGCTGCCATTTTGATATATTTACAGATTGCATTAGTTGCAATAGTCAGGGTGAGAGATAACCTGGGAATGATTTAGTTGCATGTTGGTGTCATTGGCTAAGAGGCTTTAGAGATGAAGATGGTAAGATCTGGACAGTGATTAGATGTAGGGATGAAAGGACAGATCTTACATCAGGTCCATCTAGCACCTTCTCATCTCGTAAATTCCAAAACTGCAGGTTCCACCTTCCAAATCTTGACATCCTCAGGAGTTAATACATCAATGCTCCCAAGTTTTGATTGATTGTGCTCTTCCTTTGCACGGGAAATGACAATGTAAAGCAGAAACCACAAACAGACATGTAATCCATATTCCAGTTAATGTTTTTTTCAGTCCCATTTGAATAGAGAATGAAGGACAGGTGTATTCATAGGAATTGTGTGCACACACGCTCCCGCAATGGCCTACAAATGGCCTGTGACATATTGTAAACATAATCGCCTTTTGTACTGCAAAGTGATCTTTTCATAAATAAATACTGAAACGGATAGCATGGTAATTAGAAGATAATGTGACATGCTTGTGTTCTGGGCTCAGAGAAGTAATGTCCTTATGACCTACAAGTTAAAGTGACATTAAACAATATCCTCATTCTCCACAACGTATTGGACCTGTAATCTATTTTTCATTAAACTGTTTCTTACTGTGTTTTTCTGCCTCCTTGTAATGTCCTCCATGAGCTCCCATATTTCTCCTTTCCCCCCTCACTTCCATTGGTTTGTAATGAGCGGTACACGTTAGTTGCAGTCATGTACACTGCTCTATACACACTACAAATCCCATAGTCCAAAAGTCCATTCCCACAGCGTGCAAGAGAAGGTAGCTACGTTCCTACACAAAGTGGGACCATGGAGAACGAACATAGACACACTGTAACAGAAAGGATTTTGGAGATTTGGAGGAGACTGAAAGTAATAGAAGATTTTTTTTTAATTCAGAACATTTACTTGAATATATATATATTTTTACGTTAAGCAACGTGGCTAAGTGGTTAGCACTTCTGTCTGGCAGCACTAGGGTCATCAGCACTACCTGCCTGGAGTTTACATGTTCTCCCTGTGCCTGTGTGGGTTTCCTCCTCAACTTCAAAGACATGCTGGTAGGTTAGCTGGTTCCTACCTAAATTGGGCCTAGTATATGTATGAATGTGAGTCAGGGACCTTAGATTATAAGCTCCTTGAGGGCATGGACTAATGTGAATGTGCAATATATACACTGTATTACCAAAAGTATTGGGATGCCTGCCTTTACATGCACATGAACTTAAAAGACATCCCAGTCTTAGTCTGTAGGGTTGAATACTGAGTTGGCCCACCCTTTGCAGCTATAACAGCTTCAACTCTTCTGGGAAGGCTGTCCACAAGGTTTAGGAGTGTCTATGGGAATGTTTGACCATTCTTCCAGAAGCACATTTGTGAGGTTAGGCACTGATGTGGACGAGAAGGCCTGGCTTGCATTCTCCACTGTAATTCATCCCAAAAGTGTTCTATCAGGTTGAGGTTGGGACTCTGTACAGGCCAGCCAAGTTCCTCCACCCCAAACTTGCTCATCCATGTCTTTATTGACCTTGCTTTGTGCACTGGTGTACAGTCATGTTGGAACAGGAAGGGGCATTGTTCCCACAATGAGGGGAGCATGAAAGTGTGTAAAATGTCTTGGTATGCTGACTCCTTAAGAGTTCCCTTCACTGGAACTAAGGGGCCAAGCCCAACCCCTGATAAGCAACCCCACACCATAATCCCCCCTCCACCAAATGATTTGGACCAGTGCACAAAGCAAGGTCCATAAAGACATGAATGAGCAAGTCCTGACCTCAACCTGATAGAACATCTTGGGGTTGAATTAGAACGGAGACTCGAGCCAGGCCTTCTCATCCACATCAGTGCCTGACCTCTCAAATGTGCTTCTAGAAGAATGGTCAAACATTCCCACAGACACACTCCTAAACCTTGTGGACAGCCTTCCCAGAAGAGTTGAAGCTGTTATAGCTGCAAAGGGTGGGCCAACGCAATATTGAACCTTACGGACTAAGACTGGGATGCCATTAAAGTTCATGTGCGTGTAAAGGCAGGCGCCCCAATACTTTTGATAATATAGTGTATGAAAAGCACTGTGTAAACTGATGACACTATAAAAGTACCTGTAATGAATAAAAACAACATTATAACAAAATAAACCAGAGTTATGTGTCACTTTAACCGCTTGCCTGCCCACAGTACTTTTACTGCGAGTGGGTGGCAGCTGCAGGCACCACAATGTACCTGTACTTTGCGGTGCACATGCGCACTGGCATGCCCCTTGTCCACAAGACACCTGTCCGCAGTGAGCAGCTGAGCTATCATGTGATTGCTATGGTTGGTCATAGTGGTCACATAATACAATGTAAGCAAAACAGTGATGAATGGCTTCTATGATTGTTTTGTTTACTATTGTGATGCTGTGATTGTCCCACATCTATCACATAGTACCTGGGCCAATCACAGCACCCTGTACCATCAGATTAGCTGTAGTCAATCACAGATCACAACAGTAAGCAAGCTATCATGAATGAAAGCTATTCATGACAGCTAAAAATACAGTATTGCTCATAACAGTGATCATCACTATTATAAGCAAATAAAAAAAAATATCTGATCACCCCCTCAGAGTAGTACAGTGTCACTATGATGAGTATGTAAAAAGAAACATCTTAAAACAAGAAAAAAAATCTTTAAAAAAAGGAAAGCAAATGTGTAGAAAATGTAATAAAAATTATTTTTTTTTTTAACCACTTAGGGACCGGAAGAATTTACCTACTTCCTGACCAGGCCATTTTTTGTGATATGGCACTGCGTTGTTTTAACCGACCATTGCGCGGTTGTGCGACGTTGTACCCGAACAAAACTGTCCTTTTTCCCACAAATAGAGCTTTCTTTTTGGTGGTATCACCCCTACGGTTTTTATTGTTTGCACTATAAAGAAAAAAAGAGCAACATTTTTGAAAAAAAATCTTTTTTTTTTTACTTTTTGCTATAATAAATATCCAAAAGTAAAAAAAACAAACTTCTTCATCAGTTTAGGCCAATATGTATTCTTCTACATATTTTTGGTAAAAAAATCCCAATAAGAGTATATTGAAAGCAAAAGTTATAGCGTGTACAAAATAGGGGATAGATTTATGGCATTTTTATTATTATGAAAAGATAGAATAAAATATTTACAAAAATGTGAGGGGTGTACTCACTTTTGTGAGATACTGTATATATACCATAGATTGTAGACCCAATAACTTTCACACAGACTAATAATATGCACTAATTTGGGTTACTTTTTTTTACCAAAGAAATGTAGCAAAATACATTTTGATGTAAATAAGAGAAAAGTAGTGTAGCGCCAAAATCATACATAACAACCAATGCAATAAAGCAAAATGCTAAATAAAAAAGTGAATGACAAGTGCAACATAAAATATAGTAAGACCTGGTTCACACAGTCACCTGACAAGTTGCGCTCCATGCAGTGCAATGGAACCATTTTAATAGGATCGACTCAAGTCACTCCGACTTAGAAAAAGGTTCCTGTACTACTTTTGGGGCGACTTCAAGCGACTTACATAGTTACATAGTTACATAGTTTGTGAGGTTGAAAAAAGACACAAGTCCATCAAGTCCAACCTATGTGTGTGCTTTCATGTCAGTATTACATTGTATATCCCTCAATGCTTTGGTCCCTTAGGTGGGCATCTAGTAGTTTTTTGAATGTATCTATACTCCCGGCAGAGACCACTGCTTGTGGAAGAGAATTCCACATTCTCACTGCTCTTACCGTAAAGAAACCTCTACGCATTTTAAGGTTAAACCACCTTTCCTCTATTCTTAGTGAATGGCCGCGTGTCTTTGTGTGCTCCCTTGCACTGAATAGTTTTGTCCTTATAGCGGGGTCACCAGTACAATATTTGTACATTAAAATCATATCCCCTCTCAAGCGTCTTTTCTCCAGAGAGAATAAGTTCAGTGCTTGTAATCTTTCCTCATAACTAAGGTCTTCCAATCCCTTAATTAGCTTTGTGGCCCTTCTCTGAACCCTTTCCAATACCTGGACATCCTTCCTGAGGACCGGTGCCCAGAACTGGATGGCATACTCCAGGTGTGGCCTCACCAGAGACTTGTATAGTGGGAGAATTATTGATTTATCCCTGAAGTTAATCCCTTTCTTGATGCATGCCAACACTTTGTTAGCTTTGCTTGCAGCAGCTTGGCATTGCATGCCACTGCTGAGCCTGTTCTCTACTAGGACTCCAAGGTCTTTTTCAATTTTAGTTTCCCCCAGGGGCTCCCCCCCTAGTGAGTAGTTTGCGTTCATGTTCTTGGTACCCAAATGCATTATCTTACATTAAATCTCATTTGCCATTTGTCTGCCCACCCCATTAATTTGTTCAGATCTTCTTGTAAGGTTTCCACATCCTGTGGAGAGTTTATTGCCCTGCTTATCTTGGTATCATCCGCAAATATTGAGATTGAGCTCTTCACTCCGTCCTCCAAATCATTTATAAATTGCATTGACTTCTATTACAGAAGTCATTTGCAAGCCACGCTGAAGTCACAATGTGGGGGGCGGCTTCGAGTTGCCCCTAGGGTTGCCACCTCATCCCTTTAAAACTGAACAATTATTAATTAAACAGGTTCTGTGGCTGATTAAGGTGGTAATTAAATTCACTTGGTGCTTTATCTGCATTAAAGTAGCCTCAGAACCTGTGTAATTCATATGTGTTCAGGTTTAAAGGGGTGAGGTGGCAACCCTAGTCTCCCCTGAAGTCAGAACGAGACAAACACATTCATAAGTGAAGTCCAATGACTCCAAAGTCTTCCACCGCACCCCTGTGAAATGGACACTCACCGTGAGTTTTTCTAGGTAGGCCATTTTTGTATGAAGACCACCATAGGCCCATGGCATGTGATGCTGATCCTTGATGATTGAAAAAAAAATGAAATCCAATGAATGAGAAGAAGTGCCCAAGGTACAGTAAGCCTAGAAAGTAAAAGGAAAGGAAAAAGCTAGATGTCGATTCTGGGCATACTGCAGCCATGAAATGAAGAGGGCACTATATGACTTCCTGAAGCTTGTAAAGAAGACTGTGAGAAGATCAAATTGTGCAGTAAAATCAGAATACATGAGAGGAGATGATACAATTGTGCAATTTTAAAAGGTGTGTACAAACATGTTGAGAACTCAAGAATTGGAATATTGAGCATTCCACACCTATCTGTCATTTCCTAGCTTTATTTACCATAGCTGCATCCTTATGAGGAGTGTCGCTGGACGACAGGAGGCTGGATTTTCACTGAATGCTTGTATGCTGCTGTAACGACAGCCACCTTTTCCTGTGAGTGTCCATTTCACAGGGATGCGGTGGAAGACTTTGGAGCACTTCATTGGACTTCTATTGCTCTTTCAGTGTGCTGGTGCACATTATTACACTGGACTCCTTGTGATTATACTCACCCCAGTCTGTCATGGGACTTCACCTATGAATGTGTCTCTCGCATTCCATTGAGACGATCTTACTATATTTTGTGTTCCACTTGTCATTCACTTTTTGATTTACCATTTTGCTTTATTGCATTGGTTGTTATGTATGTTTTTGGTGCTACACTACTTTTCTCTTATTCACATTTAAAATTTAAGTATATTACTTAGGAAAAGAAACTGCAGCTCCAGGTGAGTAACGGACCAAAGTTCCCACTTACAGCAAAGCTTGATAGGCTGGGGTGCACGCCCTGTCACTGCAACAGTTTGATCACAGGAGAAAAATGCAGAAATGGCAGCACACCCACCAAAATAAAGCAAAAATATTTATTATGAAAAATAGAGCAAAAATGGGGGTACAGGCGGGGGGCGGGGGGAGGACAGAGGTTACTTATTGGTTCCAGCAGCCACTTCACTACAGCACACATAATTTTCGCACTGTTTTGGACATTATGATGTAAGTTTATGAAGAAAGATTCTTTTTTTGCAAATATAACACAAACTGAGAAAAACACGTTCGTTTTTTTTTTAAATGTTTTGTATTTTATCGTTTATATAGCAAAAAAAAAATTAAAAATACAGTGGTAATTATCCACTTGCCGCTCACTGTCAAATGATGGAGGGACGGTGCAGCTCTCGTTCTGGGAAGACGTCATATGACATCGCCCAGAATGCGCGCTATTGGGGGCCCGCGGGAGAGCGCAGTGTGGGGATAGTGGCCACGCCGTGTTGCTAGGACACAATGCGACCCGATCTGTGTAAAGAGTCGCGGCTCTTTAGACATGTGATCGGCTGTGTCCAATCAGGCTAATCAGCTCTCCTCGTCTCACACTAAGTGTGTGGTGAGGAGTGACGATCAGCAGCATCTCCCCTCACAGAAGACCTGGGCATGTAATCAGGGCACTGATCATCAGTGCCCTGATTACAGCAAAGCCCTAGCAGTGCCAGCAGTGCCACCAACCAGTGCATATCATTGCCCCAATCAGTGCATATCAGTGCCACCAATCAGTGCCCATAAGTGCCACCAATCAGTGCCCATAAGTGCCACCAATCAATGCCCATAAATGATGCCAGTCAATGCCTCCCATCAGTGCCTATCAGTGCCTGCTCATCAGTGCTGCCCATCAGTGCTGCCCATCAGTGCCCACCAGCATCACCCATCAATGTCCATCAGTTCTGCCTATCAGTGCCCACCAGTGCTGCTCCTCAGTGCCCACCGGTGCCGCCTATCAGTGACCACCAGTGCCACCTATCTGTGCCCACCAGTGCCACTTATCAGTGCTCACCAGTGCCCATCAGTGTGGCATATTAGTGCCTCCTCAGCAGTGTCCCCTAATCAGTGCCCATACGTGCCGTCCCTCAGTGCCCATAAGTGCCACCTCATCAGTGCCCATCAGCGCAGCCTATCAGTGCCCATCAGTGCAGCTTCATCAGCGCACATCAGTGAAGGAGAAAAATTATTTATTCAAAGAAAATGACAGAAAATAAGAACTTTATTTTTTGTTCTAAAATTTCAAATTTTTTTTCAAAATTTTCCGTCTTTTTTTTTTTAGTAAAAAATAAAAATCACAGCAGTGATTAAATACCACCAAAAGAAAGCTCTATTTGTGTGAAGAAAAAGATAAAAAAAATAATTTGGGTACAATATTGCATGATTTTTTTGATCAAATCATGCAAATCATGATTTGCATGATTTGATTGTCACTCAAAGTGCAACAGCGCTGAAAGCTAAAAAATGGCATGGGCAGGAACTGTTTACTATGCTGTGTTTACTATGCTTCTGTTTGTGAATGAACAGGAAGCCACTCAGCACAGAGCACTTTTATGCATTCACTGCCACAAGAAAAGCATGTGTGTTTGAGCTTTGGGGTGCACACCTATGATGACGTCATATCTGACGAAATGCGTAGGGCGGACTCACACACACACACGCTACCATGCATACAAAGCCGATTGTTGGCCATCTTTGTTATTGGAGGAAAACCTGCTTTGCCTTCATGGTGTTTTATACATGCTATTTGTTTATCTGCTAAATTGTAAGTGCCTCTTCTTTATTAAACCATGGATGTTTTACAATACGTGGAGCCTTTTTACGTTTCATATTTCACAATCCACTGTGAGCTTGTTGGGTTAATCGGATCATTTGATGAGTCCTTGTCATTGGCTAAAGTTATCTGTGCTGACGTTCCATCTCCTGCCTGGGTGTCCATTTCTACTGCTTAGCTGAGCGCATATTGACCACCCTTGATAGGGGGTTGCTGGCATTCTGGTAAGCCTCTAGTGAGGGTATCTTTGGTGTCACCTCGACTATCCCTGGATTCTTTCACCATCATATCAAGGAATTTTGGGACATTTTTACTTTTTCCTAATTTACTCTAGAGGTTTTTCCAGTTTTCTTTGGGTTATTTATGGACTCTACTGAGTGCATATTCATTACCACTTTGCACTATTAATTGAGGATGTTTATTTTATTTATTTTGTGCATTACTTAAAGGCACAGTTATATATGTGCTGCACTTTTTTTGAATGTTTATATATGGAAATGTAATGAACGTCTTGAATAAAAGAATGTGACAATGTTATATTGTTATCTCACAAAGATACTTTGTGCCAAACTACCTAAAAAGCTGCAAATATTAAAAATGCCATCCAAAAATACATATGTGAAAGAGTGTTGTGCTATGCTGCGATGCTCTTTCACATATATACACTGATCAGCCATAACATTATGAATACCCACCATCATTTTATGACCACCCACCTAATATTGAGTAGGTCCCCCTTTTGCAGCAAAAACAGCCGTGACCCATCGAGGCATGGACATGACACACACAGCTGCTCAACTGGACTGAGATATTGAGAATTTGGAGGCCGAGTCAACACCACAAACAACTTCCATTGATTCATGGTCCAGTTCTGATATGTACATGTCCATTGTGGGCACTTTTGGCTGTGGACATGGGTCATCATGGGCACCCTGACCAATCTGCAGCCACAAAGCCCCATAAACAACAAACTTCAATGCACTGTGTGTTCTGACACCTTTCTATCGCATAGGTGCCAACAGTCCATTTTTCCTGGGACATTCGCGATTTTCAGACCTTTGTCCCGGTCTGTTTGTGTCCCGGGAAAAATCCTGGGAAATTGACTTTTTCCCAGGGGATCTTCTCCTGCCGCAGCTCCTGTCTGTGAAGAGAAATGGCCAGGGGGATTTCCATGCAGCTAGCAGGTCTCTTCTCTGTGTGTACAGTGCAGAGGGGAGGGGCCTCCGACCTGGCTAATCAGCTTCTCTCTTCAGTGAACAAGCTGAGCAATTCGCTTGTACACTGCAGCCTATTAGCTGCCCCTCCCCTCTGCACTGTACACAGAAGAAACCTGGTAGCCAGCTGCATGGAGATCCCAGGGGCGACAGAGCTGCCATCCGCCTCCGATCCTGCATGCACCAGGAGGATCATGATGTTGCAGGCAAGTGGCCTGCTAGACGTCCTAACCTGGCTCAATACAACCCTAGCCTGGCTCTATATACACCCTTAACCTGAATCTAAATACATCCCTAACCTGGCTCTATATACACCCCTAACCTGAATCTAAATACATCCCTAACCTGGCTCTATATACACCCCTAACCTGGCACTATATACATCCCTAACCTGGCTCTATATACACCCCTAACCTGGCACTATATACATTCCTAACCTGGCTCTATATACAACCTTAACCTGGCTCTATATACACCCCTAACCTGGCTCTATATACAACCTTGACCTGGCTCTATATACAACCTTAACCTGGCTCTATATACACCCCTAACCTGGCACTATATACATCCCTAACCTGGCTCTATATACACCCCTAACCTGGCTCTATATACAACCTTAACCTGGCTCTATATACATCCTAACCTGTCTCTATATACACCCCTAACCTGGCTCTATTTACAACCTTAACCTGGCTCTATTTACATCCCTAACCTGGCTCTATATACATGTAGCCATGTGCTCCCTTGAGAGTGGCTGGTAGCAGTGGTTCACCTTATAGCTGTCCTCGTTCACACCATATGACTTGATCCAGTCGGCCTTTTTACAGCTCATGGCACATTGCTTCCCTGGACATCACAGCACACCAGCTAGCGGTCCCCCAGGCCAATTCCATCTACAGCTGGTATTTTGAGCGTCCTGACATACTGCTTGCAAGTTTCCTATATGTAAGTTTGCAGAATAAATTTTTTGGTGTTTTTACTTGATGTTGACCTGGCGCCCTTTTCTTTCCTCCATATACATTGCTGGTGAGGGTACCCCTGCCCTTCATAGGACCACATCCAGTGCAGTCCTGTCTCCAATCACCACGGACTATATGAACTAATGTGACATCATGTTTTGCTGTTTTACAATAACATTGGTTTATATTTTCTATATTCTAGACATTCCTTTCCCGTGGATTTATCCTCTCTTCACTTTTATTGCATCTTACATTGTTTTTAGTGTGCGCTGTCTGATCAGACTTCCTGGCTGGTTTTGTATTGTTTACTAACCTGGATCTATATATCACCTATCTCTGCACACTCTCTGACCGTCTCTTCTATCATCTCCACACACTCTCTGACCTTCTCCCTTTCTCTTTTTCTCTATTTCTTTCTTTGTCCCTCTTTCTCCCTTTCTCGCTTTCTTTCTCTCTCCCTCTTCCTTCTCCCTCAATCCCTCTTTCATCTCAGACTCTAACTACACCCCCGTTAAGCCATGCCCAATATTTCGTTTAAGCCACGCCTATTTTTCGCAGCACAATTTTCACTACCAAGACACGCCTACAAATGAATGGCCCACCCCTAATTAAATTAAGACTCTGCCTACATTTAAAAAAACTCCCTATTATTTTTTTTTACAATGTTGGCAACTATGCTATCGGAACCAGCAGTAACTACACAGGCCAGCCTTCCCTTCCTGAGTGCATCAATGAGCCTTGGCCCCCTATGACTCTGTCACCCGTTCTTGGACCACTTTTGATTAGTCCTGACCACTGCAGACCAGAAACATCCCACAAGAGCTGCAGTTTTGGAGTAGCTCTGACCTAGTATTTTAGCCATTTTAATTTGGTCCTTGTCAAATTCGCTTAAATCCTTATAAAATTTTGTTTTAAGTTTTTGACGAGAGTGAGGATTTCTTAAAACCCCTGGCTGGGTTTTTCTGTGTCCCCCTGAGGATATTTCCCCTAACCTCCACAGAGTTTAAACCTCTCTAAAGAGGGGGTACAGTTGTCTTAGTTGTCACTGGAACCGAAGTCCTAACTGGAAGACCTGTGTCTTCATTCAACCCAACCAACTATGTAACTAGGGTTTTCCCTCAATGCCTTTTCCAATGGCAACCTTAAAAATTTGGATTTCCCATCAATTTCTGTCCAAGGCCAGATTGTGAAACTTAATAAGGAAAGCAGACAGCAATAAAAACCTGAGTAGTATTAGCGTACCCTACTCTATCCAAAACTAATATTAATGTTACCCTACTCTATCCAAAATTTAAAAAAAAATAAGTTTGGTTTATAGATACACTTTAACCATTTGCTGACTGCATAACTTACATATATGGCGGCAAGGTGGCACTGCTGCGTCGGATCACGTACCTAGCACGTGATCTGACACTTCCAGGTAGGGCCGGTACAAGGCAGGGGCGGAAGGGGTGGGCGCCCTGGGCAGAACAATTTGTTGGAAGAGGGGGGGGCGCAGGTGAAGTGCCGGCAGTGCTTTCCACTCACGTCCGGAGGCAGGGTGGGAGGGCTCAGAGGATATACAAGGAGATCCTGCAGCCGCTCCTCTGGACCCCGTCCTCCTTCTCCAGTCCCCTGTTCTCCTTCTCTGCCCCCCTCTCCGTTCTCCTCCAGCTCCATGTCCTCCCCCTCTGCCCCGCTCTCCATTCTCCTCCATCTCCATGTCCTCCTCCTCTTCCCCCCCACTCCGTTCTCCGGCTCCATGTCCTCCTCCTCTTCCCCCTCCGTTCTCCCCCGGCTCCACGTCCTCCTCCTCTGCCCCCTCCGTTCTCCTCCAGCTCTATGTCCTCCTCCTCTGCTCCCCTCCATTCTCCTCTGGTCCCCTGTCCTTCTTTTACACCCGCCTGGCACCCCCCTCCCGCAGCCAGCTTCCCTCCTCTCCTCTCCCGCCGGCTGCGGGGGGGTGGGTGATGTGTCAGGATGGCGAGCGGAGGAAGGGACCGGTAAATATGTCATTTACCGGTCCCTTACTTTTCTAAATTGGTCACAGAGCGATTGCCTGCTCCAGTGTCCTGTGAAAACTGAGCAGAGTAACCTGTGATTACTCTGCTTCAGTTTATGAATGAAGAAGAGCCGCTGTCTCCTCTTCATTCATCTTCAGTGCTGAGAGAGGGACTGGGGAATCTGTGCCCTCATTCCCTTTCTCTGTCTCAAAGGGGAGATGTCAGGGGTCTGTTTAGACCTCTAATATCCGACCAAAGCCCACCAACAGGGCTGATCAGAAAAAAAAAATTGTAAAAAAATATATAAAATAAAAAAATACTGATGCCACTCCCCCTGCCCTACCAAACACTGTCCACTGCCCCAACCCCCTCCCCCCAAAAAAAACTATTTTAAAAAATATCAAAAAAAAAAATAACAAAACCATAAAAAAAAAATAGATAAAATAATAAAAACAAAAAACCATTGACGCCGACCACTGCTCTCCTGACACTGTCCACTACCCACCCCCCCAATCATTGTAAAAAACAAAAAATACAAAAATAAATTGTAAAAATAATTAACAAAATAAAATTGTTAAAAAATAATAAAAATAAAAAAAATCCACTGCCCTACACCATCCACTGGGCCCCAAAAAGTATTTTGGAAAAAAATACAAAAAAATACAAAAAAATTAAATTGTAAAAAAATAATTAAATAGAATAAAAAAGAATAATACAAAGAAAAGAAGAATACAAAAGAATTACTGACACCGTCCACTGCCCTACTGACACCATCCTGCACATACTATCCACCGCTGTACGCTCCACACTCCTCAAGTGCACATTATACCCATCTTCATGCACTCAGCACTCCTCTCCTGCACATACTATCCACCTGCATACAATATGCACTCCTCTCCTGCACATATTACCCACCGCCGTACACTCCACACTGTATATTCCCTATTTAATTATACTGCATTCTGCACTATGTAAGTCATCTCAGACTATTAAGCCACACCCCTTTAAGCCACGCCCAATATTTAGTGCAATTTAAGCCACTCACACATTTCACTGTGGGGGAGCAGGTTGCCATCTTCGCCCTGGGCACCGAATGACCTTGTCACATGCGTGCCGCCGGCAGCCCGCTGTGGTTTTACACAGCGGGAGCTGTTCTGTGGGTACCGCATACTCGATGTCCACCGGCACCCGCTGATCATCCAGCAGAGAGGCAGAACGATGGTCTAAACAAGGCAGATCGCCATTCTGACAAGAAGAAAGGCATCAATCTAGTGTCTCTGCAAAGCAGAGACAAGGATCCATATCTTCCCCTAGTAAAAGCACCTCCCACAGTACACTTAAAGCACTGGCTATGAACACAGTTAACCCTTTGATCGCCCCTGATGTTTAACCCCCTCCCAGCTAGTGTCATCAGTACAGTGACAGTGCATATTTTTAGCATTGATCACTGTATTAGTGTCACTGGTTCCCAAAAAGTGACAATAGTGTCAGTTAGGTGTCCAATTTGTCCGCTGAAATATCGCAGTCCCGTTATAAGTAAATATAAGCCATTACTAGTAAAAAAATAAATAGATAAAAATATCCCATAATTTGTAGATGCTAGAACTTTTGCGCAAACCAATCAATATACGCTTATTGGGATTTTTTTTTTTACCAAAAATATGTAGCAGAATACATATTGGGCTAAATTGATGAAGAAACTTGATTTTTTTTTCTATTATTTTATTGGATGTGTTTTATAGCAGAATGTAAAAAAATATTGTTTTTTTTTTTCAAAATTGTTTCTTTTTTTTTGTTTATAGTGCAAAAAATAAAAATTGCAGAGGTGATCAACTACCACCAAAAGAAAGCTCTATTTGTGGGGAAAAAAAGGACATCAATTTTATTTGCTTACAACTTCGCATTACTGCGAAATTGCAAATTAAACTAGAGCAGTGCTGCATCGCAAAAAATGGCCTGGTCAGGAAGGGGGTAAATCTTCCGGAGGTCAAGTAGTTAAAGCAGAGTTCCACCCAAAAGTGGAACTTCCGATTTAAGGTAAGGTGACCCCCCCCCCCCCAACATGCCACAATTGGCATGTCATTTTTTTGGGGGGGGTCCTCGGTCCCACTTCCTTCTCTGGCACCGCGGAGCCGGTAGGAAGTTCACCTTCCTCCCCCTCCCACCCGGCGATCTTCTGGGATCCGTCACAGGCCCCAGAAGATACGGCGGCCATTCACAGCGTGGCTCGCGCATGCGCAGTGCGCGCTCGGCTTTGAAGCCAAAGCCGTGCATTGATACTTGTGATGCCGGCGTCCCGTACGGAGGAGGGGGAGAAGAGCGACGCTGCGGGTGGCTTCATCGCTGGAGCCTTGGACAGGTAAGTGTCCAATTATTAAAAGTCAGCAGCTACACTTTTTTAAGGATAAAGTTGTTCTTTCTTTTTTTTTCTTTTTCTTGTTTAAAAGAAATAATTTAATTGTTCTGGTAAGTTAAAATGGTATGTTTTGTACTACGCATATCAACACGACCGCAATGTACTGCAAATTCAATGTTTTGACCTTGGCACCTTGAAGAGCCGCACTAACTAGCATTCATAAATTATTAGCACGGCAGCAGAGCTAAGAGACTTTACTGGAAGAAGGAGGTTAAAAACAAGTGGCATGCAAACTCGGCCTAATCTAGCATAGTAAATGTGCGATTTGACAAGGCTTCATTACCGCAGACCACAGAGAGAAGAGGAGAATAGCACACTGCCTGAGAGCAAACAGGAAAACATCTCACTGCACACAACAATATAAGAGGGACTTTTCTCCTGCAAGCGTCTCTCGTTATTTGAAAAATGCCAGAACATTTTAAAAGTCTGTGCTAAACCACAAAAAAAGATTCAGTGAGATCATAAATTATAACCCAAACAAAAGTAATGTCTAGTCTCAGACATTAGGTTACTTTGTTCTTCCCCATACTAGTAGTTCCTAGTAGACAGTGTTTCTATTTCTACAAAGTCCACCCAGTAAAAGTGGCCTTATGGTGACCAGGTTCAGGATAGTGGAAATGCCACATAGGCTCAACTCCAAGGGGAAGCAGGTATCCTCTATTAATTGTGTGAACTTGGCGCTCAATTGTAGCTCAGCATCACAAACCAAAAGCACCCCATTTTTCTTCATGTTTCATTTTTAAAGCAAACTCACATCCATGTCTCCATGTATTATTTTGTTGAGAAATCACTTTGGAAAACAACCCCCTAGTGATTCTAGGTATGGCCATCTTGAGTAAGGGCAGGTGATTCATGTAGCGTTCAATCAGGCAGGAGGGTGAGTTTAGCTAAGAAAATCCATCCTTCCCTTCCATGTGCCGGAAATGTAACACTCCTATTGGTTGTGTTCAAAACCAAACTGTCAAACCATCCAATGGCTGCTGCCATAGCTGATCACATGTGCAGCATCATGGCAGTTGTAGAGGCCAAGATGGCAGCTTCCTTGGCTGAAAATGATAGGAGGGTTTACTACCACTTTAAAAGTCAGCAGCTACAAAAAGTGTAGCTGCTGACTTCTAACAATTGGACTCTCATCTGTCTCAGGCTCCAGCGATGCGGCCGCCCGAAGGCCCGTTCTTCTCCCCCTCCCTCCGGCGGGGCTGGCATGACAAGTGTGGGCACCTGGCTTTGGCAGCGTGCTGTGAATGGCCAGTGTATCTTCTGGGACCTGTGACGTGTCCCAGAAGATCGCTGAGTGGGTAACGGAGGAAGGTGAACTTCCTTCCAGTTCTGCGGCGCCAGAGGAGGAAGTGGGACCGGAGACCCTGTGAAAACAGGTTCTCCACCCAACCCCTCCAAAAAAATGACATGCCAATTGTGGCATGTCAGGGGGTCACCTTCCCTTAAAGTGGAAGTTCCACTAGTGGGTGGCACTCCGCTTAAAGACTGCTGGGATGTATGACATTATTTTGGGCTAACCCAGAAACCAGAAAACAAGTGAAGAAATGTAAAATAAAATGGTTAATACAAGTAAATATACTAAGGCTAACAGCTTAAAGTAGAACTACAGGCAAAACTTTAAAAAAAAAAAAATTGGATAGAGCAAGGGATTGTAATAACCGCTGTCAGATTTTTTTTCACCATCTGTGTCCCATTGCGGAGATTTCCCTTCACTTCCTGTCCCATAGCCAAACAGGAAGCGAGAGGAAATCCATGACAATTAAGGAGATCCCCATTGGAAGATTTCCCCTCTATTACTTTTCTGGGGACAACCCAAAATTTGGGTTTTCCTTTTACATTCGCTTTCAATTCTAATGCTAAATAAGACAAATAGAACGGGTGAACAGACAGCAATAAAAAACTGACAGGTGTTCTAATACCTCTCCACTCTATCCAAAACTAAAAAAAGTTTTGATTGTAAAGTGGAGTTCCACCCAGTTAAAACTTTTCAACAGTTGCCGACCGCCCGCCGTGGATTGATGGCGGGGGAGCCAATCAGAGGGTGGGACGGCCTCATTGTCAGCCGGCTACCCGCGGTCGCTCCCCCGCAGTGACAGAATCAGGATCCGTGAATGTAAACAAGCGGATCCCCGTTCTGACAGGGGAGAGGAGAGTGATCGTATGTTCCCAGTATATCCTGTGACCCATTTTCAGCAGACAGCAGGCTGGGTGAAGTGCGCTCTCTGCTGACGTCACAGAAGTCGGTCCAGGGTTCGCGTCATCACGACCACGGAATCAGGATCCGCCAGCGAGCCACTAAGAGCCTCCCACCTCCTCCACAGCACAGTGATTCAGTGAGCGAGGAGGGGGCAGAGCAGAGAGCTGTGACTGACAGTTGGCAGCTCTCTGCTCACAGAGCTTTGAGAATCGAGGGATCGGTGATGTTCAATCTCTGGGTTCTCAGTGTAGAGGCGCCGGGGGGACAGATGCAGCATCGGACCGATGCTGCATCCAGCTAGGTAAGTATTAATGAAAAAAAAAAAGTGTTCGTATGTTCCCAGTATATGGGAGCAGCGATCTCTCTCCTCCCCCAGGCAGCCCAGCCCTCATACAGTTAGAAAACACTGACAGGGAACACATTTAACCCTTTGATCGCCCCCTAGTGTTAACCCCTTCCCTGCCAGTGACATTTACAGTAATCAGTGCATTTTCATAGCACTGATCGCTGTATAAATGCCAATGGTCCCAAAAAAGTGTCAAAAGTTTCGATATGTCCGCCACAATATCGCAGTCCCAATAAAGATCGCTGCCATTACTAGTAAAAAAAATAATAATAATAAAAACGCCATAAATCAATTCTCATCGTTTGTAGACGCGATAACTTTTGTGCAAGCCAATCAATATACACCGATTGCGATTTTTTTTTTTTACCAAAAATATGTAGCAGAATACATATTGGCCTAAACTGATGAATAAATCTGTTTTTTTAATATTTTTTTTTTTGGATATTTATTATAGCAAAAAGTAAAAAATATTGTTTTTTTTTTCCAAAAAATAAAGCTCTATTTGTGGGGAAAAAAAGGACATCAATTATGTTTGGGTACAGCGTCGCACGACCGGACAATTGTCAGTTAAAGGAACGCAGTGCCGTATTGCAAAAAGTGCTCTGGTCAGGAAGGGGATAAATCCTTCTGGGGCTGAATTGGTTAATAAACAAACACTTACCTGTCCCACGGTCCAGCGATGCGGCCACCCGAAGCCTCGCTCCTCTCTCCCTCCTCTCTGTGGCGGCAGCATTGTAAGTGTGGGTCCCTAGCTGTGGCTCCACAGCCAGGCGCGCACTGCGCACATGCGAGCCACGCTGCATGATATGAATGGCCGGGCAAACCTATGACGTGTCTCAGAAGATTGCAGGGAGGGAGGGGGGAGAGGTGAACTTCTGCTCTGCGCCACGATGCCAGGGGCAGAAGTGGGAGCTGGGTACCTGTGAAAACTAGGTACCCCCCTGTCCGAAAAAAAAATGACATGTCAATTGTGGCATGTCAGGGGGTCACCAGTACTTAAAGCAGAAGTTCCACTTTTGGGTGGAACTCCACTTTAATTATACTTTAAGGATGAATAGTTCAAGCTAATTGAGAGAGTTTAGTTCCACTTTAAATATCCAAAATCAGCCACTGCATAAAAGAATCAAGCATTAGCTAGTTAATAATTATATGTATAATACATATACATACTTTATACAAATGTATATAAATGTTTATATAATACATATAACATATAAATTGCAAAATGTATTTGCCCCTAAATTACCAATTAAGCCATCACCAAAATCTTACCAAAAAAGAGACTTTCACTTTCACTTATTGAGCTGCCTAGGTATAAATCTCTTGAAAAAATAAAGTTCTTCGCTTTTTATTCCCATTATTCAGAAGGTGTTTTATAGAGGTCATAATGTCGTTTAGCTTATTTTTATAGTGTTAGTATTTGTGGGTTTTTTTTCTTGCTGTGGTAGTTGTTATTTATGAAATGTAAAGATATTGTATGTTTTCTCAATAAGACTAATGAGGGTTACACTTTTGGCACAAGAACAGGTCCTAGATAGTTAAAGGAGGAGTCCAGCCAAAGCTTTTTTGGCTGGGCTTCTCCTGTGGACCACAGGAGTGCAATTCGTTTTGCACTCCTGTGACCCATTTTCAGCAGACAGCAGGCTGGGTGAAGTGCGCTCTCTGCTGACATCACAGTAGTCGGTCCAGGGTTTGCATCATCACGACCACGGAATCAGGATCCGCCAGCAAGCCACTAAGAGCCTCCCACATCCTCCACAGCACAGCGATTCATGCTGCATCCAGCTAGGTAAGTATTAATGAAAAAAAAAAAGTGATCGTATGTTCCCAGTATATGGGAGCAGCGATCTCTCTCCTCCCCCAGGCAGCCCAGCCCTCATACAGTTAGAACACACTGACAGGGAACACATTTAACCCTGTGATTGCCCCTCTAGTGTTAACCCCTTCCCTGCCAGTGACATTTACAGCAATCAGTGCATTTTCATAGCACTGATCGCTGTATAAATGCCAATGGTCCCAAAAAAGTGTCAAAAGTTTCGATATGTACGCCACAATATCGCAGTCCCAATAAAGATCGCTGCCATTACTAGTAAAAATAATAATAATAATAAAAACGCCATGAATCAATTCTCATCGTTTGTAGACGCGATAACTTTTGTGCAAGCCAATCAATATATGCCGATTGCGATTTTTGCTCACAGAGCTTTGAGAATCGAGCGATCTGTTATGTTCAATTACTCCGTTCTCAGTGTAGAGGCGCCAGGGGGACAGATGCAGCATCGGACCGATGCTGCATCCACCTAGGTAAGTATTAATACAAAAAAACATACTTCTCTTTTAAAAGGAGCATCTGTAACCCTAAGGACCAACTTAAAGCTCACTGTGTTTTCAAGAACCAACAAAAAGTATGTCACTTCTCTCTTTCACTCCAATGTATTTCCAAAATTGCAAAATGCTGCTGCAACTAAGCACTGTCCCTGATACTTTTTTATTTGCAGTAACATCCAATTTTTTAGGATAAGCTTTTGGGGTGTTCCCCCTTCATCAAGGTCCAAGCAGTACTAATATACAAAGCATTAGCAGAGTGTTACCAGTTGTCAAGGAAATTAAGGAAAATTTACTAAAACTGGAGCATGCATCATCTGGTGCAGCTGTGCATGGTAGTCAGCTTCCAGGTTTTATTGTCAAAGCTTAATTGAACAAACTGAAGTTTGAAGCTGGATGGCTACCATGCACAACAGCCCCAGATTCTGAGTGCTTCAGTTTTTAGTAAATCCCCCAAAGCCTTTTCTTTCTTTCATTTTTTGAATTTTTTTAATGTGACCAAAAAAGAATTAAAGTGGTAAACACGTCCTCTACATTGAACTCTAAATAAATAGTGTAAAATCATTTTTTTGTAACCCAATCCTTACCTTTTGACGCTTTCTTTTCCCTCGGGAACACACACCAAGTGCACAGCTATAGCATGCGCAGTAAGAACCACTGGCACTGTTTGGCTTGTGCACATGCAGTAGGGGTTTCTGACGTCTGGTGCTGGAACCAGCCAGTGCATGCACAGTTAAGGACTAGAGTTGAGCGAACACCTGGAAGTTCGGGTTCTGCTGGTCCGTCCGAACTTCGGGACAAAGTCCGGGTCCGGGTCCGGACGGAACCCGAACGATCGCACGGACAACGAACCCCATTGAAATCAATGGGGACCCGAACTTTTAGGCACAAAAATGGCTGTAGGAAAGTCCTGGAAAGCCCCAGAGGGCTGCAAAAGGAAGTAAAATGGGGGTAAGGGTAGGGCAAGCGCCCTACAAAAAAATGGGGACAGGGAAATAACTTTAAATATTTTTAAAAAAATAAAAACATAAAAAATGCAAAAATGGAGATGAATGTGGTTCATCTTCAAACTGTGTCTGAAAAGTATTAATTAACGGTAGAAGCCATATAACTGTTCTAAAATCATCTTCAAACTAGGGCAAGTGCCCTACAAATAAATGGGGAGAGGGA
>BLSH010499517.1:483174-501343 GCA_018402905.1 Glandirana rugosa
GATCATAGGTTCTAATAAGACCCACTTCGTACCCTCCTACGTCACTTCGTTGCCCGGACAGACATATCTCTTGGTTTTACTTGGACAACGTTCTCAATTCTGAACAGGTACTTCTTTTATAATGTTTTTCCTTCATTTTGGATTCGACCCTCTCTTCCTTTCTCTCTTTCTCTTTTTGTCTTCCTTTTTTATTTTTTTAGGGGTATCAACACCTAGGATAAAAAGTAACAATCACAATGGATAAGTGGAAGTACAGGACAGACCAGTCACAATTAATAACGGAACGTAAGACGGAAAGTGGGATATAGTCTCATAGAAGAGAAGGACGAAGATCAGCAAAAGTTGGATTCAAAATGGCCGACTTCAAAATGGCCGCCATGGTCACCACCCATCTTGAAGATTTTCCCCCCTCACATATACTAATGTGCCACAAACAGGAAGTTAATACCACCAACCATTCCCATTTTATTAAGGTGTATCCATATAGACTAGAAGCAGGAAGAGAAGATACTCTGATATAGGGTGAAAGGCAGAATGCAAGGCAATAATTAACACTGACCAGACAGGACATGAAGGTGAATAGGTAACACTAACAATGAAAAATAGGATCCACAACTATGGGGATTTTTTTATTTTTTCCTTCTGTTTTTCTCTTTCTCTCTTTCCTTCTCTCCCAGCTTAGGTTTTACTTCCTTTTTGTAATATTTTCTTCATGGACAAGTCTTAACTCTTGCAACAGGTTCATTTTGGTTCTCTATACAGACAGGCCCGTTGCTTCACTGCATCCTCCCATGCTTCACCCAGAATAATCTTGGATACTAGCTCGCAACAGATGGAGGGGCAGTAGTTGGTTCAATTTTGCCCTTTTTTTCACATGGTCTGCAGCTCAGTTGCATTAATGGTTCCAGTTCACTAGATAAATGACTTGCAGCACGTTTACAGGGCTTCATGTAGCCCATTGTACTATCCTTATGATTCCTTCATGTTATATTGTATTATCTTCTGTATTGAACTTTGGCTGTGTTCATTCTTATAAACTTTTGAATGTAAGATCCACCATTTTGGCCTCTCTTGGGCTTGTCCTGTATTGTATTCTTTCTAAATTGAATAAACAATTTGAACAAGAAAAATGGGATCCACAATGATACAGATATAAAGGACAAAGCTGAAGGTCAGAAAGCAAGGTCACACAAACTAGCATCAACAAAGTAAGAGAAATGCTCCATCAGCTGGGAGTATATAACTGGTGTGCTGGTGTGGAATAATGCTATGGTATAGGTATACAGACAAAGGAGCTAAAGCACAACAGGCCACAGCACAAAAATGATTAGCCGATCTTGGTTTTAAACCTAAGCAGACAGTCCCAATAATTCCTGCAATTCTCTTTATGTACAGTATCTTCATTTACTTAAAGCGTATCTAAATCCAAAAACAAAAATGTAATATATTGCAGCTTACTGTCTTAACATGAGGGGTCTTCATTAGTTTTTTTTTTTTTTCACATGTTAATGCTGAGAATAAAACACTTTGGGATCATATTCACCCACCTATGGATGCACAAATGTTGCATGCATCCCCGAGCAGGCAGTCCCATTAATGTCTAGTGGGACACAGTAGTTGCATGTAGTGGCGGTATATTTTGTGGGGGGGAGGCGGCAATCCATCTGCCGCCTGCCGCCACCGGTCAGTCGGGTCCCCCCCCAGTTGGTCGGTCAGCAGCCAAGCACTAACCCCATCTATGGCGCGGGCTTCCTCCAGGCTGCGGGCAGCGGCTTCACACTGTGTCCTCCTTCCTCGGCTTCATGGCGGCACAGCTTCCCTTTGTGACATCTCCTCCCTCCTCCTCCTAGGTCAATAGGATCGCTTCTCCTTTCGGCCAATCAATATTCATTCGCTATTGTCACACACTACGCCCAGAGCCCAGTATTTTGAAGCCTATTAGAGCCTCAGGCTCTAATCACCTGCTTGGAAAAAAAACCCATTGGAACCCATGCGTCCGGTGCCCCACATGTAGATTAGGGGGCTGGATGCATGGATAGGGGGTGGCGCACCTGCACCCCTAATGGAGCAGCCACCACTGGTTGCATGGATACAGCTGTTACTCCCAATTTGACTTCCATGTAGGTGTGTGTCCCCAAACACACCCACATGGCAGTCCCATTGATGCCTATTGGGACACAGCGGCTGCACAGACACAGCTGCTGTGTCCTAATGGACCTCAATGGGGCTGTCTGTACAGGGATACTCAGGCAATAATGGAACAACATTCCTATTTCAAAACTCCAGCAACTGGTCTCTAAGACTTGAGAGTGCAAAATCTGGTGCAGCTCTGCATAGAAAGCAATCAGCTTCCATTTTGTTTTGTCAAAGCTTAATTGAAGAAGCTGAAGTTAGAAGATGATTGGCTACCGTGCACAGCTGCACAAGATTTTGCACTCTCCAGTTGTAGTAAATCAATCTCTTTCAGTCTATTTTGTCTACACTCCAATTCTCATTGCATCACACATGGTTGTCACACATGCTAGAATTGAAGCATGTCTACTATGTCTCTTTTACATGGTGGATTGATGGAATTAGAAGATAAAAAAGTATCAATGGTAATGTTTGTGCCTTCTTTTCAGTTGACAGACAAGGTCAACAGGTATTTTCTGTACTTGCTATAAATGGGAATACGTAACAAAACATACTCAAATTTGACTGCAATAGTGGAAACATGCTTTAAAAAAGGAAACTTGCAGCCACCACATCTATGAACTAATAAACTGCATTGTATTACATTCTGTTTTGGGGTTTAGATACAATTTAAACATTTAATATTAATGTGTACAATTTTTATTTTTAGCAAATCAGTCAACTGAATGTGACAGCAAACTGCAGACAACAGGCCTAAGTGAGGGGAAATAGGGAATTAGGCAATGAATGAGTCACATTCTTCATACTTCCTAGCAGATGACCTATGCCCCAACATTTACTGTACATCTCATTAACATGACTGTCTTATGTTTATGGACTGAAGGATGATATTACTTACTTCATGTTTGTTTGTGGAGTAACATGATTACAGACACGCACATCCAGACAGATTTAACTTAAAGTGTATGTAAAGCCAAAACTTTTTTAAATTTTCGGAAGAGTGTAGAATAGTTAGAACTCCTGTCAGGTATGGAAATTTGGGTATACTCTTGCCATATGATAAGGGGATGACGGGACTGAGTTTTGGAAAATCTAAGGTACATAGGTGGGTTGTGTTTTGAATATTGCTTTGCTATTGATTGCAATTTGACCAGTCCCTTAGAAACTGGCCGAACTTTGATCAGTCTATGGCCAGCTTTGGATTGATAAATTTCAGATTTACATTTCCTGTTGGGCTGACCATTTCTTATTATTTCTGTTTGTGTCCATGTTGGGGAGATAGGTCCTCCTTGTTGATCCTGGTGACCATTGTCTCTAGTACAGAAATTAATAGAACATTAAACACTTATTTAAGCTGTCTTGGGAAGTTCAATGACTAAACCTGTTTTTGTGACAACTGTTTAAGAGGGGAAGGCAAATCTCCCGAGTGAGTGAAGGGAAATTTCCTGAATAAGACAAAAGCAGAAAAATGGGGAGGAGAAAGCACAGATCCACAAACTGAATGAAGTATGAGTAGGGAGACCCGTGCACTACAGGTCTTTAGGTGCAGCTTCCTCTATCGAGCTCTTACAGGAACAAACAGCAGCACAGAAGTGATATAAATGTATAAAACCTTCCACACTGATGAAGATGATAAATTATGGGAAAACTATATTGCAAATTTGAACCAAATAACTTATTCTTCTTCCAGTCACCAGCTGCTATAAATAAATATCACAATCCCAAAAGGTCTGTAAATCTCTATTCCCATATGCATCAATTGTACATGTAATCCACAGGTGCTGTAGAAAGTCACTTGGAACAGTAAACCGTAATTAAAAAGAACCAAAAACCAAAGCGCTCAAGGCCACTCTATCATAAACGTCCACAGTCATATGTTAAAAATATGTGCTCATTGCTCCCAACTGGATGTCAACAAAGAGACTTTTATTAAAACAAAGTTACTTAATCAATGATGATAATTACATAGTGGCAATCTGTCATCCTATTACACTTATACTGCGGATCTAATGGAAAAAAGAACCCTCACATGAGGCTGGGAGAATGGATGGAGATGAATTGAGTTCCAGTGAAAAGTCCCTGGGTCGTGATCACTCAGGCCAGCACGGCTCACAGGAAATGATGTCACAGGAACCGGAAGTCACCACGAGGAAGCCACAGGAGGATGGAGATGGAGACTACAAGCTGGATGGTTTGTCGTGACAACGTATTTCGTGCTTCAGAGCACTTTGTCAAGTCCCATGATCATGGCAAAACAGGAAATTTACTGTGCTGAATAGGAAGAGAGCAAAGTTAGTGGGAGAAAGCTAAATAGGTACATTACACTTTTTTTCTTCCATCATAGCCCACACATTAAAAAACACAAAACATATATAAATAAATGAAATATATTAAATACACATCACAACTGTTATGACCTAATAGTTACAATCAGTATTAGTTACAATCAAATAGTTAATAGCAGAAAAATGGAGAGGAAAAGCACAGATCCACAGACTAAATGAAGTATGAGTTGGGAGATCCTTGCACAACATCATAGTCACATGACAAGTTGTAACCCATGTTTTCCAATGATAACCATTCAAATACGTGCTTAAAGTCGCAGCAAAATCAAAGTAGTTCATGCACTACTTTGATCCGACTTTCATGGAACTTGAGGGTTATAGACTTCAACGTTAACCCTCAAAAGTTGCATGAAAGTCATACCTGAATGTTTTACATGCAACAGTGGTGCAACAGTGGGTCTGACTTTGCAGAGGGACAAGTCACATCCAATGCTGCTTCAAAGTTGCATTCCAAAGTTGCGCGACTTTGAAGTTGTACAAGTGTGAATGGAATGGTAGATTTTTCAGGCTATTGCTTACCCACAATTAACCTCTTCCCATTGACGTGGCACATATATACGGCCTTATGTAAACAATTTTGTGTACTGAGAGCGAGTGCCCTGAGCATTCCCAGCAGTCACCAACAGGGACTGGAAAGCTCCCAATGCATACTTGCGATTGGGAGCTTTCCGATCACGTGACCAGTGTGACAACCAGTCACAAGGGTCATTTGGCCCGAATGCCTGCCTGCACCTCCCGGCATTTAGAAACTCTTAAAGGGCTGGAAGGCGGCGACGGGAAGGGCTTAAGCTTTTTAGATACTCCTTTTGAGATATCAAACATGTACATGAAAAGAGATCCACTTTGACTGTCAATGGTTTGCCAAACTTCTTGTGCGGTGTATCTAAATATATACATTGGGTATCACTTAGGGCTTAAACAAGGTTGCTATCAGTCTGTCATTCCTTTTGTACAAGCTTCCTAGTTACAGCTGTTCACAAATACATGTAATTCCCACCGCAATAATTCTGTGCTTCTTGCTGCAGGATTCCAATGTCCATTTGTAATCAGCTGTGTACACATAGCCTTAAGCTAACCATAGATTATGCAAATATCTTTCTTTCAATCACTGGTTGCAGGAAAGAAAATTGCTTTGACTGTGGTGATGGGGAAATTTCTGCCACTGCACTATTGTATTCTGAGTGCGAGAGGTACATCAGAATACAATAATTACTGCTGCCAACTATAGGCGACAGCGGTAATCATACGAAAAAAAAGGGTAGGCTGGTTGTACTGAAGTTGATCGACAGATTAACTTCAGTACAACCAGCTGCCCATAGATGGATTGAAATTCAGACAGTTCCTGCTGAACCAGACAAATTTTGATGTGTCTATGGCCTGCTTTAGTCAGTTTACAGTTCCTATTAAATAATCTTCCTGTTTCCCCCAGTGTTTCAAACATGTCCCACCAGATGGAACATCTTTTGTACAAACACATTTACCCCAGTTGCTGTAAAATAGAAATGAAAGCATGTTTTCTTTTTGTCTTAGACCTTCTGAACGATCTCCAGAAACATCAAATTAAAGGCCAATTAAGGTTGGGTTATAGATGTGTAACAATTTGTACTACTCAACCAGGCACTCATTTACAGACACAAAGGATGCAATGCAACCCTGATTGATGCCACAAGTACCATCTGTGGTCAACGTCTGCCACTGATTGCATGCAGTTCTTCATATGAACTTCCTTGGTAACCGTCAGAAGGTTTCAATGGGGCTGTCAAGACAAATTTTACTGCCTACTGAGTATGCAGGAAGAAGACTGATCTAAAAACTTGTTTTGCTGTGATGTCATTTTCTAAACACTGGACTAGGGTGGTAAGGTACATACTGAGGTTGATTTACCAAAACCGGGTAGTGAAAAATCTGGTGCAGCTCTGCATGGTAGTCAATCAGCTTGTTCAATTAAGCTTTGACAAGCTGATTGGCTACCATGCAGAGCTGCACCAGATTTTGCACTCTCCAGTTTTAGTAAATCAACCGCATAGTGTTTAGAAGCATTTAAAGATGGGGTGTTAGGCTCCATAGAGGAGCAATTGTATACTAAAGCCTCGTACACACGGGACGATGATTGTACGTACGATCGTCGCAAGTCGTATGTTGGCTGTTGTATCTAGCATACTGACTGCACTACACGATCGTACGAGCACAGAAGAACGTTCAGGTGCATGTAATTAGCATCCGGCCGTTCCTGACTTCTGAGCATGTGTGTTTTGCACAATACAACTTGTTGTACCAACTGCTCTGTACACATGATACAACGGTCGTATGAGGGCTTGTTGGTACGACCAAGTTTTCTAGTCTGCTCATACAACTCCCTTGTACGACCGTCGTATGTTCGACTGTTCTAATCGCGCGTACTAATGATCGATATCGCATACAATGGTCGTTAGTACGACCTGTTGTATGCTATCGTCGTCCCGCGTGTACGAGGCTTTAGAAATCAGAGTCTTCAATTAAACGCTAAAGCTGAACTCCAGGCAGATATAAACTGCACAAATGAATGCAACTTTTTATATTCATTAATACATTATTAAACTTATTTTTATTGCATGCTGTATAAGCACCTGAATTTGACCAAATAGAATAGCACAAGGAGCCAACCAGTTGCATTGTAGTGCTTAACCACTTGGTGCCCGTGCTATAGCCGAAAGACAGCTATAGCGTGGGCTTAAAATGCCGGCAGGGAATACATGGATGTCCTCCCGTTCTTGCGCTGCCCGTGAAACCCCTGGGGCGCACTCTGTGATCGCTAAGTACTTGGGACACGGTCGATCACAGATCGGGTAAAGGGCCAATCACAGAGGGCACTTTATCACGTGATCAGCTGTCAGCCAATGACAGCTGATCATGGAAATAAACAGAAGTCGGTTATCGGCTTTTTCTTTCCCTCGCGCTGTCAGTGCCCACCAGTACTGCTAATCAGTGCCCACCGGTGCCACCTATCAGTGCCCATCAGTGCTGCCAATCAGTGCCCATCAGTGCCTCATCATTAGTGTCACCTATCAGTGCTGCCTATCAGTTCTGCCTACCAGTGCCCATCAGTGCCACTCATTAGTGCCACCTCTGCATGCCACCTATTAGTGCCTATCAGTGCCACATATCAGTGCCCATCAGTGCAGCCTCATCAGTGCCTCCTGATCAGTGCCCACCAATGCCACCTCATCAGTGCTACCTATCAGTGCCCATCAATGACGCCTCATCGGCGCACATCAGTAAAGGAGAAAAATTACCTGTTTGCAAAATTTTATAACAAAATATGAAAAACATTTTGGTTAAGGTATTTATGCCCTTACATTAGTTTTGTTTATCCAAACCACACAATGCGTCCCAGAAGTTTGGTTACCGCCATTTTACTTACTGGTGTTCCTTCCCTAACCTGGCTTGTTACTTCCTCTTCCCTCTTAGTTATTGTGTGGGAATCTACATTGCTAACCTGTTTAACCATATTGTGCCTGTTTATAGGATGGCTGGACAGACCTTTACAGATCACTGCCGCAGAAAATATGTTTAACATTAATATCATACTACTTTATTAATTATTAAAATTAGTTTAAACCACTTGTTACAATACATTAGCATATCAACATATGTTGCCCCTCCACTTGCACTTAAAATACAAAATCAGTACAATAATTAAATCAAAAAATAAATCAGAGCATATATATATATATACTATATATATATATATATATATATATATATATATATATATATATATATATATATATTATTGAAAATAAAAATTAAAGTACAATAAAAAAACAAATGAAAAAATAGGGAAATAAAAAAAAAATAAAAATACAAATAAATGTAATAAAGATAAAATAAAATAAAAAAACAAAAATAAAAAAATATATAAACTAAAATAAAAGTTGAAATGTAATAATCCTCTATAAAACAATTAATATCTAATTCCACATTTAACCATGGGGTTGCATAGTATTTCATGTATATATCCAAAATGTCTCGTTACGTGATACTTCCCTTTGCAAGTTTGAATTTCTCCAATGCTGTTTTATTTTATCTATTGCATAGAATTTCAATTTTCCTGGGTCACTGTTGTGTTTTAGATAAAAATGATTTGAGACACTGTAGTGTCTGAACCCCTTTTTTATAATTTTTATATGTTCCTCTATCCTTGTGGAAAGTTTTATCTGATATTTCTCCCCATTTGCATTAGATTGGAATTCTGTTTGTTTCCTCATTCCCTTCTCTTTGGTTCTGCACGACTTGCATTTCCCACATTTGTAGAAACCTTTTTGGTCAAAAATTTTTACCATCTTTTCTGATGGATCCGGTACATTTTTAACTATATTGTTCCTTATCCTTTTTGCTCACCTATATATAAATTTAGGTGTTTTGGGCAAGACTTTGTTTAGGTGGGGGTCCTGTTGGATAATTGGCCAATTCTTCTTTATTATTCCTTCCAGTTGTTTGTATTCGGCATTAAAACCTGTAATAAATGGGATTTCGTTTGGGCTATTCGTTTTTTTCTCTTCTTTCTGTTTCTCCTTCAGACTATCCTCTCTGTTCAAATTACCTACTCGCTCTCTTGTCCATTCAAGTTCACTCCTATTGTAACCCTTATCAACAAATCTCCCTATTAGAAGGTTGGTTTGTGACATGTAATCACTCATAAGGTTGCAATTACGCCTAATTCTGACGAATTGGCCTTTTGGAATGGCTTGTTTCCACTGTGGATGGTGACAACTACTGTATGGAATATAGCCATTCCTATCTGTATCCTTAAAGTGCATTTTTGTATACAACCAATCCCAGTTTTTGAAGATTTCTAGGTCTAGGAAGCTGATGTTTTCCTTGTTTGTGTTAACCATAAACTTAATTCCATATTTGTTGGTATTTCGTGAAATCATCGAATTCTATCTAGCTACCTTTCCATATGATTAAAATGTCATCTATAAATCTTCTATAGAGCAGAATGTTAGGCCAATTCTTTCCGAATATGTCCTCCTCTTCCCATTTATTTAGGAATATATTGGCTACACTTGGGGCGTACTTGTTGCCTATTCCTAGCCCCTTTATTTGATTGTAATTCTCATGTTTATGCCAAAAGAAATTATTCCCCATGGCCATTCTTAATCCATCTAATATGAACTCCCTCTGTTTTCATTTCAGGTTTGATTGGTGCCTTAACGCCCAGGCCACTGCTGCCAGTGCGTCCATTTGCTTAATATTGGTAAATAATGACTCCACATCTATTGTCACCAATAGAGTGGAGTCATCTACCTTTACGTCTTTTATTTTGTTTATGACGTCCTTACTATCTTTAATGAATGCTTGCCCTTTTGTTGCCAAAGGTTGAAGAAATACGTCCAGGTATTCTGCCAATCGGGAGTGTATAGATTCTATTCCACTTATGATTGGTCTACCTGGCAGTTTGGTTTTATGTTTATGTACCTTTGGGACCTGAAAAATAATGGGTATCCTTGGCGCTTCTGGTAGTAGGTATCTGGCTTCCTTCTTACTTAATATTTTATTTCGAATTCCATTGTTCAGGTGTTTTTTAAAATTCTTCTTTAATTCTATCATGGGGTTCTTTTTTAATTTCTCATATGTGGTAGTGTCATTCACCAACCTGTCCAGTTCTTCCTCATATTCCTTTTTGTTAAAAATGACTGTTCCCCCCCCCCCCCCTTTTATCCGCAGGTCTCACTACAATGTTTTTTCGTTTCTCCAGTATTCTTATTCCCTGCCATACTCTGTCTTGTTTAGTTGTTCGTTTAGGTTTTATACCCTTAATGTCCCTTTCCACCATCTTTTTAAATACTTCTATGAACTAGTGTGTAGTTGATTTGGGGTTAAATGTGGATTTATTTTTCAAATGGCTATGTACATACTCCTCGTGTGTTTCTATAGTGCTTTTTCCCTCCTTTTCTAAAAAGTGTTTTTTCAAATTAAGTTTTCTTTAAATTTGTGTAAGTCTATAAATTATTCAAATTGATTAAAACGTATGGATGGGTAAATATTTAATCCCTCTATCTAAAGCTAATAGTTCCTCCTGTGAAAAAAAAACATCTGTTAGATTAAAGATTCCTTCCCCTAATTTTCCCTTTTTCTTTTTGCTCCCCCTCTGCACCCTCTGCGTCTCTTGGGTTTTCGTTCCAACCACCCCTGTTGTTCTTGTGCGGGGGCATGAATGGTTTGTAGGGCTCCTTCCATTCCCCCTGCCACTGTGGGGGTCCATACTGAGGGGCATAGGACCCTCTTCCCCTTATTCTAAAGCCACCTCTCCATGGTCTGTAATGTGTTGGTGGTTGGTTGGTATGGTAACCTACCCCATACGCATTGGTATTTTCTGGTCTGCGTGGTGTTCCTCTCTGCTAAGTGGGTGTACTTCTATTGGTGTATTTCTATTGGTTGGAAGGTGTTTAATAGCAGTACTCCTAGGGGCAGGTGTACTGTTACCCCTTGTTTCTGCTGTCTCCATTTCAGTCCACTCCCCTTCCAACTCATCCATAAGGGAAGTGTTATTTGAGCCTATGGGTGTGTCATTCTCCTGCCATTTATATACCTTGCCTGCTGCGTAGTCTTTTTTATCTCTTTTTTTTATCTCTTTGGTATTTTATTGTCCAATTTAGCCAGAAACTCATGTAGCTTTGTGGCTCTGGTTTTATATTCATTGGTGTCCACAAGTGGTGCCATATTTTCTTTTATTTTAGTTATGTTATTCTCTATTTTAACTAACTTTTTCCATCTTCTTTCTATGATAATACCCAATAAATTGTTCTCGCATTCATTAAAGAAAGTATACCAAGTTTTAGCTAGATCGTCATTAATTAGGCCATCGTTAGGTCCAATGTACCATCGTAATCTTCTGGGTGTTATATTAGCATCCTTATAACTCTCTAGTGTAACTATGTCCCACCATACTCTGTTTATTTTTTTTTTATCCATGGCGTTTTTTAGGTTTTTAAACCCTTGTTCTAGATTCACCGCTGAAGTGTTATCAAAATATTCAAATAATTCCCCCAAATTAATATTCCTATTATCCATGGTTGTTGCCTGTCTGTATCTCCTAAAAAGGAGACAATTATTAATTGTGTGTTTGGTGCGCCGGCGCAAACCCAAAGCAAAACCACAAAAATATGAAATGCTTATTATTTGTGCTCGGGGTGCTGCTTGCAGCTAAGTGTTTCACCTGTGGTGTAACAAAACAATAATGGAATTCCAGTGGTAGCCACGCTCCCCCTACTATTGTGTCAATCATATTTTTATATAACATGCATAACACCAAAATTTGTGATAAACGTAAAAAATAAAGAACCTTATAAATATAGTATATATCAGAAGCAGAAAAATATTATGAATCAGTGTATAATCAAAAAATTAATTCTATGAACATCGTTCACATGCATAGTCCTTTTAATTCCACGTGCTCTTATGACTAGGTTGTCTGTGTATTTTTATTTTTGTGTTTTTTTGTTTATTTAATTTTTTTTTAATTAAATGTATTTTTATATTTATTTTCATTTTTTTATTTATTTTTTCATTTTTTATTAATATATTTTTATTTTTATTTTCAATAATATATATATTTTCTGATTTATTTTTTGATTTCATTATTGTACTGATTTTGTATTTTTAAGTGCAAATGGAGGGGCAACATATGTTGATATGCTAATGTATTGTAACAAATGGTTTTAAACTAATTTTAATAATTAATAAAGTAGTATGATATTAATGTTAAACGTATTTTCTGCGGCAGTGATCTGTAAAGGTCTGCCCAGCCATCCTATAAACAGCCACAATATGGTTAGACAGGTTAGCAAAGTAGATTCCCACACAATAACTAAGAGGGAAGAGGAAGTAACGAGCTAGGCTAGGGAAAGAACACCAGTAAGTAAAATGGCGGTAACCGAACTTTCGGGACGCATTGTGCGGTTTGGATAAACAAAACCAATGTAAGAGCATAAATACTTTAACCAAAATGGCGGTAATAGCTTCCTGATGACGCATTATTGATGCGAAATGCGTTGACGCTAGTTGTGTGATGGAAACGTCACATCCTGCGGAGATTCCGAATCCAAAATAAGGCTTGAACCGCACGCCCTGCCCGGAGCTAGAAACGACAACACAGGCAGCCTTATAAGATCGCTGGATAGACCTAGTGCCGGTCTAAGCACACATAAGCATGCGAGTGAACATTTTACCTCTATTTAAAATAAATTTCACATTGGAGCATTGCGCAATGAGAGATGTTTTTCTTCCTATGAGCAACCGGGAGAATGAACTATCTGGTGCAGAGGATAAATAGCGCATTGGAAAGTGATACAGCAATGTGAGGCGCAGTTTTGGCAATACACCGACCTGGTTTATAGTTGAAGGCTTACAGTAATCTGGCGTTTGGTGAGTGCATAGATTGACAGGTGGTGGTGGAGCACAGATCACAGACAACCTAGCCATAAGAGCACGTGGAATTAAAAGGACTATGCATGTGAACTATGCTCATAGAATTCATTTTTTGATTATACACCGATTCATATTTTTCTGCTTCTGATATATACTCTATATATAAAGTTCTTTGTTTTTTTACGTTTATCACAAATTTCGGTATTATGCATATTGTATAAAAATATGATTGATCCACAATAGTAGGGGGAGCGTGGCTACCACTGGGACACTTAGCTGCACCCCCAGCACAAATAATAAGCATTTCATATTTTTGTGGTTTTGCTTTGGGTTTGCGCCGGTGCACCAAACACACTTTTACATCATATTGTTTACAAATTTAAAAAAAAATCATGCAGTAAATGTACTCTATGTAACCACCGTCTACATCACAGCGTCACACGAGTCTTGCTGAGGATGTACTTCTAACCATGTCGTGCAGAGTCAAAGGAAGTGGCTTGACATAATTGTATATACAAGGGGATTTTCAGTGCCGCATTACACTTCTGAATTTACTACATAACTCAACTTCTGTACTAATTACCTTGTAATCAGAATGACCAATGTATTTTTCTGCTATATATTTCAAGAACATCAACCTCATAAAATATGAATTCATGTTAAATGCATTTTAAATGATTAATTATTTTGGTGGCACAAACATTATGCTATTTGTTTCCTACAGTCTCATGCACACCGGAATATCATCAAGTCCTGTTGCGCTGCACAGTGCTGCCATCCCTGCATGTTTTAGGCACTGAGAGCTGCAAATCAGAAGGATTTAGGTTCGGTTCACACAGGGGCGATCTGACTTCAGCGTGACTTTGCTAGGCGATTTCAGCGTGACTTTCAGGTGACTTCAGGCGACTTACAGCACGACTTATGCCAGGCGACTTTGCCTGTGGCCAGAAAAGGGAGGGAGGGGGCTGCCTCAAAATAAATTCTATTCTTTTCACTGACAAAGTCGCTTGAATTAAGATGTGGGATCTGACTTGGAGGTGATTTCCATTGAATTCTATGGGCACAAGTGGGATAGAAGTCGCCTCCAAGTAGTACAGGAATCTCTTCTGAAGTCGCCTTGAAGTAGTGTACATAAAGGCGGCTCCCATTCACTTCAATGGGATTTCTTGTGTCAAGCAACCTGGGGCGACTTGAGGTGACTCAAGTCGCATCGCAAGTCGCCCCTGTGTGAACCCCGGGCCTTAGGCTCAAACTCAGCAATGGTGTCTCTTTCACTATCCAATTAGCTTGTAGACAGATACAGTTTTTTTCCCCTTTAAGTCTGTGGTGGTGCAAAACCTAGAACGAAAAAACCCGTAAGTGAACAAAAAATGTGCATGTGAAACACACACTAAAACGTGCACCTAAAGAGGTTGTATACCCTAAAATGACATTTTTACCTACAGGTAAGCCTATAATAAAGCCTATAATAAGGCTTACCTGTAGGTAAAAAGAATATCTCCTAAACCTGTATGGTTTAGGAGATATTCTCACTGCAAGCGCCACTGACGTCAGCAGGCACATGCACAGTGATGTCCCGGCGAAGGCCTGGCGCATAGCGCCGGACCCTGAAAGAAAGTCCACCGTAAAGGCAGGCTCCCGCACATGCACAGGAGTGATGTCTCGCGGCTCCAGCCAATCACAGCATCGGAGCCGCGTACCCGAAAGGATCCACGGAGGGAACCTCGGGGACTGGGTGGACCTGCGGGAGCTTCGTTCTCAGGTAAGTATTTCATAATGAGCTAGTATACTAGCTCATTATGCCTTTGCCTTGCAGGTTTTTTTATTTTAGGGGAGACAACCGCTTTAAGGGTGTGCTTTCAGTCCACCCCCCTGAAGAAGTTGGACTTCTACCCTGACACCCAGGGTGCAAGGCTCCTGACGGAGACATAGGTTTCAATGTCAAAGACATCCTTGAATACTAGGCCAGATGAACTCTCCCAAAGAGAGACCCCCCCCCCCAGAGGCAGGGGCGGAAGGAGCCTGAGGGCCAAACATCCTCCCCCTAGACGTCAGGGTAAGCCCAAGGATTCACACCCTCCATCCAGTGAAAAACACACACAAAAGTAAAAGTGACAAATAGTGGGAGAAAAATGAATAAAAAATAAGAAAGTGGCCATGCCAAATAGTGCACTGGCTGGGTTCTGAGGCTGTGCCATGGTACAGATGAAGTGGAGGCTTAGAGAAGCATTGTTACTCTGCAGACTCTGTAGGTGCCCCAGGGAGAGCGGTTGTCTGATTGGATGCTGCAATCCCTGGTAACCTTCAGCTGCCATCGTAGGTGGGGTGATGCTAATAAATAGCAGTGCGCTGCTGGGTTTGGAATGGATTTGCGAGTAGGATAGGAAAGGGACTGGTATCCGCTTGTTATGGAGATACCTAGCTCGAGAAGGTACAGAGTAGAGACATCCCTATATTCCTCTATACCTTCTGGTCACTAGAGCTGCTTCCGCCATGTCAGTTTAGAAGAGCTGCTAGTGCCATACTATGTACCTGCAATAATTCCTGCTGCATTTCCTATGTCATTGTTGTGAGACATGCTGTTACAAGCTTGTGGTTTCCTGTGTGGCCTGAGCTGCAACATGTGCCATTAATGCCTGGACTATTACCCCGTCTGGACTTATGCTGTTAGAGCAGAGTAACAATCATCACCACAATAGTTATTGGAAAGTTTCAAATATTATAGCAAATAAAAGATATGATGTGTGAATTTTAACTAACTGTATATAATGGGTACTTGCTTTTTCTTTGCGAGGTGTGGTGTGAAAATTGCCTTATTATGACAGCACTGTGACATATTATGTTGGTTGTGCACGTGTGCATACTCAGGGCCATGTTGTCTGTAAGTGGCAGAGACAGAAGACTGGATCATGAGTAGCTCCTGAGCTGTCACACTGAGTAGAGGTGACCACACATTCTCAGGGTATGGGTGATGTAAACACATTATAGTTTTGAGAATCTGAAGAGTGGGAAGCCCTCCATTATGGTGGTGTCAAGCCTTGTTGTAGCTGAGTGGTAGCTGAGGGTCAAGCCAGTTAAAACTGTAAAAACTCAAACCTCAAGGCTGTCTATTCTCTAGTGCAGTGATGGCCACTCATTAGAGGTGCAATTTCGCTGCCCCTCCCCCCCAATCCATGCGCCTGGCCTCTAATCTCCACGCAGAGGGCCGGACGCATAGATTCAAATGGGGTTTTTTTTATTTTTTTTTTTGAAGCACGTCCTAAGCCTACCTTGTTGTGTGACATTAGCAAATTAATATTCACCAGTGTCTTCCTGTCTCTCCTCCCGGCCAATCAGGAAGTGGATCCTGAGACCCCATTGGCTGGGAGCCCAAAGACCCCATTGGCTGGGAGGAGAAGCCGCAGCAGCCATGACCTGCATGGGGTTAGTGCAGGGCTGATGGGGCCTGGTGGGCCTGGCAGGCTAGAGGGCAAGTGAGTGAGCTGGCAACATGGGGGGGTGGGTATAGTGTGCGGTGGTGGGCTGGAGCGACGGAGAGGAAGGTAAGTGTGGGATGGTGGGCTGGAGCGACGGGGGGTGATGTCTGGTCAGGTAGAGACGGTACTGGAAGCCATGTGAGTTTATCAAGTGGCCAAGGGAGGAGGTGTAGATGGAGAAGAGGATGGGTCCAAGGACAGAACCTTGGGGGACCCCTACAGAACAAGGAAGTGGAAAGGAGGAGGTATAGGTAACCCTGAAGGAGCGCTGTGATAGGTAGGAGGAGAACCAAGAGAGAGCAGAGTCTTGAAGGCTAAGAGAGTAGAGTTATTGGAGATGCCCCCACAAATTCCATCAATCTTGTTTTTGAAGTGATTTGCAATCACCTGAGCAGTGAGCAAGTTACTGGTTGGAGGTGGTGGTGGAGATAGTAGAGAGTTAAAAGTAGGAAAGAGAGGATGAGGACTGGATGACAGAGTATTAATGAGAGTGACAAAGTCGGCTAGTTTGGCAACATGGAGGGAGGCAGATTTATATAGGATGAATGATTGCTGGGATTTGGTTTTATGCCAAAACCGCTCCAGTGCACAGCTATGCCAAGGTTGTAATGGTCGGGCCTAAGTCCAGTATGGATGAGAGTGAACTGTTGTAAACAGAAGTGGCCAGGTCAAGGTTTCTAAAGGTAATTGTTTGCTGCTTGGAGAGGTAGGTGGTTGAAGACAAGAGCCATGTGAAAATGATGAGGGTGTGATCAGAAAGAGGAAAGGGGATTTTGGTGAGGTTGCCAGGAGTGCAAAGATAGGAGAAAATAAAGTCAAGGGTATTACCATCAGAGTGAGCGGAGGACTGTGTCCATTGTGTTAGGTAAAAATATGAGATTTAGTTAAAAAGTTAGGATGTAGCTGGCCTGTTGACATAATTAGGGATGTTGAAATCACCAAGAATGATAGTGGGTATTTCAGAGGAGAGAAAGAAGGGTAGCCAGGCAGAATAGTCATCAATAAAGAATAGAAAATATAAAGAGATGGCGCTGTCCCAAGTGTTAATACCACAACCTAATTATTAAGAAATTATGTGCAGAAAAACAATTAAAATAAATAAATAACATCAACCATCATTTATTTAAACAGTCTTTTGTAAAATAAAAGGCAAAGGCCCCGCTTTACGCGTTTCGTCACTAGACCACCGCTTCAGACGTCTAGTGACGAAACGCGTAAAGCAGGGCCTCTGCGTATTACGTCACGTCCGGGTTTGGTGGTTCCGAGAGGTGGAACGCAAGACTACGATAAAGGAAGAGATTCCAACCTTCCTCAAGTAGCTGCGGTCTAGGTTGCTGATAAATCACTGTAATCCTTAACCGCTTGCCGACGGCTGATCGGCAATTGACGGCGACAATGTGGCTCTGTAACGCGAATCGCCGTCATACGACGGCGGCCGCGATACAGAGCCACTGTGAGCGCGCGCCGCCGGAGGCGCGCGCGCGCGCTCACTGTGTCCGGGGGGGTCCAGGGAGCGGGTCCGGCGGCTTCGATTGCCGCCGGCCACCCGCGATGCCCCCCCGGAGCGAATGAGCGGAGGTCCGTGTATGTAAACACGGACCTCCGCTCTGTGTGAGGGGGAAGGGAAGTGATCACAGCCTTCCTGTAAGTGAAGGCTGTGACCACTTCCTTTCCCCAGCTAGGCAAGTCCCCCTACAGTAAGAACACGCCCAGGGAACACAGTTAACCCTTAGAGCGCCCCCTGCAGGTTAACCCCTTCACTGCCAATGGCATTTACACAGTAATCAGTGCATTTTTATAGCA
>BLSH010499517.1:518767-535658 GCA_018402905.1 Glandirana rugosa
CGGTACAGACATCCCCCCCCCCCCAAACTAGCCTGGCGGCGCTGTCACTGACCTCCTCTCAGGTGCACCATGCAGGGCTCAGTCAGACGGCTCCAGGTTGGGGGCTCTGGTTTTATCCTATAGTCTCTTCTCCACAGTCTACACATGTCTGACTCCTTTTGTGATCCCCAATCTGGCGGCGCTCCCACTTTTGACTCCTCTTCAGGCTCCTCTCCAAGACTGCAGACATGATAAACAACAGGAGATGGTCAGAGGATACGGACATGGCACAGGAGATGGTTAGAAGATACAGACATGGCACAGGAGATGTTTAGAAGATACAGACATGGCACAGGAGATGGTTAGAAGATACAGACATGGCACAGGAGATGGTTAGAAGATACAGACATGGCACAGGAGGTTTTTAGAAGATACAGACATGGCACAGGAGATGGTTAGAAGATACGGACATGGTACAGGAGATGGTTAGAAGATACGGACATGGCACAGGAGATGGTTAGAAGATACGGACATGGTACAGGAGATGGTTAGAAGATATGGACATGGCACAGGAGATGGTTAGAAGATACGGACATGGTACAGGAGATGGTTAGAAGATACAGACATGGCACAGGAGATGGTTAGAAGATACAGACATGGTACAGGAGATGGTTAGAAGATATGGACATGGCACAGGAGATGGTTAGAAGATACGGACATGGTACAGGAGATGGTTAGAAGATATGGACATGGCACAGGAGATGGTTAGAAGATACGTACATGGCACAGGAGATGGTAAGAGGATATGGACATGGCACAAGAGATTATTAAAATATATAAACACGGCACAGGAGATGGTTAAATATATACACGTGGCACAGGAGATGGTGAAAAATATACACATGGCACAGGAGATGGTTAAAAGATATGGACATGGACTGTCTCTGATCAACCTTGTGCACACTCAGGGTCACAGGTGTGCTTGCACTGCTGGCCAGGGCCTGGTGTGTGTCTGTCCAGCCTTGGGGGGGGGGTCCAAGTCCGCGCTGTCCATCTCCCGTTCCATAGCTCCATGCCAGACCACTGCACTATCCAATGGAGGCTCCTCCCTCTGCCCAGCTCCTGGGGAAGTGCGCCATGACATCATCGTGGGCGGGGCTTGCCTCGTGGTAACAAATACCAGGTGCACTGTCCGCATGCACAGCCTTTGTCAGACCCGCCCCCTCGGTGACCAAGCACTGTCCGCCTGCACTGGTCGAATGCAGGGTCAGCTCAGGATCGGATCAGGAATATCCGGAACTGAGCAATGCGCAGTTCTGATCTGAGCCGTTCTCAGGACATTTTTACTGACACTTTTCTCCTGCTACGGGCATTTATGGGCAGGAGGAAAGTGCCCTGTTTTTAAGCGCTGCATGTAAAAATACGGGCGGTTGGCAACACTGGTGGCACCATCTCATGTATGGAAACTCATATGATATACTATCTCCAAACTATCATGAATCAGATGGAGAAGGTGGATTGCAGGCTTGAAATGGATATTAAAGGCTCACATAATTTGTTTCTCATTTTTAAATAATAAACCAGTTATACTTACCTGCTCTGTGCAGTGGTTTTGCACAGAGCAGCCCCGATCCTCCTCTTCTTGGGTCCCCCCCCCGGATAGCCACTACGGATCCAGTTGGTCTTGTGTTCCATACCGATGGTCATAGAATTCATGCTCCATGACAGTAACCTCTGAACCTGTGTCAATCAGGCCCGAAACCTGTTCATTAACCACTTCAGCCCCGGAACGATTTACCCCCTTTAAGCGGAGTTCCACCCAAAAGTGGAATTTCCGCTGGTTGGATTCCTACCCCCTCAGGTGTCACATTTGACTCCTTTCGGGGGGAGGGGGAAGAGGACACCTGTCTTTAGACAGGTGTTCTTTTCCACACATTGGCAGCCCGGCTCCCTCCTCACTCTGCTACTGGCCGCCAATAGCAGAGCACAGCGGAGCCTGGCGCATGCGCAGTGGGGCACTCGGTGTGAAGCTGTAATGCTACACTGCCGGGTTCCTTTACCCGCAATGGACACGGCTGCACCCGATCCCGATCCGAAGATTGGTGGCGGGTGCCGACATCGCTGGACTCCAGGACAGGTAAGCGTCCTATTATTAAAAGTCAGCAGCTACAGACCTCCGCTTTAAATTATCAGATCACTTTTAACAATTTGGCACTGCGATGCTTTAACTGGTAATTGCATGGTCATGAAATGATGTACCCAAATGAAATTTGCGTCCTTTTTTCCCACAAATAGAGCTTTCTTTTGGTGGTATTTGATCACCTCTGGAATTTTTATTTTTTTGCGATATAAATGAAAAAGAACGAAAATTTTGAAAAAAAATATATTTTGTACTTTTTATCATTAAAAAAATCCAATAAACTCAATTTTAGTCATACATTTAGACCAAAATGTATTCAGCCACATGTCTTGGGTAAAAAAAAAAAAATAAGTGTATATTTATTGGTTTGCGCAAAAGTTATAGCGTCTACAAACTAGGGTACATTTACTGGAATTTAAGCAGCTTTTAGTTTATGACTGCTTATCTAATTTCTTGAGGTGCTACAATGGCAGGGCAGTAAACCTCCCCCCTCCCTTTTTGGAAAGTAGAAAGCGATTGAAAAGTGACAAAAAAAAAATACACAAAGTTGTTCACACATGCCATGGGTATATGTGGAATTACAACCCAAAATACATTCTGCTGCTTCTACTGAGTACGGGGATTCCACATTTGGGAGCCTAGCCATGTACAGGACCCCAAAAACCAATCACCGCCTTCAGGATTTCTAAGGGAATACAATATTGATTTCACTCCTCACTACCTATCACATTTTCGGAGGCCATGAAATGCCCAGATAGCACAACATCCCCCCCCCCCCAAATCACCCCATTTTTGAATGTAGACACCCCAAGCTATTTGCTGAGAGGCATGTTGAGTCCATGGAATATTTTATACTTTGCCACAAGTTTCAGGAAAATTACAAATTATTTTTTTTCTTTTTTTACATAAAGTTGTCACTAAATGATATATTGCTCAAATGTGCCATGGGTATATGTGGAATTACACCCCAAAATACATTCTGCTGCTTCTCCTGAGGACGGAGATACCACATGTGTGAGACTTTTTGGGAGCCTAGCCGCATATAGGACCCCGAAACTTGTGGCAAAATATAAAATATTCCATGGACTCAACATGCCTCTTAGCAAATAGCTTGGGGTGTCTACTTTCCAAAATGGGGTCATTTGGGGGAGGGGGGTTGTGCTATCTTGACATTTCAGGACCTCCGAAACTGTGATAGGTATTGAGGAGTAAAATTACAATTTTACGCCCTTAGAAAGCCTGAAGGCAGTGCTTGGTTTTCGGGGTCCTATACGGGGCTAGACTCCCAATTTTTTTAAAGCCTTTACAGGTTACCACTTTAGATTTACAGAGGAGGTCTACTGCTAGAATTACTGTCCTCGATCTGAAGTTTGCAGTGATACCTCACATGCATGGTGCAATTGCTGTTTACATACGACACAAGACCGACGCTTGTGTTAACCTTTGTGAGTGTTTTTAAATTTTCTTTAATTAAATTTAATTTTTACACTGTCCCTTTCATTTTTTTTTTAATCATTTTTATTGTTATCACAGGGAATTTAAATATCCCAAATGATAGCAATATGTAGTGACAGGCACTCTTTTTGGAAAAAATTAAGGTCTATTAGACTCTAGATCTCTCCTCAGCCCTTAAAGCATCTGACCACACCAAGATCAGTGTTATAAGATGCTTTCCCAATTTCCCAATGGCGCTGTTTATATCTGGCGAAACCAAAGTCATGAAATGCTTGTAGCTTCCGGTTTCTTAGGCCATAGAGATGATTGGAACCACTGGCTGCATTCTCAGGTTCCCCCCGGTGGAACAGGAGAGCCAGAGAAAACCATGGAAGATGATGGGGGGGGGGGGACGGGGGGGATGCTCCCTCCCACTGTTTGTAAAAGCAGACTAGCAGCTAATTAGCCATTGCTAATTAGCCACATGCTTTTACATGAAAGCTGACTGCTGACTCTAAAGAACAATACCAATATGATACCTAAACCTGCAGGCATCATCCTGGTATAACCACTCAAAGTCCAGCAACATACCAGTACATCGCTGGTCCTTGTTGGGCATATATTGCAATGTTACTTTTTTTCATGCAGCCTGTGGGTTAAATGAAAAAAAGAGAACCTAATGATGGCCATACATGCACCATTCGATCAATGTGGATGAAGAAATCTCTGCCAAGAAAAGTAAATAAAAATATATGCCGAAGCATAGGGGCAATCGGCCCCTAATGTCCACCCCTGCCCCTATGTTTCAATATATATGCTGTTTTTTAAATTGTGGTGGTGAAATCGCCTCCTACAGCACTGGAGTCACTGATTGGCGTATCATGAGAGCAAACCCTGTTGCTGTCAAAATAAATAAATCAGTGCGGCAGCTGAATGGTGTACCTGCAAAGCAAAAAATTGTAACTATAAATCACAGTATTTATAAACATTAACTCAATAAAACTTTTTTTTATTGCAATCTGTGCCAAAAAAGAATAAAAATTATCTTTTAAAAACATCTTGATCGTTAATAAACAAGGCTGCAAAATGTTGATTGAAGTGGTTTACGAGGGGCCAATTTTGTGGAGCCGATCAAATTCAGGGTCACCCCAAGGACGACAGAGTTCACTTTCATTGAAAGGTATGAGCCGCAAGATTTGCTCATATCTAGCCCTGGTTATGTAAGCAGAGAACACAGGCATATGGGGAATTGGGTCAGTGGACCAATATGATCGCAATTCACTCTTTTTAGTAATGCCCATGAGGAGGGATAGGCCCAGAAAGGATTTAAATTCGGGAACCGTAATAGGTTTACAGGCAAATTCTCTGGCAAAGCTCAAATTTGGGTTTGCGGTAATGAATTGACCAGCATATAAATTGTTTTGGTCCACAACAGATCTATATAGATCTTCTGTGAAAAACAGCTCATGAAAATCAAGGGAAGTAAAATTCGCTCTTTCCACCTCATTTCCAGGTTGGCCAGTGAATGGGGGAACTAGGAGCGCTGCAGGAGTGGTGGGCTGCCAATTAGGATTTGCAAGCGCATTAGGGAGGACACTATGGGCCCTACGGGCCTGTGTTCAAACTCTTGGTGACTGCGGGGCACTAATTGTGGGCACTAATTGTGCTAGCCACCGCACCAGCTTGAACTGCACTTATGGGACTCGCCACATCATCAAGTGTTACTGCAGTGCTGGTTTGCCTACGATCAGGGTGTACTAGGTCGCTGGTGCTTGCCAGTTCACCAGAAGGTTGAGCGGTGCTTGTACTGGCTCTCTGCTGCATATGAGAACTATGCACCACAGCAACAGAAAAATAGGGTCGGGTACACCTGATCTTAGCAGGGACCACTACTCCCTCGTCAGTGCTATTTGTCAGGGTGCCTCTGCTCTCTGCAGGTTCATATACTGAGCCTGAATCAGATTGTGATTCTGACAGGGAGGCTTCCCCTGCGCTCTCATCTGTCATGCTCAGTATACTCTAGGCCTCTTCACTAGTGTACCTTTTGTTTAACATTTTGGCCTCTAAATTTATAGGTACAACTAGTGTGACTCAGAGGTAAAAAAAAGCACCTGGTTGTCAGAGACTGGTTCAAACGCTACCAAAAAAATTAACTGTTAGCATTTGCAAGGATCAGACGTGACTCTGCTAACACTGCAGTTATGTGGGCTGTGTTTTGTAAAGCGACAGTGATCTACTGATTCTGCACTTTGGGTGGGCTGGGCTGGGCATAGGGGCTAAACGCAGGTGCTAGCAGGTGTCTGGGCTGATCCTGCTAACGCCGCATTTTTTGGAACACTATACTACTGGGGACGCTAATATATTTCTGATCAGATCAAAGATATTGATCCGTTCAGACACTATACTAGTAATGGAGCTATCTAGTATGTGTGTATGTGTTAGAGTACCTTGCACTAATCTGACGCTGCCTGGGATTTACGATATCACTAACTCACGCTAAAACCTAACTGATGTCACCCGTGACACTAATACAGTGATCAGAAAATACACCCTGTTCACAATCATTATGCAAATTCTATTTCAGTGTCACAAAGATTAAGGCTCCTTTCACACTGAGGCGTTTTACAGATGCTATTTAGCTAAAAATAGCATCTGTAAAGCGCCTCAAAAATCCCCCCCAATCCACCCCAATGTGAAAGCCCTGAGTGCTTTCACACTGGGGTGGTGCGCTTGCGGGACGTTACAAAAAGTCCTGCAGGCAGCATCTCTGGGGCGGTGAGGGGAGCAGTAATATATTGCTCCTCTACCGCCCCTGCCATTGAAATGAATGGCAAACGCTTCAGAAGCGGCTGCACACCGCCTCGGTAGTGCTGAGCACCGGCACTTTTAACCCTGTTTTAACCCCTTGTGGGGGGTTAAAAGCGTGGCGCTCCCGACCGCATAGCGGAGCCATATCGCTGGTAAAACTCCGCTAAAACTAGCAGGGTTTTACCGCGACTGCAGCTGTCGCTTTAGTGTGAAAGTAGCCTTAATATTTTGTTTTTCAGTTTAACTCATGGATGGCATTGTGTCTCAGGGCTCTTTTGATCACTGAAAACAATCTCCGACATCTGTGATAATTAGATTGCCAGGTGAGCCCAAATAAAGGAAAAACTGCTAAAGGAGGGCGTTCCACATTATTTAGCAGAGCACCATTTTCCAAGCAATATGGGAAAGAAAAAGGATCTCTCTGCTGCTGAAAAGAGTGAAATAGTTCAATGCCTTGGACGAGGTATGAAAACATTAGATATTTCACGAAAACTTAAGCGTGATCATCGCACTATTAAGAGATTTGTGGCTGATTCAGAGCACAGACGGGTTTGTGCAAATAAAGGCACATTGAGGAAGATTTCTGCCAGATCCATGCATCGGATCAAGAGAGCAGCTGTTAAAACACCATTACATAGCAGCAAACAGATATTTGAAGCTGCTGGTGCCTCTGGAGTCCCACAGACATCAAGGTGTAGAGTCCTCCAGAGTCTTGCAATTGTGCATAAACCTTCCATTCGGCCACCACTAACCAATGTTCACAAGCAGAAATGGCTGCATTGGGCAGAAAAATACATGAAGACTAATTTTTCAACAGTCCTGTTCACTGATGAGTGCTGAGCATCCCTGGATGGTCCAGATGGACCATAGTAGTGGATGGTTGGTGGATGGCCACCCTGTTCCAACAAGGCTGCAACGTCAGTAAGGCGGTGGTGGAGTCATGTTTTGGACCGGAATCATGGGAAGAGAACTGGTCGGCCCCTTTAGGGTCCTCAAAGGTGTAAAGATGACCTCTGCAAAGTATGTGGAGTTCCTGACTGACCACTGGTACAGAAGGAAGAACTATGCTTTCCATAATAAAATCAACTTCATGCATGACAATGCACCATCTCATGCTGCAAAGAATACCTCTGCATCAATGGCTGCTATAGGGGTAAAAGGAGAGAAAGTCATGGTGTGGCCTCCATCCTCCCCTGACCTCAATCCTATTGAGAACCTTTGCAGCATCCTCAAGCAAAAGATCTATGAGGGTGGGAGGCAGTTTACATCCAAGGAGGTTATTCTGACATCTTGCAAACAAATTCAAGCAGAAACTGTCCAAAAACTCACAAGTTCAATGGATGCAAGACTTGTGAAGCTGCTATCAAATAAGGGGTCCTATGTTAAAATGTAACGTGACCTGTGTAAAAAGATAAAATGTTGTTCAAAGTTTGGTTGAAATAGCTTTTGATTTCAGTAAATATGCTGCAAACACAACAAATGACAATTTTCAGTTCTTTACAACCTGTGTTGAAACGTACTGTGTGTAATAATTTGGAACAGTGCATTGTAAGTTTTTTATTTTGAAAAAAAAATACTGTTATCATCAGGAGATTTGTTCGAATAAAATTTGAATTGTACTCTTAATAGTTGATAACATGAGAATTATGCTGACTGTTTACATCAATTATTTAGGTAAATGAGAAAAATATCATTGGCATAATAATTTGGAACAAGGTGTAGATCTGTACACTATACCAGTGATACTGGTGACAGGGGGTGAAAGGGTTAACTGGGGGGGGGGGCGATCAGAGGGTTAAACCTTTATTAGGGGTTCAAAGGGTTAAATGTGTGTCTGTGTGTACTGGTGTTAGTGTAGTGGTGTATTCACTATGGATGTCTTCTCCTCTCCAGCTGGAACCGAAAAGGGCTCCAAGAGGGGAGAGGACATCACTTCCTCTGGCTGTGTGTACATTTCACAGGCAGAGGAGGCTCTTCATTCGCCAGAACTGATTAGCAGGTCTGTAGACTGATCAGTTCTGTAACAAATCCGATCACCGCGGGTACGGCGGAGGACACGAGCGGGCGGTCGCTAACTGGTTAAGGAAGGCGGCCGCCAGCGCTTCCGGTCCACCTCTGGGTCCCTCCGTAATGGATTCTCACCCTTAGGGTGGCTCCTGGCTCCTCCTCCTTGCCAAGTGTCCACAAAGAAGATCTGGTCCTTTCCCCTGCAAGGCATGGAGTCGAGTGAGTGAAAGATGGCCCCCACTCGACTTCATACCATTGGATGACAGAAGCGCCATAAAAACGTAATTTCCGCCCAATGGACTTAAAGGGCTTTAAGGGAATTTTTTTTATTATTATTGAAAAAAAAATACTTTTTTTTTTTATTGCATTGAAGTGTAAATGTGAGGTCTGAGAACTTTTTGACCCCAGATCTCACATTAAAGAGGCTCTGCCATCCTTTTTTCTATTACAAGGGATGTTTACATCCCTTTTAATAAGAATAAAAGTGACCCAAAAAATGTTTTAAATGGAAAGTGTAAAAATAAAAAGCAAAATATATAAGAAAAAATATATATTTAAAGCCCCCGTCCCGCCGAGCTCACGTGCAGAAGCAAACGCATACACAAGTCCCACCCACATATGAAAAAGGTGTTCAAACCGCACGTGAGGTATCACCACGATCATTAGAGTGAGAGCAATAATTCTGGCACTAGACCTCCTCTGTGACTCAAAATTGGTAACCTGTAGAAATTTTTAAATGTTGCCGATGGAGATTTTTAAGTGCCACAGTTTGTCGGCATTCCATGAGTGGGCGCAATTTTGAAGTATGATATGTTGGGTATCAATTTACTCGGTGTAACATCTTATACAATATAGAGAAAAAATGGGCTAACTTTATTGCTGTCTTATTTTTTAATTCAAAAAAGTGTATTTTTTCCAAAAAAATTTCGCTTGTAAGACGGTGTGACAAAGTTTTGCAACGACCTCCATTTTATTCTCTAGCTCTAGGGGATTTTCTAAACTTTGTTGCAGATTCCTACCTGTTTCTGTTCTGAAGGAAAAGCTGTTTGTTAAAAAAAAGTCAATGCACAAAGTAAATCTGACTAGGAGTGACTTTTTCATTATTAATCAACTGATGCATTTGCAGTGTTTTAATGAGGAAACGTGCAGGGTCTGCATCCCTTTAGAAGTAATTAACCTACAGGATGCCTAAAATCTGACTTGTATCTTAGTGATCTTAGTGTGGATTTCCAGGATCACAGAGCCAATCAGACAAATAAAAACAGCATTTTTGAGGAGGTTCTGAACATCAGTGGTGTATAGAAGGCCTCCAGGCAGCCATATTGCATTGGAATTTATAGATAATTACAGAGCTGCAGATTGAAAAGGAAAGGGAATTTGCAATAACATTCAGTTACAGTGTAGTTTGTGTAGCAATTATATATGCTATATTTTTTATTATATATAATACAGAGAGGGAAAAGAAAACTTTATAGGAAAGGTATGATGCATTACTTATATAAAATCTATCATTTTATTTATAGACAAGATATAAAAAGCATGCAGCATACTTTAATAAAATCATATGCGTTTATATACAAAAATGGCCAGAATAATTCTTCAATTTTACAATGATTTACAATATTATTACAATAATTACACAATATTTACAATTTAGGGAGGTGGCATGGAAGTGACTTTGATGGGGGGTTTTTTATGTATATATTTCTATCTTTCTACATTGGAGCTATGGAGAGATCACTTCTGTATTGGTCACTTTGACCTCCTGAGAGTGAGAGAAAAAGGAGAGAAAAAAAAAAAAACAAACCCCACCCTTAATTGTGTAATTATTTCACATATCAAAAACAACTTATAGTAGTATTATCACTACCATTTAGGGGGCCTTTGCAACTCAGTCCCAATTGCTCGTTTATCATTAATATTCAAGGGGTTAGAAAACCCTTTACATTCCACACCAATCTTGTGATATCATCCCATTTCAATCATAATTTTAGCGGCCTACCACCACCAATGTTTGTGTCAATTCAAGTGTCAAAAAAAAAAGTTTGTGTCAGTTCAAGTGTCAAAAAATTTCTACTTGATAGTGCTTGTGTTCTTAATATTTTACAAATATGAAAAAAAAAAAAACCTTTCCTCCAATCCACTTCCTTCCCCCCTCTTCCCCAGAGTCTCAGCGCACACAGATGTAGCCTATCCTTAGAGAAGAAAAAAAAAGGAAAAAGTTCCATCTTGCCATCTTGGGGGGGGGGGAATTACACTCAGGGAAAAGAGAGATTCATTATTATTGATTCTAGGAATTAGGTCTAGGATTATTAGGTTGTTAGCTCTGGTTTTCTATAATCTCCATAGAGCCACGTATCCATCCTGTCCAAATTAATTTTTTAACTTTTCATACTGGCCCCTAGTTACATGAATCCATCTTTCTGCTTCCATCATTACATCAACCTCTTTTTCCAATCCATCAAGGTTGGACCTCTGTCCTGATTCCAATATCTTGGTATCAGGGTTTTGGCTGCATTGAGCAAATATGGCGTAATACTCTTCCTATAAGATTTATTCAAACAGGGCATCCCATCTAACAAAAAATGTAATGGGCATACTTCTATGGATCTGTCGGTCATTCGTTTAATCCATGGTGCTATTGCCTCCCAGAACATTCTGATTTTGGGGCAATTTCACCATATATGTACATATGTGCCACATTGGCCACAACCCCTCCAACACAAAGCATCCCTTCTAGCGTGGTATATTTGTGCCAAACGCACAGGAGTTCAATACCATCTAGCTAAAAATTTGTACGACATCTCCTGTGTTTGAGAGCTTATTGGGTTAACATGTGTAAGTTTAACCATTCTTTTAATTTGAGGACTGGTGAAACTACACCCCAGTTCCTTTTCCCATTCCCTAATAAAATAGGGGACTGAAGTATATTGTCCACTAAGAATCAATTTATACATCTGTGCTAGTAAATGTCTAGGGTCATGAATGTGTAAACACAAAGATTCAAATGTGGTAAGGGAGTTTAAAGGTCTTATTTTCCCACAAAAATTTGCTATCTGCCGGTATCTCCAGGTAGCCATAGGCATATTTCCCAAGGCTATCATCAACTCGGAAAGGGGAGATGCTCTACCTCGCGGGACAAATTTTGCACACATACTGTTCCCATCTGCACCCCATTATCCTAGAAATTTAGACTCTTCTTTTGGGGGGGGACATGGATATCCCTCTAATGGTGAGATTGATGGCCAAAGGTGATGTTGGAGGTGCAAATCTGCCTAATGCATTCACTCTGTCCCATATTGCCAGTGTTGTCCACGTTCGGGGGGAGGTCCATTTCGAGAGTCCCCTAGACTTTGTCGGCACCCTAGGGGCCCCTGCCAAGTCTCTGCCTGCCATGGTCTTTTCCATATTTTATTCAGGGAGTCATGGCACCAATTTAAGATGTGCACTAACCACATAGCCCTATAATATAAGGCTATGTCTGGAAGTCCTACCCCTCCATCATCTTTATGTCTTCTCAAGATGTCATACGCTATTCGGGGGTGTTTATCTTTCCAGACAAAGGCTATAAATGCTCTACGCAATTGGTTGAAGAACATTTGTGGGAGTGCAATGGGTATAGTGTGTAATATATATATTATTTTAGGTAAGATTATTATTTTAAGGGCATTTACTCTCCCAAACCATGTCAAGATTTGGCCCTTCCAACCCTGCAGATCCCTTAATGTTCTCTTCACTAGTTCTTTGTAATTGAGGTCATATAACAGCCCTTGGTCCATGGTAACATAGGTCCCCAGATATTTTAAGTATTCTGTGTGCCATATAAAGGGAAAAGAATGCCACAAGGGCTTCTCTACCTCCACAGGCACACGGATAGGCAAAAGAACTGACTTCTCCAGGTTAATTTTAAAATTAGATAACTGACCAAACTCATTAATTTTGGACATGAGGGCAGGTATTGACTCCTGTGGTTTAGAAAGGTAAAATAATAAATCATCAGCGTATGCTGAGATCTTATGCTCTGTTGAACCGATCTGAATCCCAGTGATGTCCCCATTCCCCCGAATCCTACAAAGAAGTGGCTCCAATACCAATGGAAATAATAATGGGGAAAGGGGACATCCCTGCCTGGTCCCATTATATATATTAAAGTGTTCTGACATTGTACCATTCACTTTTAACCTCGCTTTAGGGTTAGTATACAAGGGTGATACCCACCCCATCATCCGGTCTCCTAGTCCCATCCCCCTCAAAACTTCCATCATAAAGATCCAATTCACCCTATTGAATGCTTTAACGGTATCCATCGATTTTACCACCTGGGGGATCTGGTCGGGTCCATTTTGAGCCCAATGAAGCACATGTAGGGCACTAATTGTATTATCTCTAGCTTCCCAGCCCTTTATAAACCCCGTCTGATCCAAATGGAACAGTTTTGCGATGTGATATTGCAATCTAAGGGCCAGTATTTTAGCTAGAAGTTTAGTATCTGCATTAATGAGGGAGATGGGTCTATAGTTGGCACAATGTTGAGGGTCCTTCCAGTCACATAGGCCAGCAAGACCTATGTTGATCTTTGACCCTGCGGTCTAAACATCCAGAAAGCTCAGACCGCAGGGTCTCAAGCTGTTTCTCCACCGAGAGATCAAGGTGTTTTTAATTAATTCCCCTCTAATAACTGCCTTATGCGCCTCCCATACCGCTTGGACACCTCCCCTTGCTTATACGCAAGAAAATAAGATGTCAATGCGTGTGTTAATGATTCCGCTACTATTAATAACATTCACTAAAATTAATTATAGCAAAAAGCAGCGCTAAAGTCCACACAATCCTCTATAGTCCAGTGTACAAAATTGTGCAAAATGCCACAAGCAAAAGTGCAAGTGCAAATTTAAAGTGCAAAAACAAATCTCTTATCCGTGCAGCAATAAAAAGATAAGTGTTCATAAAAAGTGTCCATAAACATGTATTCGTGAGTCAATCCTCTTCCAACAAAGTGCAGCTTAATCCTCCTGGTTTGTTTCCATCACCACTAAACTCATGCAGGTGGTCACAAGCTCACTAGAGGCTTACCAGACATCTGCTTAAAAATCGCCTTTTGTTTATCAGAGAGACCTCAGCTCTGTCTCACTTATCAGCGATCCACACCTCCAGAAATCACCCGGTATCCGCATGTATTAACCACTTACCAACCGGAAGGTTTTGCAGCTTTAGGACCAGAGCACTTTTTGCGATTCGGCGCTGCGTCGCTTTGACTGACAATTGCGCGGTCGTGCGATGTTGTACCCAAACAAAATTTGCGTCCTTTTTTTCCCACAAATAGAGCTTTCTTCTGGTGGTATTTGATCGCCTCTGCGTCATTTCTTATCGCCGCTATAAACAAAAGAAGAGCGACCATTTTGCAAAAAAACCCAAATTTCTTACTTTTTGCTAAAATTCAAATCCAAAAAAAAAATATAAAAAAACATTTTTTTTCACCGTTTTTGGCCGAATTATATAATTCCTCATATTTGCGATAAAAAAAATTGCAATCAGCGTTTATTGATTGGTTTGCGCAAAAGTGGCCGCGTTTATGGATGGTGAGAATTCATTTCTGGGGTTTTTATTTTTTTTTTATTTTTTACTAGTAATGGCGGCGATCTGCGATTTTTAGCGGTAATGCGATATTGGGGGGGGACATGTCGGAACATTTTGACACTTTTTTGGGACCAATGACATTTATTCAGCGATCAGAAATTTAAATGTCCACTGATTACTGTATAAATGTCATTGGCAGTGAAGGGGTTAACCTGCAGGGGGAGAGCTAGGGGTTAATCGTGTTCCCTGGGTGTGTTCTTACTGTGGAGGGGTTGGGCTAACATGGGCATGAGAGATCTAACTGATACCAGTGACAGGGATCAGTAGATCTCTCATGCCCCACTGACAGGGCGGGGAACCGCCGTGTTTACATCGGCGGTTCCCCGTTCTTTTCCCTGTAGCCGCTCATCGCGGCTCGTAGGCGGACATCGGGTCCGCCCGAGCCGCGGGCACACTCCCCAGGAGTGCGGCGGGGGCGCGCGCGCCCCCTGGTGGCCAAATGCGAATCGCCGCTTATTTACGGCGATTCGCTCAGGGCTCCCCGACTGCCGCCGTGAAAAGACGGCGCGCGGTCGGGAAGCAGTTAATCATATAAAATACAAGAGAATCCTCATAGTGTATCACTTTTAAGCAGATATTTATTCAAATAGGTAAAATAGGTGATGGAAACAAACCAGGAGGATTAAGCTGCACTTTGTTGGAAGAGGATTGACTCACGAATACATGTTTATGGACACTTTTTATGAACACTTATCTTTTTATTGCTGCACGGATAAGAGATTTGTTTTTGCACTTTAAGTTTGCACTTGCACTTTTGCTTGCGGCATTTTGCACAATTTTGTACACAGGTTTAAATATCTGGACTATAGAGGATTGTGTGGACTTTAGCGCTGCTTTTTGCTATAATTAATTTTAGTGAATGTTATTAATATTGCTTTTCTTGTTTTAAAGCAGCAGCTGTGTATATGTGTACAAAAAAAGCATATATACACATTTATTCACGTATTTATTATGTAAACACGATATGAGCACATAAGTATTATTTCAGCGCGGTGTTTTTAATTAATTAATGATTCCGCTACTGCCTTATCATCCAGTGGAGTCTCATTCAGACGCCACACCCATTCCATGTGTTTTGTTGGAGTCTGACAAATAGTCACTGTTATAGGTGCATGACCTGATATTGTGATTGATTCCACCGTGGCTTTACCCACCATATTCAAATGGAATTGGCCTACAATTATCATATCCAATCTCAAGTAAATATTATGAGTTTTAGAATAGTAACTATAATCTTTATGTTTAGGGTATAGCATCCGCCAAGTCTCCACTAGATGGAGCAAGCGCAACCGCTGTTTAATGTGTTTTAAAGCCCTAAGAGATATAGCAGTTTTACCTGAGGAAGTGTCCAAGCCAGGGTCTAGGGCTAAATTAAAATCTCCCCCCAGAATCAAGATACCTTCTCTGAATTCCTCCAATCTTTTCAGTGTCTGAGAGAGAAAATCCACTGTGCGCAAATTTGGTGCATAGATAGATAGAGGCGAAGGTATAACGTTTCCCCTGCAGCATCCCATTAACAAATAGATAACAGCTAGGGGCCACGATTTCCAAAAGGCAATTGCCACCCCTTTGGCCCTCAGGATCAGTGAAAGGGAATGAAACCATTAATCATAAACGTATTGGGGCATATATGGGATAGACCCTGCCACTAAGTGCTTCTTCTGCAGGTCCGCTGACAGGTGACGCAGTTCATGCCAGAGCCTACCCCTCCTATAAGATGAGTTAAGACCTCATATTATAAGACACAATTTTTAATGTATCAACAATTCCTGCCATGACCAATTCCTTTTTCATTACCATACCTACTTTGACATCTCCCCACCCCCTCCCTATTCACCCACCCCACATAGAACAAAACAATAAAAAAAAAAAACAATAAAGAACACACAAAAAAGAAAATACATCTCCTACCAATAGAAATGTACCATCTAAGATTCAGGGAGAGCTGAGCATGGGCCACTTGGCCACCCCACTCGTCGGCACACATGCAGACTATATAGTCCCTCAATTTTGGACCTACCTATTTGTAAATGCATCACAAAAAAAAAAAAAAAGAATGTCTACAAAAGACTTCTCATTACCGAGTTAGCCATTACTTATCATGCTTACATTAATGCCAAAAATAAAGAAGAAACAGAAGGGGAGAGGAGGACAGCCCAATTGTTAAAATAGAAAATAGTGGAATGGGGTGCAATTTCTTTCAAGTCTCTACAACCAGTTATTCCTGATAATTCCAGGGAGCTTCACATTTCCTCAGACCCCAGGAAAACAGGCAAAAACAAATCACCAGGGGGCTCCGAGCTTTGTCCTTAAACTAGTTTATTGCGGGGGCGTGTCCAAGATGGCGGAGTGACCAGACGTCTTTTCAGGAGCTCTGCCGGACCCAGCTTCAATCTTTAATCCGTACCTGAGCTATAGTACCTATTCCTCCTCCCTGACGCTCTGTGGATGCCTGGCAAGCCGAGGGGGAGAGGTAAGGGGGGAAAAAAGCTGCACTTTCCCCCAGAGATCCCAGTACTTCCTGATCCTCCTTCACGGCCTGCGACGCGGGAGCAGCCTCGGCCTAGTATGGCGACGCAGACGGAGGCTGAGACGTCCCCCCCGGGAATTCCAGAGGTGATGGCGGCGATCGCTTCTTGCCAGGCGGCAGTGGCCGGATGCCAATCGGCGCTCACATCGAAAATTGAGGCCGTGCAGTTGGACGTTGGCCTGCTGCGACAGGATCTGGACAAAGTTCGTTCCCGGGTAACAGAGGCGGAGACGAGGGTCGGCCATGTGGAGGATGTGGTGGCGGAGCACGAAGGCATCCTCCGTTCGTTGCAAACCAAAATTAAGACCCTGGAGTTCCGAGCGGAAGACGCCGAAAATCGGTGCCGCCGGAATAAT
>BLSH010499517.1:561322-581375 GCA_018402905.1 Glandirana rugosa
CCCACCCCCCCCCTACCAGACGTCAGGATTGTGTGAAGACCAGGATCCCACTATTGCCATAATATAAAACAATGGATGTGGGGGCCTTTTGGTGGATGTTTTTTTTTTTTTATGGGGCGGGGGGGGCAGCATTTTACTCTTGGACCCAGGCAGCACAATGTCTTGGGCCAGCCCTGTGCCCACACAACATAAAGCGATGGATTCTCTAAGTGTATCTAAACCCATGAACAAATATCAACATATTGCATCTCAACAGCTTAGATGCGGTGGTTTTGCCAGGCTTTTTTTTCTTCACTTGGTTATTCTGTGAATAACTAACTTCCTGTCCTAGTGCTCACTCACTTTACGGTATTGGAAGAGCAGCATTGTCACCCTAGGACCAGAAGTGTGTTAGGACTGCAGACCATCCCCCCCCCACCCTCTTCCTCATCTAAATAAAATAGGGGGTGGTGTTCTGAAGTTCCTGAAGAGAACTGGGCAGTAATGAGCATTAATATGTAGTTGGCTTCCCTTTGAGGCTATAACAGCCTGTCCTCTTCTAGGAAGGCTTTCTACAAGGTTTTGCAGTGTATCTGTTGGAATGTGTGCATTTGTGAGGTCAGGTACTGATGTTGGACAAGAAGACCTGACTCACAATTGGCATTCCAATTAATTCCAACAGTGCTCACTGGGGTTGGGGTCAGGGCTCTGTGGAGGACACTTAAAGTGAAACTTCACCCAAAAGGGGGAGTTCCTCTCTTCCCCCCACTTCTTAACATATGGAACATCATTTTTTTTTGGGGGGGGGGGGTGGGTACCTGGTTTTGACAGGTACCCGCTGCCCCACTTCTGGTTGGCTCAGCACAGTCATCTAAGCAGAAGTTCTGCCGCCCCCCCCCCTTCCCCCGCAGTCTTCTGGGACATGTCACAAGTCCCAGAAAGCTGTGGGGCCAATCAAATAGCGCAGCATGGCTCGCAAGCCAGGTGTGCAGTCACAAGCAGTCACAGTCGGCTGCCCACAGTTGGTATGCCGGCAGCAGGGGCCGCAGTCCGGTGAAGTAACCAGCCAAGTGAGGACATCACTGGATCCTGGGGCAGCTGAGCGTCAGTAGCTACAGATGCTGACTTTTAAGTTTTGAGTAAATGAATGGACAACCGCCCAAGTTCCTCCATGCCAGAATCATCACACCATGTCTTTATGGAACTGGCTATGTACACAGGAACATGCTGGAAGAGAAAATGGTCTTCCCTAAACTGTTACAATGGTGAAAGTGCATAACTGTCTAAAAATGTATTTGTATGCCGTAACACTAACAGTATACTTGAAAACACCTGAACTCGATAATTTTGGCATCTAGGTAGATGTGATGTTCAGATAAAAGTTAGATGTCCCTAATCTTTTGGTCATATAGGGTAACTCTTTGAAGTTTAATTAGTGAGATCTATGCACTAAGTTCCACCTTCTTCATGTCCGCTGTGCCCAATATAAGGGAGGCTCCATTTTACCTGTTGCATATTTAATTCAAGTTATACTATGGAGAATACATATCTCCCGGGTGGACAGAAAGAAAGTCTGAATTGTAGTCTATCTTAGTATCCAGCATGCAGCATACAAGGAGCCAGTGGCTGACTCATGAGTCTTTAGCATTCGTTTTTCTGAATCACTTTTTTAAATCAAATTTAACACATACTGATATCAGAGTTAGGTGAAAAATAATCAAAAATAAGGATAGACCAGCTTTGGAAGATTAAATGTCAAATGATGTCAGATGAGTCAGAATGTTGGAATGCGTCATTAAGGAGAAGGCGAGAGAATGCCCCATGTAAGTATCTTACTGCTTATTACCTCCATAATATGGTTACCTCTTATGGGAATGTAATTTTGTTACCAGAGAAAACATCACTAAATGGTTTCTGGGCATGCTGGAATAGCAATCTATAGAAACTGAATTAATCTTTGTTAAAAAATAAAAGCAAACTGCTGCTGTTCCAGAAATTAGAATCTGTAGTGTGTGTCACAGTGAAACGGCATTATATAGCAGCTGTAATATATCCTATGTGTCATACTGAACGCTTAACATCAAATAATTCTGTTTTATGATTGTCGTGCTGGAGGATCTGTGACACAGGAAATTAGGACATCATCAGTGGCAAAGAAAATGATCAGTTGCATGCAATACATTGAAGAAAAATGAATATAATTGCACAATATGTCTGAGCTTCATTATTACTGTGAGCTGTGGCAACACCTGAATTGAAGGTTATCAATCAGTTCCCAATAGTCCAGGTTCACTAATTGTGCATATTTTTATAGTGCTGACAATTTACAGTGCTTTACACACATGCCAGTCTCTACTCACAAAGAGCTTACAATCTAAGGTCACTATCTCAAAAGAATACTAAGGTAAATGTAGACAGGAGCCAATTAACCTACAAGCATGCTTTTTGAGTTTGGGAGGAAACCAAATAAGGCCCCTTTCACACGGGCGATGCGATAAGGTCCGCCTGTCAGTTTGTCAGGCGCACCTGATCAGACCCTCCAGTCTCTTCTATGGATCGGTTAAATGTCTGGTGATACCCGCCGTCATCCAATCAATCACCTTGACCCACCCTGATACCATCAACAGCTACATCCATCCCTCTATATCCCCACAGAATCACCCCCTGATGTCTGCATCCATGAAGGTGACACTCTGTATCACAACTCTCATGCCTTTTCAAATTATCTTCCCAGGCATAGCATTATGTTTGCCGCACTCCGATAGCCTCCACCATCAGTGACTCTCATTCCAATAAGGTAGCCCAGGTGTATGGTGGTGCCTTTCTGGGTTTATATCTCAGGTGTAGAAACCAATAAATTTACAGCGGCTACGTAGTGCTATCTTGTCCATTTGAGCTAAAATCTCTGTGGAATATTTCCACGCCCTATTATGTCTGTATTGCCGACAAATAAGTGGTTCAGCACAGCAATAAAGTGTATCCAGGGAGTAACAAGCTAGTACATACATTCTTACCTACCTGCACCTACATACTTATATTTGTATACCCTTATATACCACCTGTGAGGGATCAGCTCTAGTGGGGATCCCCTTTCCTGGAATAAAAGCAGTTTCGCACAGCAGTCTTCATAAAATTCTGGCTTGCAGCCAGGTTTATTTAAAAGGTTGCACATAAACAGAAATGAAATCAGAAAAACAAAACCTTGCAGCCTGGCAATAAACAAAACAGTATAGATTCCCTCACTATACAGTGTGGGGCTGGTCCCTAACACCCACAAGACTTAAGCAAATGCAAACCTTCTCTTTAAAGCCCACACACCAAAATTGAGCTCCCTCAGATTGTTCCCTCTGAGTCCCAGGTCAGAGCATAACTGAGAGCTCTTCCTGGTAATTTAAGCCACCTGCTGCTAGACTCCAGTGGACCAAAATTCTAGACCGGAACCAACCTAGCCATGGTGGCTGCTAATACCTGGGCCAGACCCCAACTAATCCAATCTATATGAACGCATACGAGGTGACAGGTAGCGTCCGTCTGCTAGTTCACCTCGCATACTGTCACACTCCCCATCTACATTCATTCTCAACCAACCCGCCCCCCCCTTATATAATCAATACAATTTTCTATATATAAAAGAAACTAAAAAACAGGCGGATGGAGGACCAAATGGCTCTGGATGGAAACAGACAGGGGGGTATGTTTCCATCTGATTGCCCCATAGATGAGAGCAAGCTGTGTCCGTGTCCACTCTGCATAGTGCAGTGGACACGGACCTGCCTTCCACATGCTCAGCGCAGATCAGCGGGGAGATCCCTCACTGAGCAAGCAGATCCCACTTCACGGAGTCGCCCATGTGAAAGGAGCCATAAGCACAAGGAGAACAAGTAAACTTCATTCACATAGTGTCCTGACTAAGGATGGGCCAAACAACCCCCGTGCACAAAAATGTGTGCGAACATTCGAAAACCGTTAAAGTCTATGGGACCCGAACATGAAAAATCAGAAGTGCTCATTTTACAAGCTTATATGCAAGTCATTGCCATAAAAGTGTATGGGGACCGGGGTCCTGCCCCAGGGGACATGGATCAATGCAAAAAAAAAGATTTTACATTTTTCGTTTTTTCAGGAGCAGTGATTTTAATAATGCTTAATGTGAAACAATAAAAACGAAATATTCCTTTAAATAATGTGCCTGGGGGAGTGCCTTAGTCTGCCTGTAAAAGGGGCATCTGTGTGATGTTTAGAACATAGCCAGAGCAAAATGATATTTCCAAAGGAAAAATTGTCATTTATTATCAGGGCTGTAATGTATTGCCGGCTCCCGGCAATATACAAAAAAATCACTGAAAAATATTGCGTAAGGTCCCCCCCCACCCACCAGTCCATACCAGGCCCTTCAGGTCTGCGCCAAAGTTAAAAAAAAAATTGATGTGGGGTCCCTCCTAAAATCCAGACCCTTATCTGAGCATGCAAGCTGGCTGGCCAGGATAGGGGGGGACGAACGAGTGCCCCCCCCCCCTGAACCGTACCAGGCTACATACCCTCAACATGGGGAGTATGGGTGCTTTGGGGCAGGGGGGTTCTGCGCCCCCCACCCCAAAGCACCTTGTCCCCATGTTGATGGGGACAATAGCCTCTTCCCCACAACCCTGAGCTGTGGTTGTGGGGGTCTGCGGGCGGGGGGGCTTATCGGAATCCCCAGATCCCAACCCCCCATGTGAATTAGTATCGGGTACATCGTACCCCTACTACTTCACCAAAAGGTGTCAAAAAAAGAAAAAACCACAGGAGACAATTAGGGACAAGTCCTTTATTAAAAAATAAAAATAGGTGTCTCCCGTGGTAATCCATCGTCAATCACGGCGAGCGATGGACCAGAAAAAAAGAAGCGAACAGCTCTTCCTCCATGGGAGGGCTCCTGTTGACTGAGCTCTCTTTGTTTTAATGTTTTTTTAATTTATCTATCTATCTATCTATCTATCTATCTATCTATCTATCTATCTATACAAGTCTATACAATACACAGCAGGGTTGAAAGGCTGCATGTGCTCAGTTTGGTCTCTTTTGCTGGAGATTACATTTCCAGTTTCAGTTGAACTGTTCAGGTCCCAAGATACTGACATCACACATGTATGCATGTATACAGGCTATAGTGGAAAGCACATCCTACCTGAACACACAGCTCTGGAAAAACTGTGCAGTTTATCATGTGACCGTGGTATACAGATCAGCGAAAAAGGTATATAGTGGCAGTAAAAAGAAGATTTATAAGCTGTAGGCACTGAACTATTTTCATACTATTGGGTTTAGTAACACTTTAAGTGCCAGAGATGCTCAGGAGACATCTATAGAAGACTTATAAAAGACTGCGCTGCACCCGTGTTGCGGGTAAACTGCAGTACATCAGTGTGAAAGCGGCCTTTTAGGGGGTTCAGGACAGCAAGGACTTGTTTACATTTGTGGTTTGGGGGGCTGTAAAACCCCATCGTTGAAACGTGTTTTTACCACACACCTCCAACCACTGATGTAGCGTCAGGGGTCGCAATATTGACCCAGCCCCATGCTCCAGGGGACCCCTGTGGCCTCCCTGATTCATTCTGTTTTACACTTGGACAGGAGGGGCGACAGGGGCAGCATATACAGGAACTGATCCTCTTTATTTTGCTCCTGAAATCTGGCTACTCTTCCTCCTGCCGGAATTCAGAGGCTGCAGGAGGAATATGTTCAATATGCTATTCAAAATAAAAAAATTCTAAATTCTGAACCATTTCATTTCATTGTGGCCCACGGCTGGTCACCAAATGAATTAAGTGTCCCTCGCTCTTCAAAGGGTTAAGCACCCCTGATGTACTGTGTACTTGTTGTTCACCCTGTCTGGGTCTTTACAATACATGTACAATTCCTAATGATTTGTCTCTTAAAAGCACTGCAATTACAGAAAAATACCTATTGATCCTATCAGAAATCTATTGAGGTCCTAATTTCATTTGTTGCACACTTTGTTACGCTAAAAATCCCAAGCCGTGAAATTAGCCCTGCCTGAATTCTACTCTGGTTGGACTAGAGAACACCTCCATCTTTCTTCTGTTTTATATGTAGCCAATGGCCACCTTATGGGTGGCTGGTCATTGTGGTTCACCTGATCACACTGCCCTCAATCACACTTTTCCGCACATCCAGAGACACAGAACAGGCTGGTACTTTATTTTGTTTTTTTATTAGGGGATTTGAACTTGGATGGGGTAGGGATGATTATGGGATGTCCGCGAATTGAACAGTTCTGTACATGGGATCACTATATACACCTCTGTATATACACTTCCCCATCATCCTCCAGCACAACACTTTTTGCACACTATATACAACTCTGTAAATACACTTCTCCTTCACTCCAGCACTGACTCTTGCTGCATGTTTCTCTCCTTGTTCCTCACTCCCGCACAACACTTGCTCAGCACAGGTGAGACCTGACAGGATATTTATCAGGCCTCCATACATCTTCTTGGGCCTAGCTAGCACATGGTGAGGCTCGCTGTAGTTGAAGCAGGGCCTCCGGACCGCCCATTACAGGCAGAGGCTAATAGCCCCAAAGTGTAGCAAAGCACTGTGTGCTAGTTGGCTTGATAGACTACTACTCGCAGCCCATCTTCTTCCAGGCCCTGCCAGCTTCTCCAGCTGCAACCACCTTCTCCACTACCACAGCAACATAGGAATCTCAAACTGGCTTCTGCATCCTTCCCAGACTGTCTTTTACCCCAATCTGTTCTGGAATGCCTCTAACAGTATCCCAGGGTGTGTTGCTCACCGACTCCTGACACTTGTAGTTCCACACTGGAGATCTCTCCCGAATAGTGCTCTCTCCCGCTGTGCTTTCTGCTCTGCCTTGTGCCTGCCACCAAGATCTCACTCCTCCTGGCTGCATCCGAGCACTACAGCCCCCCCCCCAGAATGGGAGCTTCCCCTAGGCCGCAACAGCCCACACTACTCCATCTCCAGACTTCCACCCGAACTTCTCCTCCAGATTGGGGATTGGGGAGGTTCTGATGACACCATCTATGAATCACCCAGTCCTACCTGAGCCACTCCCAGCCCAGAATCAAAACAATCAGGCCTGACTGTATTTGCTTCACCTAGCAAAAATCTCACACTATAGACCTACCTAGCGTAGAGGGCGATACATATAGAAGGGGTTACAGAATTTCTTTACATTTTGCCCAGACATATACTTTACATAAAGAGGAGTTCCAGCCTCTTAAAAAAATTAAAAATCAGCAGCTACAAATAAGGTAGCTGCTGATTTTTAATAAAAGGACACTTACCTGTCCAGGGATCCCACGATGTCGGTCGCCCAAAGCCAATTCGTCCATCGGCTCAGGTACAGGCATTGGCATTACAACTAAGGGAAACCAGCAATGAAGCCTTCAGGCTTCACAGCCGGTTTCCTACTGCGCATGGCCAAGTCGTGCTGCGCTTTCTGAATTGTCCCAACGTCTTCTGGGACACACAGGTCCCAGAAGGCAGCAGGGGGCAGGAGGAGGAGCCAAGATGACGTATCTCATCGTGGCAGTGTAGGATGGAAGCCTTGCTGGAAAAAAAAAAAAAAGGTGCAAAACACTAAAAAAAAAAAAGGATATCCAAATACGGGGGGGACCTTGCTCGATTGGATTACACCTACTTTGATTTTAGCCTGGAACTCCGCTTTAACCAAAAAACTATGTTAACCACACCAGAAACAGTTTCACTTTTTTTTTCACTAAATTACTCGATTTTAATTAATATCAAAATGTATTAAGAATTGATCATTTTTCTACCTGGAATACTGTCCATCCTTTTCAGAGTTAGGGTTCTATAGGCTCCCTGTGATCCTCCCTCTCCATTCCCTTTTTCTCTTCCTCTCCCTTCTTTCTTGCCCCTATCCCCCTTGGGATTCAGGGTTTTTCATGCTACATTGTACAATGCATCCGTAGAGTATTTATGGCGTTTCACATTTTCCACATTTTGTTATGTTACAGCCTTATTCCAAAATGGAATAAATTCATTATTTTCTTCAAAATTCTACAAACAATACCCCTTAATGACAACATAATGACAACATGAAAGACGTTTATTTGAAATCTTTGCAAATTTATTAAAAAAAAAAAAAAAAAAACCCATGTACATAATAAGCATTCACAGCCATTGCGCAATACTTTGTTGAAGCATCTTTGGCACCAATTACAGTCTAAAGTATTTTCGAATATGATGCTACAAGCTTGGCACACCTATTTTTTGGGCAGTTTGTCCAATTCTTCTTTGCAGGACCTCTCAAGCTCCATCAGGTTGGATGGGGAGCATCGGCGCACAGCCATGTTCAATCGGGTTCAAGTCTGTGCTCTGGTTGGGCCACTCAAGGACATTCACAGAGTTGAACCACTTTTTTGTTTTCTTGGCTGTGTGCTTAGGGTCGTTGTCCTGTGGCAAGATGAACCTTTGCCCCAGTCTGAGGTCCAAAGCGCTCTGGAGCAGGTTTTCATCGAGGATGTCTCTGTACATTGCTGCCTTCATCTTTTCCTCAATCCTGTACAGTCTCCCAGTTCCTGCTGCTGAATAACATCCTCACAGTATGATGCTGCCACCACCATGCTTCACTGTAGGGATGGTATCGCCCAGGTAATGAGCAGTGCCTGGTTTCTTCCAGACACGACGCTCGCCATTCAGGCCAAAGAGTTTAATCTTTGTTTCATCAGACCAGGGAATTTTGTTTCTCATGGTCTGAGAGTCCTTCAGGTGCCTTTTGGCAAACTCCAGGCAGCTGTCATGTGCCTTTTACTGGGGAGTGGCTTCTGTCTGGCCACTCTACCATACAGGCTTGATTGGTGGAGTGCTGCAGAGATGGTTGTTCTTCTGGAAGGTTCTACTCTCTCCATAGAGAAACACTGGAGCTCTGTCATAGTGACCATCGGGTTCTTGGTCACCTTCCTGACTAAGACCCTTCTGCCCCGATTGCCCGCTCTAGGAAGTGTCCTGGAGGTTCCAAACTTCTTCCATTTACGGATGATGAAGGCCACTGTGCTCATTGAGACCTTCAGTTCTGCAGAAATGTTTCTGTACCCTTCCCCAGATCTGTGCCTCAATACAATCCTGTCTCGGAGGTCTACAGATAATTCCTTGGACTTCATGGCTTGGTTTGTGCTCTGACATGCACTGTTAACTGTGGGACCTTATATAGACAGGTGTCTGCCTTTGCAAATCATGTCCAATCAATTGAATTTACCATGGGTGGGCTCCAATCAAGTTGTAGAAACATCTCAAGGATGATCAGTGGAAACAGGATGCACCTGAGCTCAATTTTGAGTGCCATGACAAAGGCTGTGAATACTTGTGTACATGTGATATTTTTGTTTTTTATTTTTAGTAAATTTGCAAAGATTTCAAACAAACTCCTTTCATGTTGTCATTATGGGGTATTGTTTGTAGAGTTTTGAGGAAAGTTAATTTAGTCCATTTTGGAATAAGGCTGTAAGGTAACAAAATGTGTAAAAAGTAAAGCGCTGTGAATACTTTCTGGATGCACTGAAACTCAAGTCTATGTCTCTGCTGGGTTCCAACCCTTTAGCTGTATTACTTAACAACCATTGGACACTGCCTGTTTGGGCTACCCTCGCCCATAACTGACTTATGCATCCAGAGACGCTTTCTTGGATTACCCATATTTACCCCTTCTGATTTACGTTTTTTTGAGCTACTGTTCTTTTATTAAAGGTTGATATAATACGCGCCACAGAACTGTGTTATAAATGTTGCAGCTGCTGCTGTAGCCTATGTGCACTATTCTGTACCATAGGGAAATTGTGACAAAAAATTGTTTTAAACAGCGCTTGCTGGTTACCACTAATATGCTTCTATAACATGAATAGCTTCTATACAATCATTTAGTGATTAATTAATACAAAAAGTGCTTATGTGCCAATACTGTGCGTCTAGTGCAAATTATTGTGCAAACATCATAAATAATCGTTATACATAAAGTGCAAGTGCAACTTGTGCAAAAAATCTTTTGTTGGTTTTGGTTTCTATTTTCTTATTTCATGCATCCTTCTTATAATGTCCAATATTCAATTAAAGTGTTTGTGCCGTGCATATATAAGAAGATCTTTTAGGGTATCACACCCTGCTTACCAGATCCCATTGACTTTCCACCCGTATGGTATGGAAAAGTCAACATGCGCTTGTGGTCTATAATCCGACCCTGGCTATGCTGTTCCTTATCCTGTCCTTTTTGTCTCCGCTCATTGTTGTTTTATGAAAGAAAGGAAAGACTCCTCATCGTGTACCTCTTTTAAATCCACGTTTATTTTCCCAAAAGCAACAATAGCAATTTGCGATAGCAGATGGAAATAGTACAACACTATGGCTGCATTCGTTCCGTGACCGCCTCGAGTCAGACTGCCGTCGTTTGCGTGTCACCGGGACGTGGGTTTGCGTGCCTTGCGCTCCACCTCACGCGTTTCATCACTACGTAGCGTCTTCAGAGGAAGGAGGGGGGTGACTCCTTCAACTCCAACCACTTCTGGACCACCCACTGTATAAAAACGTCATTAATGTGACGTGATATATCGGGGTTATAGCAGCAGATAGCTGCCATAACCCCAGTATATTTTTATACAGCAGGCGATCCTCTTTCAGATAAAAGAGGTCCGGGCGGCAGGTTCACCACGGGATCACTTTTATGGGCGGCGGTAGAGGTGCTTCCCTGCTTCCCGGTCATTTTCCCCACTTGCCGGAGATGTCAGTAGCGGCGAAGACTGTCCAATGTGCTGGGGGAATGGGCAGGAAGTCCAGTGAGGGCAAGATGGCCCCCAATCGACTCTATGCCCTTGGAGGAACGGAGTGACCTCAAATGTCATGTCTGCCCTCCGGCCTTAAAGGGCCCTTTTATTTGTGTATAAGTAACATTACATTTTTTTTTTTTTTGCTTTTAAGTGTAAATGTGAGATCTGAGGTCTTTTTTACCCCAGATCTCACATTAACCACTTCAGCCCCAGAAGGATTTCACACTTTAAGACCAGAGCACTTTTTGCGATTCGGCACTGGGTCGTTTTAACTGACAATTGCGCGGTCGTGCAGCGCTGTACCTAAACTAAATATGTGTCCTTTTTTTCCCCACAAATAGAGCTTTCTTTTGGTGGTATTTGATCCCCTCTGCGTCCTTTCTGATCGTCGCTATAAATAAGAAAATGTGACAATTTTGCAAAAAAAAACACTGTTTTTCTTACTTTTTGCTAAAATACAAATCCAAAAATATATATAAAAAAACATTTTTTTTCATCGGTTTTGCCAGATTTATATTCTTCCTCATCTTTTTGGTTAAAAAAAATCACAATCGGCGTTTATTGATTGGTTTGCGCAAAAGTTGCCGCGTTTGCAGATGATGAGAATTAATTTCTGGGGTTTTTATTATTTTTATTTTTTACTACTAATGGCAGCGATCTGCGATTTTTAGCGTTACTGCGATATTACAGCGGACATGTCGGACCATTTTGACACTTTTTTGGGACCATTGGCATTTATACAGCGATCAGTGCTATGAAAATGCACTGATTACTGTGTAAAGGGGTGAACTTGCAGGGGGTGCTCATAGGGTTCCCTCTGTGTGTTCTAACGGTATGGGGGCTGGGCTGGCAGGGGGAGGGGAGTGATCACGGCTTTCATATACAGGAAGCCTATGATCACAGCCCTCCCCCCTCTGTCAGAACGGAGATCCATGTTTACTTACACGGACCTACGTTCTCTCACTGCGGGGGGCCAGCGCGGGTAGCCGGCGGCGATCGAGTCTGCCCTACGCACTCCCTGGCCTCCCCTGGACACAGGGGGGGGGGCCACAATGCTAGTTATCGCGGCCGCGCTCACAATGCTAGTTATCGCGGCCTCCGTCAGGTTTGCGATAACGAGCCACCTTGTCGCCGTCACGCTGCGGTGGGCGGTCGGCAAATGGTTAAAGAGGCCCTGTCCTGCTTATTTCTATTACAAGGGATGTTTACATTTCTTGTAATAGGAATAACAGTGATCAAAAAAAAATTAAAGGGACAGTGTAAAAAAAAAAATGACGTCCCTCCGAGCTTCTGCGCAGAAGCGAACGCATATGCAAGTCGCACTCACATATGAAAACGGTATTGAAAACGGTATTCAAACCACACATGTGAGGTATCGCCACGAACATTAGAGTGAGAGCAATAATTCTAAGACTAGAACACCTCTGTAACTATAAACATGTAACCTGTAAAAATGTTTAAAGCGTCGCCTATGGAGATTTTTAAGTACTGTAGTTTGTCACCATTCCACAAGCATGCGCAATTTTAAAGTGTGACATGTTGGGTATCAATTTACTCAGAGTAACTTTATCTTTCACATTATACAAAAAAATTGGGCTAACTTTACTGTTTACTTATTGATTTCAATTAAAAAAAGTGTATGTTTTAAAAAAAATTGCGTTTGTAAGACCGCTGTGCAAATACAGTATGACATAAAGTATTGCAACGCTCTCCATTTTATTCTCTAGGGTTTCTGCTAAAAAAATATATATATATAATGTTTGGGGGTTCTAAGTAATTTCCTAGCAAAAAATACTGTTTTTTTGTGATTAATTATTTCCCATTTTCTTCTAAGAGAATAGGCTTCCTCCTCTCAAAGATTAGAAAGGAAGTAAGAGCGTTTTATGGAAAATGATAAATACACTTCTGTAGAATTATGGAACAAATATAAATGCTCTATAAAGGATCTCCCATGTGATTTATAAGCTAGTACAGGTTTAAGTAAATTATCGTCACCATTATCTCATATATAATCCTCTAACTAATTACATGTCCCTATCCCACTGTGGGGATATTCATATCTTAATCTGTTTTCATCGTCCAGTAATATTTGACAATTAGTCTCCAATTTATCATTTCAATCATACTAATCATAGGAAATCAGCTTAAAACAGACGATTATAAATAATAAATTCCACAATTATTGTGTATTGTTTCCACAGCTATAAGACATGAAGAGTAAGAAGAATTCCATCAAGTCATTCTGTGCTTAGAGAGGAAATAAGTGAAGAAAAAAATGGGAAGGATTGTGGAATTATAATGTCTCTCTTTCAAGCTATAGTTAGGGATATATTTTATATTTGCATAGCTGTTCCTCCATCAAAACTGCATGTAAATTGGTTGTGTGTGAATGGGGCAAGGTTGAATGTTCTCAGGCTACATTTTCTGCAGATCAAATGTGTGAATTTGTAAAATCCTGCATTATGGCCACTAAACTGAACTTATTTCCTGTGATACTCAGCGTCATCTAGTGGCCGTAAAAAGGAATTTTCCCCATTCACCCATGTTATCTGTAGAAAATATAGCTTGACAATATTTAATTTTACCCCATTCACGCAGAAAAAATTTATATGTTGTTTCAATGGATAAAAAGGTAAGCAAATTTTTATATAAATACACCTCTATGTATATCTAAATACAAGAACAAAATTATTGCAGCTCACTGGCCGTATATACTCACTGGCCACTTTATTAGGCACACCATGCTAGTACTGGGTTGAACCCCCTTTTGCCTTCAGAACTGCCTTCATTCTTCGTGGCATAGATTCAACAAGGTGTTGGAAACATTCCTCAGATTTTGGTCCATAGTGACACGATGGCATCACACAGTTGCTGCAGATTAGATGGCTGCACATCCATGATGCCAATCTCCTGTTCCACCGCATCCCAAAGGTGCTCTATTGGATGAGATGTGGTGACTGTGGAGGCCATTGGAGTACAGTGACCTCACTGTCATGTTCAAGAAACCAGTGGTGAGATGACTGGAGCTTTGTGCCATGGTGCATTATCCTGCTGGAAGGGGCCATCAGAAGATGGGTACTCTGTAGTCATTAAGGGATGGACATACTCAGGTAGGCCATAGCATTTAAACGATGCTCAATTGGTACTAAGGGGCCCAAAGTGTGCCAAGAAAATATCCCCCACACCATTACACCACCAGCCTGAACCGTTGATACAAGGCAGGAGGGATCCATGCTTTCATGTTGTTTACACCAAATTCTGACCCCACCATCTGAATGTCACAGCTGAAATCGAGACTCATCAGACCAGGCAATGTTTTTCCAATCTTTTATTGTCCAATTTTGGTGATCCTGTGCGAATTGTAGCCTCAGTTTCCTGTTCTTAGTTTACAGGAGTGGCCCCCGGTGTGGTCATCTTCTGCAGTAGCCCATCTGCTTTAAGGTTCGATGTGTTGTGTGTTCAGAGATGGTATTCTGTACACCTTGGTTATAACGAGTGGTTATTTGAGTCACTGTTGCCTTATTATCATCTTGAACTAGTCTGCCCATTCTCCTCTGACCTCCGACATCAACAAGGCATTTTCGTCCTCACAACGGCCACTCACTGGATATTTTCTCTCTATTGGACCAGTCTTGGTAAATCCTAGAGTTGGTTGTGCGTGAAAATCCAAGTAGATCATCAGTTTTTGAAGTACTCAGACCAGCCAGTCTAGTACCAACAACCATGCCACGTTTAAAGTCACTTAAATCCACTTTCTTCCCCATTCTGATGCTCGGGTTGAATTTCAGCAAGTCATCTTCACCACGTCTAGATGCCTAAATGCATTGACTTGCTACCATGTAATTGGCTGTTTAGCAATTTGTGTTACCAAGCAATTGAACAGGTGTACCTAATAAAGTGGCTGGGGAGTGGATGCGTTGGCTGCTTTAGTCTTCTTACTTAATTTACTTCTTAGCATACTGTACCATATAGGGTTGAGCAAACTGAACAAAGTTTTGAACACTGCCTGGGTATTCACCAAACCCAGCTGTAAACCCACAGAAGTCTATCAATCTGAATCTTGCAGTTGTTTCTGTTCTTTTTCAATGCCAGTGTGAATTTTTTGTATAATGTCATGGATAGCTGGACACTCCCATTGGGGACATGTGCCAATGCGAAAAAAAAATAATAATAATTGAAAATTAGCGATCAGCTAATGAATCTTTTAATGCAACATAAATGGCAACATTAAAAATACCTAAAATATATATTTTTTTAAATTATGATCCACAAAAACACTAAGAACATTGTTAAAAGCCGGCAGAACTTACATATAATGCTGTCACTCGATAAGAGCCTGTGATGTCAGTGCACTAACTCTGGTCTTATGGACCTTGTTTTTGCACTGGTCCAAATCATTTGGTGGAGGGGGGATTATGGTGTGGGGCTGTTTTTCAGGGGTTGGGCTTGACCCCTTAGTTCCAGTGAAGGGAACTCTTAAGGCATCAGCATACCAAGACATTTTGGATAATTTCATGCTCCCAACTGTGTTGGAACACTTTGGCAATGGCCCCTTCCTGTTCCAACTTGACTGTGCGCCACTGTACAAAGCAAGGTCCATAAAGACGTGGATAAGTGAGTTTGGGGTGGAGGAACTTTGACCTGCACAGAGTCCTGACCTCAACCTGATAGAACACCTTTGGGATGAATTAGAGTGGAGACTGCAAGCCAGGCCTTCTCATTGACATCAGTGCCTGGCTTCTCAAATTAAAAGCACTTCTGGAAGAATGGTCAAACATCCCCATGGACACTCCTAAACCTTGTGGACAGCCTTCCCAGAAGAGTTGAAGCTGTTATAGATGCAAAGGGTGGGTCAACTTAATATTGAACCCTACAGACTATGACTGGGATGGAAAAGTTCATGTGCGTGTAAAGGCAGGCATCTAAATACTTTTGACAATATAGTGTGCGCATATATATACAGTATCTCACAAAAGTGAGTACACCCCTCACATTTTTGTAAATATTTTATTATATCTTTTCATGTGATAACACTGACGTAATGACACTTTGCTACAATGTAAAGTAGTGAGTGTACAGCTTGTATAACTGTTTAAATTTGCTGTCCCCTCAAAATAACTCAACACACAGCCATTAATGTCTAAACTGCTGGCAACAAAAGTGAGTACACCCCAAGTGGAAATGTCCAAATTGGGCCAAAAGTGTCAATATTTTGTGTGGCCACCATTATTTTCCAGCACTGCCTTAACCCTCTTGGGCATGGAGTTCACCAGAGCTTCACAGGTTGCCACTGGAGTCCTCTTCCACTCCTCCATGATGACATCACAGAGCTGGTGGATGTTAGAGACCTTGCGCTCCTCCACCTTCCATTTGAGGAAGCCCCACAGATGCTCAATAGGGTTTAGGTCTGGAGACATGCTTGGTCAGTCCATCACCTTTACCCTCAGCTTCTTAAACAAGGCTGTGGCCGTCTTGCAGGTGTATTTGGGGTCATTATCATGTTGGAATACTGCCTTGCGGCCCTGTCTCCTGTCTCTGCTTCAGTATGTCACAGTACATGTTGGCATTCATGGTTCCTTCAATGAACTGTAGCTATCCAGTGCCAGCACCAAGCATGCAGCCCCAGACCATGACACTCCCTCCACCATAATCAAAAATAAAAAATAAGCCGGCACTCCTTGGGATCAGATGATAAAGTACTTATTCCATCGTGGCAAACGGCAATCAACATCTAACGCGCTTCGGCGACAACAGTGCGCCTTGTGTATTTATTCCATTGTGGCAAACGGCAATCAACAGCTATCGCGTTTCGGCGACAACAGTGCGCCTTGTGTATTTATTCCATCGTGGCAAACAGCAATCAACAGCTAACGCGTTTCGGTGACAACAGTGCGCCTTGTGAACAAGGCGCACTGTTGCCGCCGAAATGCGTTACCTGTTGATTGCCGTTTGCCACGATGGAATAAATACTTTATCATCTGATCCCAAGGAGTGCCGGCTTATTTTTTATTTTTTATTTCGGTAATTGAACCGGAATGTATGGAGGACATTCAAAGAGCCTGAGCACCTGGGGGAGATGCAACACCTGATTGCCTAAAGCCCAAGCTCAACTGATCAGAGCGGTGTCTTTTGTGTGTTGACTCCCTCCACCATGCTTGACTGTAGGCATGACACACTTGTCTTTGTACTCCTCACCTGGTTGTCGCCACACACGCTTGACACCATCTGAACCAAATACGTTTATCTTGGTCTCATCAGACCACAGAACATGGTTCCAGTAATCCATGTCCTTAGTCTGCTTGTCTTCAGCAAACTGTTTGGGGGCTTTCTTGTGCATCATCTTTAGAAGAGGCTTCCTTCTGGGACGAAAGCCATGCAGAACAATTTGATGCAGTGTGCGGCGTATGGTCTGAGCACTGAAAGGCTGACCCCCTACCCCTTCAACCTCTACAGAAATACTGGCAGCACTCATGTGTCTATTTCCTAAAAGACAACCCCTGGATATTACGCTGAGCTCGTGCACTCAACTTCTTTGGTCGACCATGGCGAGGCCTGTCCTGAGTGGAACCTGTCCTATTAAACTGCTGTATGGTCTTGGCCACCGTGCTGTAGCTCAGTTTCAGGGTATTGGCAATCTTCTTATAGCCTAGGCCATCTTTATGTAGAGCAAAAATTCTTATTTTCAGATCCTCAGAGAGTTCTTTGCCATGAGGTGCCATGTTGAACTTCCAGTGACCAGTAAGAGAGTGTGAGCGATAAAACCAAATTTAACACACCTGCTCCCCATTCACACCTGAGACTTGAAACACTAATGAGTCCCATGACACCGGGTAGCGAAAATGGCTAGTTGGGCCCAATTTGGACATTTTCACTTAGGGGTGTACTCACTTTTGTTGCCAGCGGTTCAGACATTAATGGCTGTGTGTTGAGTTATTTTGAGGGGACAGCAAATTTACACTGTTATACAAGCTGTACAATCACTACTTTACATTGTATCAACGTGTAATTTCTTCAGCGTTGTCACATGAAAAGATATAATAAAATATTTACAAAAATGTGAGGGGTGTACTCACTTTTGTGAGATACTGTGTGCATATATATATTCGAATAGAAGTGATGCAAACTTTTATGTACATAAATGTTAATATCTGGTTGGAATAGCCTTTAGAAGAAATATCAGCTTTGCACCTTTCTGGCATAGAACGCAAGGACCACGCTTTAAGCTGGCCATAAATTATACAATTGTTTTATTCCTTGCCCTGTGCTCCTCCCCCTCTGGGATGTGCCCAACTCCCAGGGCATTATGGGGACTGTGGTCTTTGCGATGGCCGGAGGGGTGGCGCATGCGCGGTGTCTCCTGTCTTTCCCGGGCTCGTGACGGTGACGTCGCACGCCGACACGAGCCCGGCTCACTGTGCATAAGACCTTTAGCTTGGTAACACGAAGGTTATGAAGGCATGTAAAGGTTTTCCTTTATTGGGGTAAGCTTATGCTGCTTCTCTGACATAGGTTTCTTTGTTTATCATGCTTTACAGTAATGCCCTATTTGCTGATTGTTATTTGGTGAGACATTAGATACACCTTGATGGTTTGCCCTGAAGGGCACTCCTGGCTCTGATATAGAGCAGGAAGTTGAATTTAATGTTTGGGTACTATAATCTGTGGAATTGTGGTCCCTCTTTGTATATATGTATAAAAGTTTTCAATAAATTCCCTTGGGATTTGAATCTTCTACCTTAAAAGGATTTGACTAGATTTAATACATCCTGCAGCCAGGGGCGTAACGATAGGGGTTGCAGGGGTTGCGATTGCAACCGGGCCCCATGCTCCAGGGGGCCCATGTGCCTCCCTTGTACACCTGGATAGGAGTGATGGCGGGGGTGGCATTTAGACGTTTTATTTATTCCATTTTCCTCCTAATGGAGGAGATTGGTTCCTCTATATGCTGCCCCTGCCGCCCCTCCTATCCAGTTTACTTGTCTTCTGCTGTTCCCAGGGTCCCTCTGCGGGACAGTAATAAAGGGACCCGTGATAGGAGTAAAGGGCCCCAGGATCAGTAAGAAGAGGGAAGGGCCCTGGCCAGAGGTCAGGGGGGGCCCTTCCTAATTTCTTGCACCCGGGCCCTGAAGGTGCTCATTACGCCTCTGTCTGCAGCCATTCTTTTCACCGTTTTATACCGTTTTTATTATTTTGTTTCTCTTGTAGTTCAGACCGTTGTGGCCCCTCCCCCGTAGTGTCCAGGCCCCTATAAAAGGTCCTTTATTCCTGACTTACATTTATTCATCTTGCAAGTAAGTGCAGGCTATGATTTGCAATTATTATTACTAATAATGGGAGGAAATCAACCTTGGCTCCTCTCTTTGTAATATTTAATCATCACCTATTCGGACAATTTGTGAAACATTTATATCTTTTGTCTATATATTTTCTGTTCAGTTTTTGTGGTGGGCCTTTGGTCCTGTGGGGCTGTCTATGGGCATGCAGCGCCCCCCTACCCTGGTGTGACGTGTGTAGTTGTCTGGGATTTGGTGTATATCAGGCCTCGGTGACTGAGCCAAGCTGAAAGAGGTGAACATATCCATGTTATGCATATATAAAACAAACTATTTCGTGGCACAAATATTGCTCTATAATCAGTTATTTGCCATTGTTATGCTAAATTACTATTTGTTATTTTTCTGTAATTCTTTTTTGTTATATAGCAATAAGTACTCTCATGATGGCCTGCGCAAATCCCTGATGAAGCCACATGTAGGATATGGACCATCATGCGATACAGCCATCAATAAGCTTTGTACTATATGCTAATTGTTTTTAACCTCTCTGAACCGGTATTGTAATAATGTATTCTACATACCCCTTTTTTAAATTGCATAAATAAAAATTGTTTTTACATAATCAGTGATTGTGAATTGAGTCGTAAGGCACTGCTATAATCCCACCTATCTCTTCCCCAACCTTTCCCTTCTCTATTAAATATGATACATATGGGATGAGGTGCCGATACATATTGTGTCGCTAGGTCACCTGACTTCAAACCTACTTTTATTCAATTTAGGTTTACCTTCAACTATGTAGTGATTGCATACAAATTGAATGAGTTTGGGTTGACCTCACATTATATGATTCTGGTAAATCTAAAGGAAAATTGTACAAGAAAATTGTATAAAGTATGGCCAGTCTTTGTCTTGACCAGAGGTTTTCTGTGGGGTTTATGTCTGGACTGATGTCTGGCAAGTCAATACTGTTAATATGATGGGATGAAA
>BLSH010499517.1:582856-602582 GCA_018402905.1 Glandirana rugosa
GTAAAACATAAAGATTACCTTTAGGGATGGGGAATACGAATAACACGATACCCATGACGTTTTTTGCTGTGAAGACGATGTAAGTAACCTTCATTCTTGTATGTGTCACCAAGGAAGATTCTCCACCTTCCTTACTTTTGGGTATGTACTTATATCTATGATAGTTTCCAACTTTTGTTTTTAGGTGTTATAAGATTTATTATACGACACATAGGTTTTCTACCGTTTTTTTCTCAGTCTCCTGTTAAATAAGACTGGTACGAATAACGTCAACCAAAAGTAGGGAAATATAATCAACAGGACCTGAAATTGCTCAAATTTGTGAATTCTCCACTAATATAAAGGGATGAAAACCAACTGCAATAAGCATGGTCAGAATAAATTGTCCTCTGACTCTTTTTTTGCCATCTTTTGGATACACAGCATATTATTTAGAATATTGTGGATTTTTGTTTTCAACCTTTGATAGTATCTATATTCATGTATGGGTTTTCATTCCTTCCACCTCTTAGAAGGAACCACTGTGTATGTTCTTACTTCCAATGAATGTAGCAGAAGTGTCGTTTTTTGCAGTACCCATAGCACAATAAGCATAAGGGGTAGGGATTTCCATTAGAAATACAAAATGCTAGGCAGGTAAAGCAACTTACAAATATACTATATGGCCAAAAGTTTGGACACTTGATCATCACACCTACTCTATATAATGGCTTATTTTTAAAAAAACACATACACTGGGGCACATCATTTACTATAACAGAAGGGATTGTAGAAAGACGACACAGTAGCTTAACAACCACTTTAAGGTCAGTGTTCATGATTCAACAATAATAAAATAATAATAATAATAAAAAAGATACTGCAAATATGGCATCCATGTGAGAGTAAAAGTTCCAAAGCGAAAGCCACTGCTGACCAAAAAGAACACAAACGCTCATCTCACATTTGCCAAAAAAAATCTTGATTATCTCCAAATATTCTCTTGACTGATGAGACAAAAGTTGAACTTTTTAGAAGATGTGCATCTCATTACATCTGGTGTTAAATGAACACAGCATTTCATAAAAAGAACATCATACCTCAGTCAAACATGGTGGTGGTAGTGTGATGGTCTGGGGCTGCTTTGCAGCTTTAGAACCTGGACGACTTGCCATAATTGAAGGAACCATGAATTCTGCACTCTACCAGTAAATCCTGAAGGAGAATGTCCAGCCATCAGTTTGTGACCTCAAGCTCAAGTGCACTTGGGTTATGCATCAGGACAATGATCTGAAACATACCAGCAAGTCCATCTCTGAGTGGCTTCAAAAAACAAAACAAAATTAAGGTTTTGGAGTGTCCTAGTCAAAGTCCAGGCTTAAATCCTATTGAGATGCTGTTGCATGACCTTAAACAGGTCGTTCATGCTGGAAAACCCTCCAGTGTAGCTGAATTAAAACAATTTTGCAAAGAAGAGTGGGCCAAAATTCCTCCACAGCGATATGAAAGACTCATTGGCAGTTATCACAAACACTTGATTGCAGTTGTTGTTGCCAAGGGTGGCACAACCAGTTATTGGGTTTAGGGGGGAATTACTTTTTCACATAGGCCATGCAGGTTTGGACAGCTTTTTTCCCTTAATAAATTAAATCATCATACAAAAACTACATTTTGTATTTACTCACGTTATCGTTGTGTAATATTACAAATTATTTGATGATCTGAATCATTTATGTGTGACAAATATGCAAAAAATAAAAAAAATCAGGAGGGGGGGTGGGGGGGGCAAATACTTTTTCACAGCACTGTATGTTTGGCCAAATAGTGTGTGTTCTTTATATGTATGTTTAGCTGTTTGTCCAGGATTCTGCTTTCAGTCTTTTGGGCCTCTCAGGCCTTTTTCATATGAGGGGCTCAGGAGGTAGCAGGAGGATGAGCTGGTGGTTTACTGGCCCTTGGCCACCCACCTATAGTGTAAAATACAGCAAGAGGAGGTTATTCACATGCTGCAGCTGCATTGCTTTGCTTCATATTAAATTTAACATGGCATACCAAGTTGACAGGTAGCACCGCCTATCAAACTTGGTCATTCAAGTCAATAAGGGCTGTGCTGCAACCATGAGCCAAACGTGTGTACCTAGCTTTAGGGTACAAGGTTTTTAAAGCACAAGAACCAGAAGCTAATTTTTGAATTTGGAGAACTGCTTGTTTCCAAAGCTGATTCTCAGAAGTGCTTTTCAGCATCAGGCGACGTGTAGAGTCATGAAAGGGATAAGCACAACCGTGTTAATAGTGTACACATACAACAGAGCAGCATTAGATTGCCAAGGAAACTATGCCTGAAGCAAAAACCTTAAATCCTGAATTAATCTGTAAATCTTTGGTGTCTTTCAGCAATCACAGGGCGTGCTTTATCAGTCAATCTAAGACAGATACATTTCCACATAGCTTACACCTATTCTCTGCTTGCTCAATACATTACAATTGTTGATTATATACAATACATGAAAGTCGTCACACACAAAGGTTCACAGAGAAGAAAGTATCGCTCTCTCTCTCTCTCTCTCTCTATATATATATATAACATATATAAACACACACACATGAACTTTAATGGCATCCCAGTCTTGGCCCATAGGGTTCAATATTGAGTTGGCCCACCCTTTACGGCTATAATAGCTTCAACTCTTCTGGGAAGGCTGACCAACAGGTTTTAGGAGTGTGGTCTATGGGAATGTTCAACCATTCTACAAGAAGCACATTTGTGAGACCAGGCACTGATGATGGATGAGAAGGCCTGGCTCGCAGTCTCCACTCGAATTCATCCCAAAGGTGTTCTATGGGGTTGAGGTCAGGCCAGTCAAGTTCCTCCACCCCAAACTCACTCATCCATGTCTTTATAGGCCTTGATTTGTGCACTGATGAGGGAGTGGGTTTTAGATTAGTGTTAGCCCGGACTTCTACTTTAAGTCAGTTTGGCTGGGTTTACATATATGCGGCTGTGGGTTTGTGCCTGGCTCACAGATTCAGGTGTGAATCAGGTCAGAATTTTTGCCTGAATTTGCACCAGAATCTGACCCAAACACGCACAGGACCCTTTCTGAATGCAGGCCCACTTTTGGCTAAAGTTAGGCTTTTAGGAAACTGCCTGTTCTACATATAGTAGTATATATTGCAGTTTGATGAAGTGCTCTGAAAATAGATAAACTCAGAATGAACAGGTTTCTACCAATTGTAGACCTCACTACTGTCCCCAGTGTGATGCACTTCCCTCAGTAGACTGCGATGTCTTCCTGAAGCCCTTCCCATACAAACACTGTCCAGTGTCAGCTCAAACGTCATGGTGTTAGTATTACATTATGTATATAAGAAAGTGTGCAGCACCAATATAATCAGTAAACAATAAAGTGAAAAAACAAGCAAAATTTCAGTCCATATATCAATATGAGCAAGTGTTCATAAATCTATTTGACTCTTGTGAAAAATTCAACAAAATCAAATGCAGAGTCCAGTGCAAACAAAAGGAGTGAATAAGATCTGAAACCTCCCTATGTGAAGAAAGAAAACTTCTGAAAAGTGTGTTCAGAGGTCAGCCATCACCTCCCCATAAAATCAACACTAACCAGATGCGATGGCTGCCATTACAGCAGCATACACGCCTGTTTATATAGTCAAATATCCACTGCATGCACACAAATCTCGCCTGATATCCACTTCAAACAAACTCCTCAATGGATTTAAGCTGGAGTGAATAAAGCTCACTGGGAGCCAAATAAATGCTTTGATAGTGTAGCATTTAATGTAAATCCATGTACCATTAAAAACATGCATCAAAAAACATGAATTTATTACATGCAAAGCTGCTGCCAACCCAGGACCGGACCCCTTGATAACGTCCTTTTAGACGAAACGCTTCAGTGAGGAGGTGCTAGAGCTGACGTCACGCCGCTGTCCGGTCCAGGGTCGGCAGCAGCTTTGCATGTAAGAAGTTCCTGTTTTTTATGCATGTTTTTAATGGTACATGAACTTTTCAATGGTAGAGACCATTTATTTTTTCAACAGAAACTTTTAGTCATTACATTTTTTGTTACATTTTCACTGGTTGTAGAAGCCGGCTTTAATTTTTTTCCTTTAAATAATAGTGGACTGATAAATGTGGTAATGCTTAAAGTCTAGCCAAAACATATTTATTGCTGTCCATGTGCCCACCTGGGAGATTTTTGGCTGGAAATATTCCAATGGGGACACCTGTCCTAGTAATAACTGCCTAGCACAGGATTTCCCCTTGATGACAGGGGTTTTCACCATTCCCTACTGTATCAGAAAATAAAATGTAAAAAATGTACATTATAGATAGTTTCCGTAAAACTGAATGACAGCATTTGGTTGGGAGATTATATCAATGTCTTCACACTGCAATGTATTTTTTTTACGTGTACATACGCACATACAACATATAGTTAAAAAGGAAACAAGTAGTGAAAGTACACTATGACATTCTGACATGTGACTCTGACTCACCCCAAGCATAAGAATGCTAAGAATAGACTGCCATAAAAGACTAACGTAAAAAAAAAAAAAAAGTCTCATTGCCTGAATCAAATAGAGAATGTTCTATAGGCGTAAGGACAGTAGAAGTAGTCAAACCTATGGCTCGCAGATATCCATCTCTTGGACCCATATGCATTTGGCTTTTATTTCTGAGGTGTAAATAAATGTATTGTTCAAGATTGTTCTGCTCTTGGTTTAAAGTATTGTCTTTCAAATACTAATACTAATTCCAAAGTACATGTCTTTGTCCATGTTCATGTTCTGATTACGGCCCATGTCAGATGATCCCCACAGAATCATTAAAGATAGGAGTTGGGCCAAGCAAACCCCCCCCCCCCGGTTCGGTTTGCGCCAGCACGCTCTAACATCACAAAAGTTTGGACCCGCAAACCTATTGAAGTCTATGGGACCCGAACTTGAAAAATCAAAAGTGCCTATTTTGAAGGCTTATATGCAAGTTATTGGTCATAAAAAGGGTAAGGGGGCCTGGGTACTGCCCTGGGGGACATGTATCAATCAATCAATTTTTTTTTTTGTAAAAGATTGTTTTTACAGGAGCAATGACTTTAATTATGCTTAAAGTGAAACAATAAAAATGAAAAATTCCTTTAAATATAGTATCCGGGGGAGGGGGGTCCCCTTAGACTGCCAGTAAAGTGACGCATTTGTATTGTGTATGGAACCTGCTGCAGCAAAACTGACATTTGTGAAGAGAAGAAAAATTATATTTGAATTGTTGGCGTTGTTTTGTTTTTTTTTCAGGTCCAGCAGTACAATGGGCATCATGATTGATGATGGATCTACATCGGGGGGGGGCATTGTTTTTTTATTCTTTTAATAAATGAATTGTAAAAAACTGCCTCCTGACTTTATTTATTTTTGACACTTCTTTGAATGAGTAGGGGTACCCCTACTCATTCATATGGAGGGGCGGGAGCTGCGGCCCCTTGTTAAAGGGGGCTTCCAGATTCCAATAAGTCCCCTGCTGCAGACCCCCACAACCACCACTCAGAGTTGTCGGGAAGAGGACCTTTTCTACAACAACATGGGGACAAGGTGCTTTGGGGTGGGGAGGGCAGAGCCCCCCCTGTCCCTAAAGCACCCCCCATGTTGAGGACATGTGGCCTGGTATGGTTCGGGGGGGTGGCGCTCTCCCGTCCCCCCTTTCCTGATCTGCCAGGCTGCACGCCCATTTTTCTTTTTAATAGGGCTCTCCCTTAAAATCCATACCAGACCAAAAGGGCCTGGTATGGATTGGGGGTGACCCCCACGCAGTTTCTTTTCACTTTTTTCTATTGCAGGCAATGATTTTTTTTTTCATTCAGCTGTCAGCGGGGAAGCCCGTTGACAGCTGACGACTCATCCGCTGTTAAGGGCGCATCAGCCGGCTTCCCGGCCCACGCCTTCACAACCAACTATGCACTAAACAGGCGATATTCGGGCCAAACTTTTGCTCGGCTCGAACTGTTTGCTCAACTCTATTAAAGATCAATGCACGTACATTATCCTATGGATTAGATTTCCTGCTGCCTCAACTACCAAAATTAGGGGCATTCCTAGGATCCTAAATGACTGATTGTATGCCAGGGCACCTAAATGTTAAAGAACCTGTATGACAAAAAAAAAAAAAAAACTATGAAACTTTTTATGTCCTCTCTTTTCAACTCTCATTTCCTGCCTCTCTTCTCTTCTATACTCTTCTTCTCTCTTCTCTTCTCCTCTTCATCTCCTCTCCTATTCTTCTCATCTCCTCTACTCTTTTTCTCTTCTCATCTTCTCTTCTCCTGTCCTCCCCTATTCTTCTCATCTCATCTCCTCTCCTCTTCTTCTCCTCTCCTCTTCTTCTCATCTCTTCTTCTCCTCTCCTCTTCTTCTTATCTCTTCTTCTCCTCTCCTCTCCTCTTCTTCTCATCTCTTCTTCTCCTCTCCTCTTCTTCTCAACTCTTCTTCTCCTCTCCTCTTCTTCTCATCTCCTCTCTTCTTCTCTCTTCTCTTCTCACCTCATCTCTTCTCCCCTTCTTCTCATCTCTTCTACTCTTTTTCACATCTCATCTCCTCTCCTTCTCATCTCTTCTCCCCTTCTTCTCATCTCCTCTACTCTTTCTCATCTCATCTCCTCTCCTTCTCATCTCTTCTCCCCTTCTTCTCATCTCCTCTGCTCTTTTTCTCATCTCATCTCCTCTTCTCCTGTCCTCCCCTATTCTTCCCATCTCCCCTCTTCTTCTTCTCATCTCCTCTCCTCTTCTTCTCATCTCCTCTCCTCTTCTTCTCATCTCCTCTCCTCATCTTCTCATCTCCTCTCCTCTTCTTCTCATCTCCACTCCTCTTAATCTCATCTCCTCTCCCCCTGCCCTACCCTCTTCTTCTCTTACCATCACATCTTCTTTACCTCTCTGCTCTCCTTTTCATCTCATCTCATTTCATTTCTTCTCATCTTTCTCTCCTCTCCTCTCCTTCTTCTTTTCTCATTCCATCTATTTCTCTTCTCTTCCTCTTCTCTTCCTATTCCTCTTCTCTTCTCACTTCATCTCCTCCTCTTCTTTTCTCATGTTATCTCCTCTTTTTCTCTTCTCTTCTCATTTCATCTCCTCTTCTACTGATGTCATCTTCTTCTCTTCCTCTTCCTATTTCATTCCCTCCTCTTCTCTTCTAATTTAATCTCTCCCTCTTCTCCTCTCCTCTCTTTTCATCTTTCATCTATTTCTCTTCTCTTCCTCTTCTCGTCTCATTTCATCGCCTCCTCTTCTCTTTTCTTTTCATTGCATCTCCTCCTCCCTGCCCTTCTCCCTCTTATTCTCCCTCTTCTTCTCCTTCTCCCTCTTCTTCTCCTTCTCCCTCTTCTTCTCCCTCTTCTTCTCCCTCTTCTTCTCCTTCTCCCTCTTCTTCTCCTTCTCCCTCTTCTTCTCCTTCTCCCTCTTCTTCTCCCTCTTCTTCTCCTTCTCCCTCTTCTTCTCCTTCTCCCTCTTCTTCTCCTTCTCCCTCTTCTTCTCCTTCTCCCTCTTCTTCTCCCTCTTCTTCTCCTTCTCCCTCTTCTTCTCCTTCTCCCTCTTCTTCTCCCTCTTCTTCTCCTTCTCCCTCTTCTTCTCCCTCTTCTTCTCCTTCTCCCTCTTCTTCTCCTTCTCCTTCTCCCTCTTCTTCTCCCTCTTCTTCTCAACTCATCTCCTCTCCCTCTTCTTCTCATCTCATCTCCTCTCCTCACCTTACCTCTCCTAAAAGAAGCCCAAGGCCAAAAAAGCAAGGCATTCAGAACACCAAAATATACCTGTCAGCTGCACTTCTTTCACCATATCTCATATCTGAACTGGCCTCAAAGTGTATGTAAACCCCAGCAATAAATTCTTATATCTGCTTCCTCGTCCTCGTCTGCTAAAATGACCTTATCACCAAAGGTTTATATACCTGTAATAAACCTAAATGTATTCTACACTTCCTGGTGTGCAGAATACCTCCCACCCCCCCCCACCCCCCACGCACAATGTAGTTTCTCCAATTGGCTCATGCACTACAGGATGTACAATTTGGTGGAAGTAACATTTGCATGTGGTGGAAGGAGGAAATATTAGGCTGTTCAAATACCTACAGTAGCTGGCAAGAGCCGAATGGGCAGTGATTCAACCAGTGGGTCAGTAGAAAATGATGTATCAAGCTGCTTTTATTACACATATGTATTTCTTTACAAAGGGCCATGTGGTGACAGGGTCACTTTAAAAAATGCCATTAAAAGTATCAATTCAATTAGCAAAAAATATTGCCTGTTTGTTAAGTGCTGTCCCGTGTCCTGTGCACTCCGCAGTGTTATCTCAAACAACGTTATCAGGAAGTGTGATAGGACACAGAATACCCCTTCCCTTGTGATGGGCAAGGAGGTGTGTTGCTAGCAGAATTGCCAGGTGAAAATAAAGGGAATAAAACTGCAAAAGAATATAAATTACACTAAAAGTGTACTAAGCATAAAATGTAAAATCACATAGTTAGTAACAAGCAGTATTCTATTTGCCGACCGGCCCATAGTAAAAATACGTCATTACTTTGACGTTAAATACTGGTGTTATGGCAGCAGCTAGCTGCCATGACCCCAGTATTGTTTTTTGGTCGATTCTCTCGATTCACCACAAAATCACTTTTAGAAGCGGCGGGAGGGGTGCCCCCCTACCTGTTTGTTCCTGGGCTCACCTAACAGGTCGGTAAAGCCTGGGAACGATCCAATGTGGCTGTCAGCTGAGCATTGAGAAAAGTAAGGCCAAGATGGCTGCCACTCATTTCTATGCCCTTGGAGGACCAGAGCAACTTCTAACGTCACTTCCTGTTCCCGGGCCATAATAAATTATTTATTTATTTTTAAGCAAAAGTTAAAAAAAAATGTTTATCTTTTGTTTTTCAGACTCGGTTCACACAGGGGCAATCCGACTTCATGTACGACTTCATAGGCAACTTCAGCACAACTTCAGTGTGACTTCAGAGCAACTTCAGCGCGACTTTGTGCGACTTACAACGCGACTAGAAGGGACCTCCATGCCAGGCGACATTGCCTGTGGCCAATCAGAGAAGGGAGGGAGGGGGTTATCTGGGGTTTTCACTGAGTAAATTATTTTCTTTTTCCTGTAAAGTTGCTTCAATATAGATGGGGATCGGACTTGGAGGCGACTTCCATTGAATTCTATGGGCACAAGTCGGAAAAAGTCGCCTTGAAGTAGTACAGGAACCTTTTCTGAAGTCAGAGCGACTTCAGTAGTGTACATTAAGATGGCTCTCATTCATTTCAATGGAATTTCTTATGACAAGCGACTTGGGGTGACACAAGTCGGATCCCAAGTCGCTGTAGTGGTAACCGCCTCTCAAGGTAAATGAGAGATCTGGGGTCTTTTTGACCCCAGATCTAAAAAAAAAGAGGACCTGTCATCCTTATTTCTATTACAAGGGATGTTTAAATTCCTTGTAATAGAAATAAAAGTGTTAAAAAATAAATAAGTAAAGGGACAGTGTAAAAATAAAAAGTAAAATAAATAAGAAAAAAAAAATTAAATTGCCCCATCCCTCCGTGCTCAGGCGCAGAAGTGAATGCATATGTAAGTCACACAAGCATATGTAAATGGTGTTTAAACCCCACATGTGAGGCATTGCCGCGATTGTTCGAGCAAGAGCAATATTTCTAGCAATAGACCTTCTCTGTAACTCTAAACAGGTAGCCTGTAAACATTTTTAAAGTGTCGCCTATGGAGATATTTAAGTACCCTAGTTTGTCGCCATTCCACAAGTGTGCGCAAATTTAAAGCGTGATATGTTAGGTATCTATTTACTCGGCGTAACATCATCTATCACAGTATACAAAAAATTGGGGTAACTTGTATTTTGTTTTTTTTTCATTCATTAAAGTCTATTTTTCACCCAAAAAAACTGCGTTTGAAAGACCGCTGCACAAATACCGTGTTACATAAAATATTGCAACGATCGCCATTTTATTCTCTAGAGTCTCTGCTAAAATATGTATATGCATATATAATGTTTGGAGCTTCTAAGTAATTTTCTAGCAAAAAATACTAATTTAAACTTTGAGGCTGGGTTCACAATATTGTGAATTGGATGCGGGTTTCTCCGCATCCAATTCGCATGACAGGAGATTGTGACAGGCTCTAAAGGTCGGGGCAGCCATGGCTTTGGCTCAGTTTCAGGTCCGAATTCAGCCAACAATTCAGACCTAATTTGGACCTGATGCGGTGAACGAGGATGAACCAAACTCCCTGCTGTGTCCCGCAGCCGTACATAGTGTGAACCTAGTCTTATACAAAAAAGTTCCAAAAAAGTCCTGGTCTTCACGTGGTTAAAAAAGAAATATGAATTGCGAAATGTTGATATACTGTACATAACCCAAGAATTAGTTTGCGTAATTCCATTCAATAAATGATATAATATAATTCTAAAGAACTGTAAAAAGAAACATATAGCTTTTGTTGGGGTACGTGGATGCATGTCCAGTACAACTGGAGCACAATGTCTTATGAATACCATGCTATTCCCAGAATTCTATTATCCTCCCTTTAATCATATCTGTACTTTGCATACCAGTACATTACTAAAAACATTAGCATCTATTACCTGGAGCCTGAACGAATTGCTTGACGCATGGTATTTATAGATTTACCCTCAAGGAAAATGCATGAAATTGTTCACAATTACTTCATTTCAGGCTGCCTAGTTACTCTGTTGATTGGTTACATAACTCTGTCGACAGGTGTATGCTGTGCTTGAGGTGCTACACATGTACTCATAAAGCAGTCTGAAACTAGCACCATAAGGTATGTGTCCTCAGCAGAACAAAGGCATGAGAAATTAGCAGAATTGATGCATAGGGTGCAAAGAGGAGTCACAAGACTCTTTGTGGTTCTGGTAACCTGCAGCTGTCTCTTCTCAGTCTCCTCCCCCATCACCCTGTGAAACCTACGTGAATTAGCAGGTCATTCCATTTATAGACAAGCGTGTAAATCTTACAAATGCAGCACCGCATGCCTCATCAGCCAATTATGCAGACGTGAGCACTGTCGTATGGGGCAAGGGTAGAGTCCATAGTTATACAGCATCTCACAAAAGTGAGTACACCCCTCACATTTTTGTAAATATTTTATTATATCTTTTCATGTGACCACACTGAAGAAATGACACTTTGCTACAATGTAAAGTAGTGAGTGTACAGCTTGCATAACAGTGTAAATTTGCTGTCCCCTCAAAATAACTCAACACGCAGCCATTAATGTCTAAACCACTGGCAAAAAAGTGAGTACACCCCAAGTGGAAATGTCCAAATTGGGCCAAAAGTGTCAATATATTGTGTGGCCCCATTATTTTCCAGCACTGCCTTAACCCTCTTGGGCATGGAGTTCACCAAATGTTCAAATTAGGGCCAATTAGCCATTTTCCCTCCCTGGTGTCATGTGACTCATTAGTGTTACAAGGTCTCAGGTGTTAATGGGGAGCAGGTGTGTTAAATTTGGTGTTATTGCTCTCACTCTCTCATACTGGTCACTGGAAGTTCAACATGGCACCTTGTGGCAAAGAAATCTCTGAGGATCTGAAAAAAAAAGAATTGTTGCTCTACATAAGGATGGCCTAGGCTATAAGAAGGTTTCCAAGACCCTGAAACTGAGCTGCAGCATGGTGGCCAAGACCATACAGCGATTTACCAGGACAGGTTCCACTCAGAACATTCCTTGTCACGGTCAAGTTGAGTGCACGTGCTCAGCTTCATATCCAGAGGTTGCCTTTGGGAAATAGATGTATGAGTGCTTCCAGCATTGCTCTAGAGGTTGAAGGAGTGGAGGGTTATCCTGTCAGTGCTCAGACCATACGCAGCACACTACATCAAATTGGTCTGCATGGCTGTCATCTCAGAGGGAAGCCTCTTCTAAAGATGATGCACAAGAAAGCCCCCAAACAGTTTGCTGAAGACAAGCAGACTAAGGACATGGATTACTGGAACCATGTCCTGTGGTCTGATGAGACCAAGATAAACTTATTTGGTTCAGATGGTATCAAGCGTGTGTGGCAGCGACCAGGTGAGGAGTAAAAAGACAAGTGTGTCTTGCCTACAATCAAGCATGGTGGTGGGAGTGTCATGGTCTGGGGCTGCATGAGAGCTGCCAGTACTGGGGAGCTACAGTTCATTGAGGGAACCATGAATGCCAACATGTACTGTGACATACTGAAGCAGAGGATGATCCCCTCCCTTGAGAGACTGGGCTGCAGGGCAGAATTCCAACATGATAACGACCACAAACACACCTCCAAGATGACCACTGCCTTGCTAAAGAAGCTGAGGGTAAAGGTGATGGACTGGCCAAGCATGTCTGCAGACCTAAACCGTATTGAGCATCTGTTGGGTATCCTCAAACAGAAAGTGGAGGAGCGCATGGTCTCTAACATCCACCAGCTCCGTGATGTTGTCATGGAGGAGTGTAAGATGGCTCCAGTGCCAACCTGTGAAGCTCTGGTGAACTCCATGCCCAAGAGGGTTAAGGCCGTGCTGGAAAATAATAGTGGCCACACAAATATTGACACTTTGGGCCCAATTTGAACATTTTCACTTAGGGGTGTACTCACTTTTGTTGCCAGCGGCTTAGACATTAATGGCTGTGTGTTGAGTTATTTTGAGGGGACAGCAAATTTACACTGTTATACAAGCTGTCGTTTCTTCAGTGCTGTGACATAAAAGAGATGTGAGATACTGTATGTAAGCTCTGACCAGACCAGCTTCAAAAATTAGAATCAGGAGGTGGGTGAACAAATAACTTTGTCCTGAATAGGCAAAGTAGAAGCTTACTTGAAAACAGGTTCAACACTACAAAAAATCATCTTGTTCAAATAGCAAGCAATTGTGCTGCAAGTTTGAAAATGACTTGCTAAGCTATTGCTAGACTTGCCAGGCTTCACAAGTTTGTTGCACAATTGCAGCAAGTCCGCATTGCATGACTTCAGATCAACTTTCTTCACAAACATTCTGCAAGTCTGCTGCAAGTTCTGGTTCAGTTATGTTGTGCAATAGTCATCCCACCACAGGGGTCATTGTGGCTTAACTTTCATGCTGTAGACTTAGAGAGCTCTTCCTGTAGACTCACCACTGCAACTTTGCTCTTGCTAGAGACTTGCTACGCAAATTTGCTACAAATAGGAAAGGTGTCAACTAGAACTTGTGCTTTAAATGCTCTGCAAGTGTACAACTTGTCTTTTTTTTTTTCTCAAACAAAAAGTTTTTATTGAACAAAGCCAGCAGATCATACACAATACAGAGCATCACAGTAGTCATTGTACATCTATAGTTGAATAGCATGTTAACAGTTCTATTTACCACATTATACATACATATGATTTGTATGCTCATTTGGCTGATCAAGAGCATAGGTCAAAATAAGACAACAATTCAGGGTCAATGCCTATTGCCCCATGTCAGGTCCCCTGTCATGTGTCCTAGGGGTTTGCTTACTACAAAAGTAGGCTTTCCATGACCAGGTCCACCGGAGTCAAGCCCGTCACATCCAGCCAAGAAGACCATAGTCTGTCAAATTGACCTTCATTACCCCTGTGCTGGTAAACAAATTTCTCTAACCTAAGGGTGTCATCCATCCTGGCCACCCATTCCCCTTTTTGTGAGGGGTTCTGTGGATTTCCAGTGTTTCAAAATCATTAACTGAGCCTGAAAGAGTGCTCAAGCAATTGCCTGTCTGGGAATATGCTCCTGAAGGCCGTCCAATATCCCCAGTAAGCAATATTTGGGGTCCTCAGGAATCTGTGCCTGGAAGACCCTATTGAGTGTGTCACTTACTGTCTTCCAATATGGTTGTAGCTTTGGGCATCTCCCCAACAAGTGTATCAGGTCTCTGTAGTCCCTGTGACACCTAGTGCATGGGGGGGTCACGTTGCAGTCCCATGCTGTCAGGAACCATGAATCAGACAAAGGCAGAAGTGCAGTAAAATCACACTTTTTAATAAAAAAGTAAAATGTTATAAATAGAGTAAACGTGGTCAAAACAAAGCCAGAGTTCGGTAACCAGTGCAAATAGTCAGAGCAAGCCAGTGAAACAGGAGTCCAGAGATCAGCAAGCGCAAACAAACAGAATGCAGGAGAGTCAGCCAAGCAGGGTCTTGAATCTAGAAATCAGAAGGGAACACCAAACAAGCAAAGTCTTTCACAGGAACACACAGCAGAGATTTCTTCAGAGATGGTGACCAAGGCGAAGGCTTCTGCGATCTGATCCAGGCAGTTTATATAGCGCTGGCTAAACGAGGCAGAATATGGTCATCAGATGAGACAGAGTGAAAGCTGAGACTGGCAATTAACCCTCAGCTGAGCAGCTTGCTCTGAGAAAGGAGAGCTGAGCCCAGCCCTGACATATGCGAGCCAGTTTGGCCGGTGTGTAGTGTACCCAGAGAATGATATACAGTTGAAAAAGGCGTTGAGCTACATTTAGGGAGCTCTGCGTAACCACCTGCAGAGCTTTCTCCCATTGTTCCTCCTCAAACGCACTGACATCCCCCTCCCACTGGGTTACCACTTTGTGGTAGGAAGAGGTTTAAGAGCATCGCATAGATACTTGAAAATTAGTGATATGTTGCAACATAAATGACTGTAAAAGAGTGGCTTCTTCATGAATTAGAATGAATGTGTACTTGAAAAGTAACTGGACTCTGAAAGTTGTGCTAATAATAAAAAAAAAAAAGCAGAAAGAGGGCAAAGGACCAACATGCAGTATTGCTTATAGGCTCCCTACAGCTGATATCAAACAAAAACCAAAGAATTTCCAAGCTCAACTTACTGACCAACAGAATTAACCTGGCTAACAGTACGTGTGGGTTTGGTTACACACATTTGCAATTGCATGTGTACGCTGCAGGTCGGTGACAAGGCACCCTGTATACTGCAGAATCTATCTCTGTATTAAAGTCTCCACAATGGAAGCACATGCATTTAATGGATAGATGTAGGGCAGGTGACAGGAGGAGCCCAACCCTCTTTAGCCACCTTCCACCCGGCCACTGTATATATACGGCCAGGTGGGAGCTTCCCCGTTCTGACAGGATGTGTATTTACGTCCTGCAGAACGGGTGCTCGCAGCGCGGCCACGCGGCGCGCTGTGGCTCGATCCTGTGATCATTATGATTACAGGATCCAGCCGAGCAGAGTTCGGGATATGGGCGCAGTGATTGGCCCTCCTGATCATGTGACGGCTGTGCCCAATCACGGCCGTCACATGGTAAACAGAGATGAACGTCTCTGTGACAGTTCTCCCCCCGCCGAGCTCAGTGAGAGCTCAGTGCGGGGGGGGGGGGAAGCTGCAGCTATGTGACAGCTCTCTGCATGATGAGGATTTCATGCAGAGAGCTTTCACAGATCGCCCCCCACACAGTGCACCAAGCACCACTGATACCCCTGTCCCCATACACATCAGTGTCCCCATAAAACAGTCCCCAAAACATCTGTATGTCCCCCATCACATCTGTCACCATACACAAAACATCTGTCATTGTCCCCAAAACATCTGTATGTCCCCAAAACATCTGTCACAGTCCCCAAAACATCTGTCTGTCCCCATCACATCTGTCACCATACAAAAAACATCTGTATGTCCCCATCACATCTGTCACAGTCCCCAAAACATCTGTCTGTCCACCAACACCAAATAAACCCCGATTTGGGTTATTTTTACCAAAGAAATGTAGCAGTATCATTTTTGGTCAAAATTTATGAAGAGAAATTACTTATTTGCAAAATTTTATAACAGAAACAAAGAAAAATGCATTGTTTTTGAAAATTTTCAGTCTTTTTTAATTTATAGCACAAAAAATAAAAAACCCAGGGGTGATTAAATACCACCAAAAGAAAGCTCTATTTGTGTGAAAAAAATGATAAAAATGTAATATGGGTACAGTGTTGCATGACCGCGCAATTGTCATTCAAACTGCAACAGCGCTGAAAGCTGAAAATTGGTCCGGGAAGGAAGGGGGTTTATGTGCCCAGTATTAAAGTGGTTAAAGATACAGGAACACACTGGACACCCAGCACATTGTGCAATGCGGCTAAGGTGTCAGTGTGTTGCCTCACCAATATATCAACAATACAATCAAATGTCACATGCCCCCACCTATAACTGGTGACTCTTATACATTGTTGTGGTGACTCTTATACAGAGATAGGTTCTGCAGTATACAGGGTGCCTTGTCGCCAGCCTGCAGCTTACACATGAATTTGCAAATGTGTGTAACCAAACCCCTGTTTTTAACACATACTGTTAGCCAGGTTAATTTGGTTGGTCGCTAGCTGGTCAGTAAGTTGAGCTTGGAAATTCTTTGTTTTTTGTTGACATGCGTCTGCCCTTCCAGTGCTCCTTACTGTAAAGCCAGTTATGGGTGGGGGCATGTGACATTTGTTTGTATTGTCCCTACAGCTGATTCCTCATCCTAATTACCTTGCCTTGTTCAGCATTGTTTCTCTATATAGAGGTGTCCATATTGGTAGAGACAGGGCTTTGCTCCCTCATATTAGAGCTTCCAGCAAGGAGAACAGTGAGCAGCAAAATAGTGACATTGCCAAATCTCACTACAAATCTCCTGAGACTAGCAGTCAGAGGCAGAAGAGACTTAGATCTCTCTCTCTCACACACACACACACAGATATACAGCTATGAGGCTACCCTTCTCTGCCATTTCTCCAGTTCCCGATATCCTTTTTGAGAACTGGTGCCCAAAACTGAACTGCATATTCCAGTTAGATGTCTTACTAATGATTTGTACAGGGGCAAACTTATACCTCTCTGGAGTCCATACCTCTCTTAACCTCCCTGGCGGTATGATTCTGTCTGGAATTTTGTTCCAAAAGTGGTACAATTATTTTGCATGAAAATTTGGCGTTTTATATTGTAGGCCTGTAATTCTTAGGAATAACTCACTAAAATCTGTCCAAACAAGAGTCTAGTAGACATCCCGGGTATGATAAAGTTTGAAAAATGAAATCATAAATTATAATATAATAAATAACTAAAAATAATTATCAAAAATAATAACGTAATAGTAATAAAATTTATTCAATAATGTAATCAAACCAAAAACGCAGAAATTTGCTCAGTTGCAGAATTGTCGCTATCGTCACTTTCAGTTTCTGATGATAAATTTCCCCAAAAATCAGTATCACTCAATTCTGCAAATGATTCTTATTTACTATCGCTGTTTTCTAGCTGATCAAAAACCACTTTTGACGCAAAGGGACACTTTTTGGTTGCTATGGACATTCTCAAGTTTCCTGGCAGAAAGAATGACATTTATTATATAAAAGTGCATGCAGGGCTCTGGGCAAACCACTAGGGACAAAGGGGGTGTGAAATGTTTTCATACAGTAATGTAATCTACAAGATTACAGTGTACTGTATGTGTACTATGTGTTTTACTTTTTGAATTTCCCGCCGGTCTCCGTCCCCGTGCGACGCGACGCTCGCAGGGAACGGAGCCCGGAACACAGGAATCATCTGGCCGCGGGGAGACACGCTGACACCGCGGGAGGACATCGCTGGATCCAGGGGACAAGGTAAGAAACATTGCCTGGATCCAGCGATGCAATCCCGAGTGTGGCTCGGGGTTACCGCTCTTGGTGCTGAAATTCCACCCCGAGCCACACTCGGGAATACCGCTAGGAAGGTTAATACAAGAAAGGACTTTGCTCACTTTGGAAACTGCAGCTTGGCATTGCATGCTATTATTAAGCTTATGATCTGCCAATACCCCCAGATCCTTCTCCACCATTGACTCCCCAGTTATACTCCCCCTAGTATGTATGATGGGGAGGGCTGGCAGCCTTCGGCAAGTGGCCCATTGAACCAACCAATTGAAGCAACTAGTGAAGAACTAGAAGTCCAAGCTTTGACATCTGAGATCTAAGGATGTGACCCCCTTGGATCTCACGGGTTCATGCTGTGACCTATAGTTCTTCACTAGTTGGGGGGTGTGACATCCTGAGCTCTGAGGGGTTCATGCTGGGACCTGTAGTCCTTCACTTTTGGGGTATCACATCCTCAAAAGTGAAGGTCTACAAGTCCCAGCATGAACCCCTGAGATCTAAGGATGTGACCTCCTCTGCAGCCAGCTCATGCTCCCATGACACACATGCTCCACATTTGATGTAATTCATCCACTGCTCCCGACCTCACATCAAGCAGGTCGACTCTTGAGATCTCATGGGTTAGTGCTGTGACCTGTAGTACTTCACTAGTTGGGGGGGGCAGGGGGTGTGACACATCCTAAACTCTGAGGGGTTCATGCTGGGACCTGTAGTCCTTCAATTTTGGAGGGTCACATTCCCAAAAGTAAAGGACTACAAGACCCAGCATGAATCCTGGCTGAGATCTAAGGATGTGACCTCCTCTGCGGCCAGCTCATGCTCCCATGACACACATGCTCCACATTTGATGTAATTCATCCACTGCTCCCGACCTCACATCAAGCAGGTCGACTCTTGAGAGGTGCTGTGTTTGATCCTGGCACAGACAGGTCCCTTCCCTCAGGCAGGCTCTGAGGCGCATGCCGCCACACGGCTTGGTCCCAGCAAAAGTTTGGGCCGAACTTCCGTTGTTCGCCCGATCCCCGAATGGAGGAGGAACTGTTGCGTCTTTTTTTTATTTCGGGTCTGTTGCATGCCGTGATTGACGATCGATTACAATGGAGGAAACTTATTTTTTTTTCTTTTTTAATAAAGGGCTTGTCCCTAATTGTCTCATGTGGTTTTTTCTTTTTTGACACTTTTTGGTGAATTAGTAGGGGTACGATGTACCTAATGCTAATTCACATGAGGGTGCGGAATCTGCGGGCCCCCTTATTAAAGGGGGCTTCCAGATTCCGATAAGTCCCCCCCTGCCTGCAGACCCCCACAACCACAGCCCAGGGTTGTGGGGAAGAGGCTGTTGTCCCCATCAACATGGGGACAAGGTGCTTTGGGGTGGAGGTGCAGAGCCTCCCCCACACCAAAGCACCCATACCCCCATGTTGAGGGCATGTAGCCTGGTACGGTTCAGGAGGGGGGGCGCTTGCCTGTCCCCCTCCCCATCCGGGCTGGCCAGGGTGCATGCTCGGATAAGGGTCTGGTTTGGATTTTAGGGGGGACCCTATGTCAATTTTCTTTTTCATTTTGGCGCGGGGTTCCCCTTAAAATCCATACCAGACCCAAAGAGCCTGGTTTGGACTGGAGTGGCGGACCCTACGCAAATTTTTTCAGTAATTTTTTTTGTATATTGTCAGGAGCCGGCAATACGTTACAGCCGCGATTTTAACCGCTTAACAACCGCCCTATAGACAAAAGACGTCTACAGGGCGGTCGCTTAATTCTGGGAGGACGTCTATTGACGTCCTCCCAGAATCGCGGTTCCCGCGCGCCCCCTGGGGCGCGCACACGGGAACATCCGTGACCGTCGGGTCCGGGGGACCCGACTGATCACGGATCGGGGTGAATGGCCGCTGTGCGCGGCCTTTCACCCCGTGATCGCGCCGTCAAATGACGGCGTGATCACATGTAAACAAGCCGGCGGAAGCGCCGGCTTGTCTCTCCTCTCCGCACCGATCGGTGCAGTGTGAGAGGAGAGAGGGGGGAGAGAGGACGTGCTGCAGCGCTGTGGGCGATGTGCAATGCCCACAGCGCTGCCTAGTGACAGAAAACTCCCCCCCACCATCT
>BLSH010499517.1:604625-615290 GCA_018402905.1 Glandirana rugosa
TTTAGTTTTCACGATTAAAATTTCCGAATATACGTTCAACAACCGTATTTTTTTACATACCCCTGGGCCCAGGACGGGATCTCCTGTACATAGTTACGTTTTTTTCAAAAATTTAGTTAGCAAAAAAGTCCTCGTTACTAAAATTATTACGAATTTTACTTTGTTATTTTTACTTTATAAGGAAATTTATTGCACGGAACCCCCAGGGGAATCAGACGGACATTTTCCTACGTGGAGACACTACAAATCTTGTCACGGTGACGTTTTACTGTAAACACTTCCTTTTTGACAGTAAATTGGTGAACTGTTTGTTGCATGACTGAGTAATTGTCATTCAAAGTGTGAGAGCGCTGAAAGCTGAAAATTGGTCTGGTTGTTAAGGGGGTTTAAGTGCCCAGTTGTCAAGTGGTTAAATGACAGTTTTTCCTTCACAAATGTCATTTTGCAGTGGCACTGTTCTAAACATCACAGAGGTGCATCCTTTTACAGGCAGACTAAGGGGACCCCCAAGGCACGTTATTTAAAGGAATATTTCATTTTTATTGTTTCATTTTAAGCATTATTAAAATCATTGCTCCTGAAAAAACGATTGATTTAAAAACTTTTTTTGCATTGATACATGTCCTCTAGGGCAGGACCCGGGTCCCCATACATTTTTTTATGCCAACAACTTGCATATAAGCCTTTAAAATTAGCACTTTTGATTTTTCATGTTTGAGTCCCATAGACTTTAACGGTGTTCGAATGTTCACACAATTTTTATGTCTGTTCGCATGCTCTGCGAACCGAACCAGGGGGGTGTTCAGCCCCATACCTAACAATGACCTTACAATTACCAACTATTTGGTGTGAAAGCCTACCCAAACAATTAATTCCATTAACTACTTCAGCTCCGGAAGGTTTTACCCCCTCCCTGACCAGGCCCTTTTTTTTTAGATACAGCACTGCGTCGGTTTAACTGACAATTGCGCGGTCGTGCAACGTTATACCCAAATAACATTTATGTCCTTTTTTTCCCACAAACAGAGCTTTCTTTTGGTGGTATTTGATCACCTCTGCGGTTTTTATTTTTTGTGCGAACCATCATGGGTGGCCGGCAGGTGATCACACCCACTGATGGGGTCCTGCTGTGGCCAATCACAGCAGGAGCGTGACTCTGGTGGGGCGCGCCCCAGAGCCGAGGAGGGAAATCACTTACATGTATGTGATTTTGCGCTTAAGGGCCGCCCTGCCACAGTATATGTACATGGGGTGGGCCTGAAGTGGTTAATATACAGCAAGGTAGGCCCTTTCACTACATGGTATCTGAAAAATCTAAAAGGGATTTTTAGCTATCGCCCTGTAGTGTATGTGGCCAGCTTACAGATTCCTGCACACTGTTATATGATGCAAACGCAAACTATAAGGAGAAGCTTGACAACCTGATCATATTTTATTTTCCTGAACACATTTGTTGGGTCAGGAAGAATACATTTGCAACCTTTTGTCTGCCAAAATACACTGTAGAATTATTCCGTACTTACCTTCATGCATCATAGAAGCCATCCTGCATCTGCTAACATACATCACAATGTAATCAATGAATGTGACGTGATACAACAGCTTAATGACACAGTTCTATCTCCATGTGTATGACAGCTGCATGAAATACAGAAAGTCTGTGAACCCTGCAACCACTGACACACCTGATTTATTAAATGGAAGTAAAAATGGAATGATTTATTAAATATCTAAAAATAGAAAGTGAGAGAAACACTGTCTGCAGCTGCTCTCTGTAGCAGCTGCCCCGTGGTGCTGAACTGGTTAACATCTATATCAGCAAGAGGAGGGAGCAGCTGAGCAGGTAGAGTTTAATAGACTGAGTCAGGTAGCCCGGCACTGTGAGAATTGTAGTCCAGAGAGGAGAGACTCTACTGTAATCAAGAGCTTTTAAACCTCATTTCACAAAGGAAGATTGCCAGGAGGGGAGGGATAGAGTTGCATTTTCTCAAGCTGTACAGGATGCAGCTTCCTCTTGCCATGAGCCCAGAGAGAGCACATCATTGTCCAGTGTGCACAACCACTGCTGCGTAACAACGGCCTAAGCAGGATCCAGAATGCTGACTTCAGGTGTGCCGACAGCCAGAGTCATCTGGCTGCAGATCAGAGAGTGGATTAACCTCCCTGGCGGTAATCCCGAGTGTGGCTCGGAGTGGATTTTCAGTACCAAGAGCGGTAACCCCGAGCCATACTCGGGATTGCATCGCTGGATCCAGGCAATGTTACTTACCTTGTCCCCTGGATCCACCGATGCCCCCCCCCCCGCGGTGTCAGCGTGTCTCTCCGCCGCCAGATTACTCCTGTGTGCCGGGCTCCGTTCCCTGCGAGCGTCACGTCGCACGGGGACGGAGACCGGCGGGAAATTCAAAAAGTGAAACACACACAGCACATACAGTGCACTGTAATCTTATAGATTACATTACTGTATGAAATCATTTCACATCCCCTTTGTCCCTAGTGGTTTGCCCAGTGCCCTGCATGCACTTTTTTATAATAAATGTCATTCTTTCTGCCTGGAAACATGAGAATGTCCATAGCAACCAAAAAGTGTCCCTTTGCGTCAAAAGTGGTTTTTGATCAGCTAGAAAACACGAATAGTAAATAAGAATCATTTGCAGAATTGAGTGATACAGATTTTTGGGGAAATTTATCATCAGAAACTGAAAGTGACGACAGCGACAATTCTGCAAATGAGCAAATTTCTTCGTTTTTGGTTTGATTACATTATTGAATAAATTTTATTACTATTATATTATTATTTTTGATAATTATTTTTAGTTATTTATTATATTATAATTTATGATTTCATTTTTCAAACTTTTTCATACCCGGGATGTCTACTAGACTCTTGTTTGGACAGATTTAAGTGAGTTATTGCTAAGAATTACAGGCCTACAATATAAAACGCCAAATTTTCATGCAAAATAATTGTACCGCTTTCAGCACCAAAAATCTGAAATAATCATACCGCCAGGGAGGTTAATCACTGTGAGTGACTGGATGGTGAGCTGCAATATCGCTGGGACTGGTGAGCCACTGCTGTGGGGATTTACTATCTGCTACTAGAGAAACTGAGCTCTTTAGGAACTGACCATACAGCCGTCTAGTAGCCTTATTGCTGCCTCCAGGCTTGACTGGAACTATTCTCTTGTGAATCAACCGTACAACTGGGCCACAACTATAGCTGGCTGAATAATTAGGGCTAAAGACTGTTTCCTTACAGCTGCTACATCTTCACCTATTGCTTATGCTAAGCGGTACCTCTCAGGGGACATTGCACCATATCCTAGCCATTCTCCTGAAGTACACTCTAGACTAGTTATAGTGTTATTATTCACATTATGGTTAATGCTTATATCATGTACTATTTATTGATGACTTTGCTGATTCATGAGTTAATCCCAGCGTAGTGGTACAGAACTCAAATCTACATTACCTTGGCATAGTGATTATACTGTGACCCCAAAAGACCAAATGTAGGTGCCACTCAGGTAGAGAGGTAAAGTTCAACTGATCCCCATGATAAAGCTCCAAGGGGTGGAGTGAAACTCGTTGGGGCTGCCATTCATCTCACTTGATTTACATGGATCAGTTTTATAATGTGCAGTTTATGGATTTTTTCCTTTGAGATAGTGATTATACTGTCTAGCGGATCATGTCTGAACCATTGATTCTAACCCTTACCAATACGCTGAGTTCATGTACCACTACACGGTCTTGTGTCCTAATACTAATTCCAGTTGAAGGTGTCTATGCTAATGCTCTAATAACTGCTTGCAGTCACTTCTATTCAATCAGGTGCGTCAGAGGGGCTGAGGTTGTTCTAGGAGTCGAGGCACAGAACAGAGTGGGGGTAGCACTACATGGAAAATCTGACTACAGTCATCTTTACAATTTTGTTCTTCTAGATCAGTTTTTCCCACCTTCTTCCCCCGAGGTTCCCCAAAAATAATTTTCAGGTCTCAGGGAACCCCTACCAAAAAAATACTCTAGGGTCATTGGGAAAATAGGTAAGGGTGCTAAAACGGGTTGCCTGCAGTGTCTCTTGACACCCAACCCTTAACACGGTGAAGAAATACATGCTACCTCATTACAATTGTCGTATACTAAATTCATTATATAACTGGGAACATACCGTATATCCTCTGGTCTTGAGACAAGAACAAAGTCTGAGTTGATTATGTAGTCTTCTTATCTCCTGTAAGCAGATAAAAATAATTATTCTTTACATGTATGATGATATGATGCCCAGCAAATGATTTTGTGAATGATGTGTGTCATTATTAACACTGCTATGGACTAGGGCTAATTGTGGTTTTATTAGGCATCCCAGGGCTACCAGGATATTGCCAAATGAAAGCAGAATTTAAAATGGCCATAAACAATTATTAAAAAAAAAAAAAACAAGGGTTCTTCATTTTGAATAAGGATGAGCCAAGGGATTTCTGATTCTCTTCTGATTGGCTAACCGACTTTGATTGACAGCCACGGGAGCCAATGGCACCCCTGCTGTGTCTCAGCCAATCAGGAGGAGATTCCTGGATGGCTAAGACACTCGTGAACATCGCTGGAGAGGAATCGGGCTCAGGTAAGTAATTAGGGGGTGCTGGGGGGAGGGGGCTGCTACACACAGAAAGTTTTTTTATCTTAATGCATAAAATGCATTAAGATAAAAAGCCTTCTCCCTTTACAACTCCTTTAAGTTGCTTAGGAGAAACTTGAATAAAATGGATCTACACTATTTTCACTTGTATTTAGAGGGTGTGTTTTTTTTGGAGGGGGAAGGGTGTATTCAGAGCAGTTTGGTTTATTTATCTTATTGTTCCTTGTATTTGTACTTTTCTTTTACTCTTTGTGTATTTGATTATTTGTGTTATGCCCCATGAAATATTTTTAGTTTATGTCTTACTATAGGCTGTTTCCTTTAGGTGAAAAATATGTTATATAATGAAGTTAAAGTTTTTGGCACAAGAACAGGTCCAGAATAGTTAAAATTATTTTTTTTAAGCACCAGGAGCCATTTAATGCCCACTGTGTCCATAAAAACTACTAAATTTCCTTTTCCCAAAGTATTTTGCCAAAGTGGAGAAATTTTTAACGAAATTTCCTGATTTTTAATATTTTGAGAAAATTTAAACTCTCAAGCCTCGTACACACGCGCAGATTGTTGGCCAGCCAAACGTCCAACTTTTGTCCAAATTGGCTGTTGGCGGTTGTGTCTAGCGTACTGACAGTAGTCAAGTAATCGACCAACAAAGCCGAACGTAGTGACGTGTTACAAGCTTATAACGAGGAAGCTCAGGTGAATGTGATTTGTGAGTTAGGAACACAGGTTTACACAACCGAACACTTCCTGGATTCCGAGCATGCGTGTTTGCACTTCTAACTTTTTGAGGGCCAACTTCTGTACACACGAGCCAACAATCGGCCAACGCCTTGTTGGCCAACAAAAGTTTTCTAGTCTTGTCAGCCAACTTCTGTTGGATGACAATTGGAAATCGGCTGTCGAATTGTGCGTAGTAACAGTCAGATTATCGCCCAACAGGCTGTTGGACGATCGTTGTTGGCCGATAATCAGACAAAGTATACGGGCCTTTCGTTTTGTTCAACCCTAGCAGCACCAACACAACCTGAAAAGTTTTGTGCTGTAGGTTTATATTAAACTATGTAAATTGCAAAGTTATGCAAAGCGCATGTGTTTTCAAGCAACACAACAATGGCAAAGGGTCCTGCACCTGCACTAGCGGAACGTTTGCATTTGGCAATCTTCATTTGGCACCCATGGTGAAATGAACATCACTATCTTGTGAACTAGGTGAATCAAAACACATCGTAGTATATATTGTTATGGCCTAAAAATAAATGAACCTTAGGTCACAATAGAACAATTTCACACATAAATATCTGTGAATGTGCCTGGGCAGGTTTGGGTGACTTACGCTGAGTACATTCCTGTTCACAGTTCACTGATGATATCAAGGGAGACGGGATGATGACACTTTGGTCTGTGTGGTTTCTCTGCCCCTCCTGCAATGGAAAGTATCACTGTATCTATTAAACCGTAGTTGGGCATTAAAGAGATAAAGCCTCATGGTTTTTCACCTTAATGCAGTCTATGCATTAAGGTGAAAAAACCTTTTCTTTTGCAACTGCCCCCCCAGACTCCCCATTTACTTACCTGAACCTGATCGTTCCCACGCCAGGGACAAGCCTAGCAGCTCAAGCCTCTAACTCCGGTCCTCATTGGATAGATTGATAGCAGGGGAGACATTGGCTCTCGCTGATTTCAATCAAGTCCAATGACGCGGAAGCCGGGGGTAGTTCTGCTGTCTGTGTCAAGGGATGCAGAAGCAGGACTCAGGAGAGCACCTGCACGAGTGACTCCAGGGAAAGCGCTTCCCTGACAGGGCACTCAAGAAGAGGAGGAGCCAGGAGCGCTGCTGGGGGACCCCAGAAGAGGAAGATCTGAGCCACTCTGTGCAAAACCGCTGCACAGAGGAAGGTAAGTATGACATATTTGTTATTTTAGGAAACAAAAAAAAAATAGAGCCTTTAGTATCACTTTAAACTGACCCCCAAAAAAATTCAGCAAGGCCAAAGGACTAGTCACTGGTTTTGCTTGTGGACTCCTTGCAGTTGATCTTTCCCCATCACAGAACTATCTTGCCATCCAAGGCCATATTGGTAGAGGCAGGGTTTTGCTTCCTCATGTCGTACCTCCAGCAAATAGCAACTCAGTAGTGACATCAGCTAATCTCCTAAGACTAGCAATCACAGTGGTAACAGTGCCCTCAGTGGAGCTCATACACATACTCATACCATCACATACCAGCAAGTGAACTGCTATTTTTCAGTATTCCAGACAAAAGGTATATTTTTCAGGGTACGGTTTACGCACAATTAAAGTATAACAGGCCAGGAGCAAAAATGCAGTATATCACAGCTTACAGTCCTTAGATGTAGTGGTTGCACTAAGAACATTTTCAGCAATTACAGAAAACCCCCGTTGATCTTGCCAGAAGTGCAGTGTCCTTGTTACTTCCGAAGAATCTTACTTCCTAGCTACCAATTTTCATTCCCCATCTATTTCATGAAATGGAGATAAAGAAATATGGATGTTTCTCTAGTCCATATCACGGGAGCAGCCCAATAAGCGTATATTGATTGATTTGCGCTTAAGTTATCGCATCTACAAACTATGGGATAGATTTATGGACTGTTATTTTTTTTAATTATTTTTATGGGTAATGGCGGCGATCTGCGATTTTTAGCAGAACTGCGACATTGTAGCGGACAAATCTGACCCCTAGATCACCCGCACGGACCGACATACAATGATGTCGAATGGCGCTATCCAGCCACCCTGCGGCGGGTGGTTGGTAAGCGGTTAAAGTGTTACTAAACCCACAACAGTAAAATGTTGAACCTAAGGGGTTAATCATCTGTGTTGTGTAAAAAGGCTGTTTGATCCTGTCTTCCCTGTTCCTCCCGTCTACCACTGTCCCCAATCCATCTCCTGATAGAAGAGAGGGTAGGGGACAAGCTGCACATGCTCAGTTTGTTGTGTATTGCTAGAGAGTTTTTTTTTCTTGAGTGCAGGTGATCAGCACAGGGCCAATCAGCACTGTCCAGGCAGAGGATCAGGGGTCCTGTAGCCTTATAGAACAGTCAGAGCAGAATGTAAACTCCTCCTACAAGCTTTAACCGGACACTGATAGAAGTCACAAGACTGCTCTAACTGCTGAGGAGAAAAGGTTTAGCAGTTTATATTTACTAAAACTATTTCCATGTTCTGTGTACTGTGGGAGGCCAGATATAGTGAATGTAGGGTCCTGGGTTTAATAACACTTAAAAAGAAAAGGAATGCAGCCACCACTCCAGTGTTAATTTAGTTGACTAAAATATTTCCGTCGACTAAATTAATACTATTTTGGTCGACTAAAATAGGACGAAAACTAAAAGAATCCAGATGACTAAAATACGGCTAAAACTAAAATGGCATTTTAGTCAAAAGACTATGACTAAAACTAAACTGAATTTATATCACAACGGCTAAATCTGTGCCTGTAGTGCATGTTCAAACTTTAATACCATAAATAATAACATATTCAATTTTTACTAATATAATGAGTTTGGCAGTTCTAAATAAATAATGCATTCAAATTTAACTAAACCCATGAGATTTTAGTCAAATAAAATGTACTGGAGATTTTAGTGGACTAAAATACGACTAAAACTAAAACAACTCAGATAACTAAAATACGACTAAAACTAAAATGGCATTTTAGTCAAAAGACTATAACTAAAACTGAATTGAAATTTGATGTCAAAATTAACACCGCATCACACCAAGGACTAGTAAGCTGCAATAAAATACATTTTTTGGTTTTAGTTTAGATACACTTTAACATTTCTAAATGTTCCTTATAACATAACTTCACATCTTCACTTTTTGAGCTCAAATCCACGTTAACAACTGCATCCAATACAAATCAGTGCACCTACTGGTTACATAGTTAAGGTTCTATTGCAGCACGAGAAGCAAGCTTTCATTTATTTTTTGCCAACTTCAGAAATGATCAGCCATGACATTCTGAGCAGAATGGATCAGATGCACACACAGGAGTTTCAATTCACATTTCTGCAAATGCTCTGTTCTGTTGGATGTATCTAAACTGAAAAACAAAACCCTAATATATTAGAGCCTACCAATTTATAGATGTGGTGGCTGCATCAGGTTTTCTAGGCATTTTTCTACTTCTTGCTCATCTTACTTTACTTATTTTCACCTGGTGATCGGCAGGGTAACTGTTATTTTTCCCACTGCCTTTAACAGACCAAGCCGTCCACCAAAAGTGGCAGTTAGGGGGTTGAGACAAACCATCTAAAGTGGTTCTAAAGGCTCATTCTGTGTGCAGCAGCCCCCCAGAACCCCCTAATACTCACCTGAGCCTGATTAAGCCATGTGTACAAGAGTCTTGCGGGTGAGCACTCCAATGTGAGTTCAAAAGCCCTGCCATTGGCAGACTTGTTTGGGGGCATTTACCCTAGTTACAACTGTCCCCCCTAGTTACAACTGCCCCCCCTAGTTACAACTGCCCCCCCCCTAGTTACAACTGTCCCCCCTAGTTACAACTGCCCCCCCTAGTTACAACTGCCACCATGAGTTCTGGCTGGGCTTTTTCATAGGTAGCTAGGCTAATGAACAGCATTTACTTTCTACACTTATAATTGTTCCAATATTTGGCACCGGGTTAATCACTCCATTGCAGAATCTATTCAGCCAATACTTTCTTTTAGGACTTGTTCCAACTTTAATAAAGCCTGTTGTATCACTCCTGATGTGGTAATAAGTTGTGTCACATACATGGCCAAACTGATAAGAGGGCTTCCCCTTACAACTCCGGTCCTGTTTTCCCCCAAGATTGATGACAGAGTATGATAGGACATGGAGTGGCATGGGCACCTGTAGGAAGTCCTGGTCAGCAGAAGAAAGGAACCTTGCGGTGAACTTGAATATGAAGAGCAGAAACTCGTTCCAGATGTCATTGCAGAACTTGCGCAAGAAGGGACGCAAGCATGTAGTCTGATAGGTAGAGCTGGGAGCAATTGGGCAGCGGAGGTACAGATTTAGAAGACAAGTGCATAAACAGGGGACAAGCCGAGGTCAGTATCACACGGGCAGAGGATGACCCAAAATGATAAGTAGGATGCAGAGTCAAGAAACAAGCCAAGGTCAGGTACTGGAGGGATCAAGATCAGATGTAGTCAGAAGGCAAACTGGGTATAACACAGGAACAAGCAGGGTCTGGCAACGAGTTACAGGAGCCGAAGACCACCCAGCAATGATCTTTATCCTTGCAGTGCTTTAAATAGGCCACTGGGTGCCAAAAGTCTAATCAACGCGTATTCTCATGTGCGCGAGTACACACGAGCCTTAGCCTAAAACGCTGACCCACACAGGGCCCTAATTCTGTGCACAGGACTGCGGCCCGTTCATGCATACTATGTACATGCATCGTTCTTTGGGCAGGAACATGACCATGGTTTTCCTAACATGGTGGTTCCAGTTAGGGACTGGCACCACTGGCAACGAAAAGGGACACACAAAATCCAGCAGATCTTTAGGGAGTCAACGCTACACGTTTTTAAAGGGAAACTGTATAGATGGAATTAGATTTCCTCCATTGCTCACCTGATTTAAAGATGCTATTTTTAATCCCCCTTCAGGTTTACTTGGCTATTTCAACACATCTACTTTAGGTTTTATGCACACAGGACATTAAAAAAACATCCTAAGTACGTCAGTAGCTTATCAGTGATTTTTTTCAGCTTTTACCAGCGTTATATTACCAGCTCTTTTTTTGCATTTTTAAAGGGCCAGAGTCTTTTTTTTTTTTCTAATTGATCTAAAATGTTGGGGGTCGACATTTAGCCGCATTTTTGAGCGTTTTTGGGCGTTTTTGAGCATTTGAATGTTTTTACAGCTGAAAAACGTCTCTCAGAACCCTCTGGTCTTGGGTTTTTTTTACAGCTCAAAAACATCACTGCTAAAAACAGCTGATAACAGCCTGTGTGTGCATGAACACATAGGATAACATGATGGAGGGTTTATTGACTGTAGAA
>BLSH010499517.1:615784-638600 GCA_018402905.1 Glandirana rugosa
ATACACAAGTACAATAGGATACACAAGTACAAGAGGATACACAAGTACAATAGGATACACAGGTACAAAACATGAACACATAGGATAACATGGACACATAGGATAACATGATGGAGGGTTTAATGACTGTAGAAAAAACCGTCTGCAGCTGAAAACAGCAGCTGTAAAACGTCAAACAACGTCCTGTGTACATGAAGCCTTAGAGTTGATAATGTTTTGGGTACAAGTTGACTCCCTACAGCTATACCTCATCTGTGATAAAGACCCATGTAAAAGCAGTGATTTAAAGTGTTGAAAATGGTACACAATATAGTGTGGAATACTGTTTATGTTTCATTAAAATACGAGAAATGATGATGTAAACTGCAGAGCCTTGATGAGGACATCTTTGTATCATTTACATTGTAATAGGATGTGTATGCATATCCTGTATCAGACATTTGACATTATTTATGTCTATTTATATTCACAGTGATTCCACTTTGAAAATGATGCTGTGAAAGTCCCTTTTCTTTATTTTATTCCTTATTCTTACTTCACTACTACAACCCCTGGCAAAAAGTATGGAATCACCGCTCTTCTAAAATGTTCATTCAATTGTTTAATTGTGTAGAAAAAATATATTCACAGACATGCCCCAAAACTATTTACATTAAATATTCCAACCTTTTGGCTTTAAGAAACAGTTAGCAAAATAAAAAAAGAAAGAAAACTGTAGTCAGTTGCAACTGTTTTTGCAGATCAAGCAGAGGAAAAAAAGTGGAGTCGCTCAATTCTGAGGAAAATATTGTGGAATCTCCATGTACTTTGCATTTCTAAAACAAACGTCTGCATCAGACTACATCCTGAAAAATGATGTCATCATCACCAAACATCCTTTCAATTGATGGTATAAGAAAAGTGTCCAAAACCTCAATATAAACGTGTCCATTTATTGAAGATTTAATGACTGTCATCTCCCCCGTACTTTTACCTGACATGCAACCCAATACAATGATTGTAGAAATGTACATTTTTTCTTCAGGCAGTTGTCTTCATAAATTTTATTGGAATGGAACCAAACAAAAGTTCCAGCATCACCGCCCTGCCCAATGCAGATTTGTGATTCATCGCTGAACATCACTTTCATCCAGTCATCTACAGTCCATGATTGCTTTTCTTTAGCCCACTGTAACCTTGTTTTTTTCTGTTTAGGTGCAAAGGTATGGGGCAGATGGCAGTCATTAAACCGTCAATAAATACAAATACAAGTTCATATTGACATTTTGGACACTTTTCTTATTCCATCAATTGAAAGGATGTTTGGTGATGATGACATTTTTCAGGATGTAATCTGATGCAGATGTTTGTTTTAGAACTGCAAAGTAGATGGTAATTCCATAATATTTTCCTCAGAATTTAGTGATTCCATTTTTTTTTCACTGCTTGATCTGCAAAGACAGTTGCAATTGACTACAGTTTTCTTTCTTTTTTTTCAAGTGTTTCTTAAAGTTAGACGGTTGGAATGTTAAATGAAAATAGTTTTGATGCATGTCTGTAATTAGGTTTTTTTTTACACAATTGAATGGACATTTTTCAAGAGTGGTGATTCCATACTTTTTGCCAGGGGTTGTAAGTGAGTCATTGCCCTGGCACAATTATGCATCCAGTAAAGTCATTCCAAAACCATACCTCCCAACCATCCTGGATTCTGCAGGACCATCCCAGGATTTCAACAAAATCCAAGCTTCTTGCAGTTCCAGGCTTTGCCCTGGTGCTCAATGTCAAGGCTCCACTCATTTATCCTGGAACACTGAAGAAGTTTGTCCCCTCCTGGCTGCCAACCAGCTTGCTTTTAGCCAGTGGTGCTCAGATGTCAGTGGTGATGGGGGGCATGCCTACTGTCATCAAGCGAACATTGCAACAGCCAGTGTCGACTAAGCCAGGCCATAGACAGTGCAAATTTCTTTCCTGCAAGCACGGTTTGCAAGAAAGAAATTTGCACGATTTCCCCATCAACACAGACAGTGCTGACTGACTGAACCGGCCAAGATTCAAACCATCTCTGGCCAGCCTAACAGCAACATGACCATTGCAGGAGCTCTACCGGAATGCAGAGAGCCCCAGGGTACAGCCAATTGGAGGCTGCCAGTGTATGCTGTAACCCTCGCCAAGCTGAACAATAGCCAATGCAATGTCCTAGCTACTAGGTGGGGTAATGCATAGAGTGGACAGTGTGTACAGGGAGGAGGACAGAGTGTATTGGAATTGAGAGACAGTGTGTACAGGGAAAAGAGGGAATGTGTACAGGAAAGGGGGCAGTGTGTACATGGAGAGGGGTAGTGTATAGAGGGTGGCAGTTTGTACAGTCAGGGAATTTAATTGGGGGTGGTGTATATAAGGGTAATGGTGTAATATTGAGTGTAATTTAACCATGCCATTTCCGCGGTACTCTATGCACTCCACAGATCAACAGCTCTCTGGAGGTATACAGGACCTTGGGCATTATTATGGAGGTGCCCACCCCAGCACAGCTTACTACACGTATGGTTTGTTTTATTCCTATGAATTCTGACAATTTTTTTGTTTTTCGGAAATTCAGATGTATACGAACTACAATAGTGGCAAATCTAAACAAATCTGAACTAACAAAGCAAAATTTCAGAAGAAATTTAATCTTTAAATCAAATTTGAAATGTTTTCAAATTTGATTTAAATTCAAATTGTTTTTGAATTTGATTTTAATTTCTGATTTGAATAAAATAGAATAGAAAATAAAGAACTAGAAAAGAAAATAATAGAAAAGAACAGAGTAGAAAATAATAGAATAGAAAATAAAGGAATGAAATAGAAAATAAAAGAATATAATAGAAAAGAATAGAGTAAAATAGAAAAAAATAGAATAGAAGATAGAACAGAATAAAAGAGAATAGAAAATAAAGGAATAAAAAAGAATATAATAAAATAGAAAGAATATAACCACCTTCTGAAATTTAGATTTTGAATAGAACAAATGCAGATCTGAATGGAATAACTTTGAATTCGGACACAATAGAAAATAATAGAAAATAAAAGAAGAAAATAGAATAGAAAAAAACAATAGAATAGAATAAAATAGAAAAAATAACTATCTTCTGAAATTCGAATTTCGAATAGAATAAATGTGAATTTGAATAGAATAGAAAAGAATATAATAAAAACATAAAAGAATAGAATAGAACAAACAATAGAATAGAATAAATATAGCCATCTTCAAAATTCAAATTTCAAATAGAATACATTTGAATTTGAATACAATAGAAATCAATAGAAAAGAATAGGATAGAAAATAAAAGAATAGACTAGAAAAGAATAGAATAGAAAAAAACAATAAAATAGAATAGAATAGAAAGAAAATAACCATCTTCCGAAATTCAAATTTCAAAAAGAACACATTTTAATTTGACTAGAATAGAAAATAATATAATTCAATAGAAAAGAAAAGAATAGAATGGAAAATAAAAGAATAGAATAGAAAAAAATAGAATAGAAGAAACAATAGAACAGAATGGAATAGAAAGAATATAACCGTCTTTCAAAATTCGAATTTCGAATAGAATAAATTTGAACACAAATTCCAATTTTCCGAATTCGGTCAAATTGAATTCAAAAAATTTGAATTCCAATTCCAATAAACTAAACAAATTCCAAAAACGAATCAAATTAATTTAACAAATTTAACTAAACAAATTTATGTAAATAATGAATTGTAACAAAACTAAATCAATTGTTTTTGTTCTGCACATGTCTACAGCTTCCCCATGTCTTTATGAAGCTGACTTTGTACTAAGGTACACAGTCATGTTGGAACAGAAAAGAACCTTTCTGATGTCACAAGGTTGCAAGCATACGATATGTCTAAAATGTCTTTGTATGCTGTAGCTTTAAAACTGCCCTTCAATGGAAACACCTACACTCAGTCATTTAGAAATGGCCCACACACTTTGGCCATATTATTACTATTATCATGGAGGATGTATAGAGGGCTGACAATTTGCGCAGCGCTTTATAAGATGAGGGCAGACAGTACAGTTAAAATACAATTCAATACAGGAGGAATCAGAGGGCCCTGGTCGTAAGAGCTTACAATCTAGGTTGTAGGGGTGATGGTCAGTTGTCCAAACACTTTGGCCATATAATGTAGGGGTGATAATCAGGTGTCCACACACTTTGGCCATATAATGTAGGGGTGATGGTCATGTGTCCACACACTTTGGCCATATAATGTAGGGGTGATGGTAAGGTGTCCACAAACTTTGGCCATATAATGCAGGGGTGATGATCAGGTGTCCACACACTTTGGCCATATAATGTAGGGGTGATGATCAGGTGTCCACACACTTTGGCCATATAATGTAGGGGTGATGATCAGGTGTCCACACACTTTGGCCATATAATGTAGAGGTGATGGTCAGATGTCCACACACTTTGGCCATATAATGCAGGGGTGATGATCAGGTGTCCACACACTTTGGCCATATAATGTAGGGGTGATGGTCAGGTGTCCACACACTTTCACCATATAATGTAGGGGTGATGGTCAGGTGTCCACACACTTTGGCCATATAATGTAGGGGTGATGGTCAGGTGTCCAAACACTTTGGCCATATAATGTAGGGGTGATAATCAGGTGTCCACACACTTTGGCCATATAATGTAGGGGTGATGGTCATGTGTCCACACACTTTGGCCATATAATGTAGGGGTGATGGTAAGGTGTCCACAAACTTTGGCCATATAATGTAGAGGTGATGGTCAGATGTCCACACACTTTGGCCATATAATGCAGGGGTGATGATCAGGTGTCCACACACTTTGGCCATATAATGTAGGGGTGATGGTCAGGTGTCCACACACTTTCACCATATAATGTAGGGGTGATGGTCAGGTGTCCACACACTTTGGCCATATAATGTAGGGGTGTTGATCAGGTGTCCACACACTTTGGGCATATAATGTAGGGGTGATGGTAAGGTGTCCACACACTTTGGCCATATAATGTAGAGGTGATGGTCAGGTGTCCACACACTTTCACCATATAATGTAGGGGTGATGGTCAGGTGTCCACACACTTTCACCATATAATGTAGGGGTAATGGTCAGGTGTCCACACACTTTGGCCATATAATGCAGGGGTGATGGTTAGGTGTCCACACACTTTGGCCAAATAATGTAGGGGTGATGGTCAGGTGTCCACACACTTTGGCCATATAATGTAGGGATGATGGTAAGGGGTCCACACCTTTTGGCCATATAATGTAAGGATGATGGTCAGGTGTCCACACACTTTCACCATATAATGTAGGGGTGATGGTCAGGTGTCCACACACCTTGGCCATATAATGTAGAGGTAATGGTCAGGTGTCCACACACTTTGGCCATATAATGTAGAGGTGATGGTCAGGTGTCCACACACTTTGGCCATATAATGCAGCGGTGAAGGTCAGGTGTCCACACACTTTAGCAATATAATGTAGAGGTGATGGTCAGGTGTCCACACACTTTGGCCATATAATGTAGGGGTGATGATCAGGTGTCCACACACTTTGGGCATATAATGTAGGGGTGATGGTAAGGTGTCCACACACTTTGGCCATATAATGTAGAGGTGATGGTCAGGTGTCCACACACTTTCATCATATAATGTAGGGGTGATGGTCAGGTGTCCACAGACTTTGGCCATATAATGTAGAGGTGATGATCAGGTGTCCACACACTTTGGGCATATAATGTAGGGGTGATGGTAAGGTGTCCACACACTTTGGCCATATAATGTAGAGGTGATGGTCAGGTGTCCACACACTTTCATCATATAATGTAGGGGTGATGGTCAGGTGTCCACAGACTTTGGCCATATAATGTAGAGGTGATGATCAGGTGTCCACACACTTTGGGCATATAATGTAGGGGTGATGGTAAGGTGTCCACACACTTTGGCCATATAATGTAGAGGTGATGGTCAGGTGTCCACACACTTTCACCATATAATGTAGGGGTGATGGTCAGGTGTCCACACACTTTAGCCATATAATGTAGAGGTGATGGTCAGGTGTCCACACACTTTGGCCATATAATGCAAGGGTGAAGGTCAGGTGTCCACACACTTTGGGCATATAACGTAGGGGTGATGGTAAGGTGTCCACACACTTTGGCCATATAATGTAGAGGTGGTGGTCAGGTGTCCACACACTTTCACCATATAATGTAGGGGCGATGGTCAGGTGTCCACACACTTTCACCATATAATGTAGAGGTGATGGTCAGGTGTCCACACACTTTTGCCATTTAATGTAGAGCTGATAATCAGGTGTCCACACACTTTGGCCATATAATGTAGGGGTGATGGTCAGGTGTCTACACACTTTGGCCATATAATGTAAGGATGATGGTCAGGTGTCCACACACTTTGGCCATATAATGCAGGGGTGATGGTCAGGTGTCCACAGATTTTGGCCATACAGCGCGCCTATTTTGACATGTCCTGTTTAATGACAAGATGTGAAATTTGAGCCTGGACAGGTAGAGTACATTATTTTAATTCTTTTGCAGGAACCTGTCGGCTAATTATCCTGCCACTAATGACAAGCTGGAGAACTGAATGACATTCCTACTGAATGCATGCTGGATGTAGTTCAGATTATCCAACCTAATAATATTGTAATGCTGTCTACGAACGTAACTTCCAGGGAGCGGGGGTTTGCTGCTGAGTTTATGACTAAAAAAAAGATCCTTTGAGTTTGTGTCCACGAGTTATTAACGTGGTTGTAAACATTTGATTTTTCTTTTTATAAAGATAACAAACATGTTATACTTACCTGCTCTGTGCAATTTTTTGAACGGAGGAGCCCAGATCCTCCTCTCCTAGGGTACCGGTGCTCCAAGCCCCTCCTCTTCATTGGGTGCCCCTACGGAAAGCCACTTTCCATGGGTGCACCTGTGCGTGCTCACTTCTGAGTGCTGCTGCTGCATCCATTGACACAGACAGCGGGACTCGGCCCAGCTCCCGTGTCACAGCTTTTGATTGACAGCAGTGGGAGCCAATGGCTCATGCTGCTATCAAACTGTCCAATGAGGAGAGCGACAGCGGCTGGAGCCGCTGTGCTTATGCACATTGCTGGATCGGATTGGGCTCAGGTAGGAAAAAGGGGGAGAGGGTGCAGCACAGAAGGTTTTTCACCTTAATGCATAGAATGCATTAAGGTGAAAAACCTTGGGACTTTACAATCACTTTAACCAATTCAGTTCCGGAAGATTTACCCCCTTCATGACCAGGCCATTTATTGCTATTCGTAACTCATTACTTTAACTTCCGATTGCAAGGTCCTGCAATGCTGTACACAAACAAATTGTTTTCACACAAATAAAGCTTCTTTTGGTGATATTTGATCACCACTGGGTTTTTCATTTTTTGTGAAATAAATGAAAAAAGACAGAAAATTTATTAGAAAAAAAACAATATTTTTTACTTTCTGCTATAAAACATATCCCATAAAAATCAAAATTCCTAATAATTTTTGGCCAAAATGTATTCTGCTACATGTTTTTTAATTTAAAGAATCCCAATAAGTGTATACTCATTGGTTTGCATGAAAGTTATAGCGTCTACAAACTATGGTATATATACTGGAATTTTTTTTTTTTATACTACTAATGGCGACGATCAACAACTTATAATGGGACTGTGATATTGCGGTGGACAATCTGACACTAACTGACACTGGGGGGAACTGACTAACTGACACTGATATTACCAGTACCATTATTACAGTGACCAGTACCTCTCTTTCATCCTTCATTGCATCTCAGCGATGCTCTCCTTTTACGACCGCTCGCTCCTTCATAGGCTGAACATCATTGACTGGCCTCCTGATAGTGCCAACAGTGGACCATGCTTGCACAATGTGTATAGACACCAGTGGTGGCCTGTCCATTAGGGGCGCACAAGCACTGCCCCCCCCCATCCATGCGCCAGCCCCCTAATCTACATGCAGGGTGCCGAACGCATGAATTCCAATGGGGGGGGTTGTTTTTTTTTAAGCACGTGATTGGAGCCAGAGGCTCTAATAGGCTTCAAAAAAGGATGGGCACGGGGAGCAGAGCACTGCGCCTTGAGCCCACCCAGTTGTGTGACAATCGCGAATGAATGTTCTCTATTGCCACACTGATCCTCCTCCCTGGCCAATCAGGAAGCGGGTCCTGAGACCCGTCAGTCAATTGGCTGAAAGGACAGGAGATTCTATTGGACACCTAGGAGGAGGAGGGAAGAGACGCATGGCAGAAGTCACTGTGATGGAGGAGGAGGCGTGATGAAAGCCACCGCACGTAAGAGCGCTGCCCATCCACGACCTAGATGGGGTAAGTGCTGGGCTGGATGACCGGCCGACCACCCGCGCACGGGGGGATTGCGACCCGACCTACAGTGGGGCAAAAAAGTATTTAGTCAGCCACCAATTGTGCAAGTTCTCCCACTTAAAAAGATGAGAGAGGCCTGTAATTTTCATCATAGGGACACTTCAACTATGAGAGACAGAATGAGAAAAAAAATCCAGAAAATTACATTGTCTGATTTTTTTTTCCAAAGAGCCACATTGTCTGATCTTTAAAGAATTTATTTGCAAATTATGGTGGAAATTAAGTATTTGGTCAATAACAAAATTTCATCTCAATACTTTGTTATATACCCTTTGTTGGCAATGACAGAGGTCAAACGTTTTCTGTAAGTCTCCACAAGGTTTTTACACAGTGTTGCTGGTAGTTTGGCCCATTCCTCCATGCAGATCTCCTCTAGAGCAGTGCTGTTTTGGGGCTGTCACTGGGCAACACGGATTTTCAACTCCCTCCAAAGATTTTCTATGGGGTTGAGATCTGGAGACTGGCTAGGCCACTCCAGGACCTTGAAATGCTTCTTACGAAGCCACTCCTTCGTTGCCTGGGCGGTGTGTTTGGGATCATTGTCATGCTGAAAGACCCAGCCACATTTCATCTTCAATGCCCTTGCTGATGGAAGGAGGTTTTTACTCAAAATCTCACGATACATGGCCCCTTTCATTCTTTCCTTTGCACGGATCAGTCATCCTAGTCCCTTTGCAGAAAAACAGCCCCAAAGCATGATGTTTCCACCCCCATGCTTCACAGTAGGTATGGTGTTCTTTGGATGCAACTCAGCATTCTTTCTCCTCCAAATACGACAAGTTGAGTTTTTACTAAAAAGTTCTATTTTGGTTTCATCTGACCATATGACATTCTCCCAATCCTCTTCTGGATCATCCAAATGCTCTCTAGCAAAATTCAGATGGGCCTGGACATGTACTGACTTAAGCAGGGGAGACGTCTGGCACTGCAGGATTTGAGTCCCTGGAGGCGTAGCGTGTTACTGATGGTAGCCTTTGTTACTTTGGTCCCAGCTTTCTGCAGGTCATTCACTAGGTCCCCCCGTGTGGTTCTGGCATTTTTGCTCACTGTTCTTGTGATCATTTTTACCCCACGGGGTGAGATCTTGCGTGGAGCCCCAGATTGAGGGAGATTATCAGTGGTCTTGTATGCCTTCCATTTTCTAATAATTGCTCCCACAGTTGATTTCTTCACACCAAGCTTCTTACCTATTTCTGATCAGTCTTCCCAGCCTGGCGCAGGTCTACAATTTTGTTTCTGGTGTCCTTTGACAGCTCTTTGGTCTTGGCCATAGTGGAGTTTGGGGTCTGACTGTTTGAGGTTGTGGACAGGTTGTGTCTTTTATACTGATAACGAGTTCAAACAGGTGCCATTAATACAGGCAATGTGTGGAGGACTGAGGAGCCTCTTAAAGAAGAGGATGCAGGTCTGTGAGAGCCAGAAATCTTGCTTTTTGTAGGAGACCAAATACTTATTTCCCACCATAATTTGCAAATAAATTCTTTAAAAATCAGACAATGTGATTTTCTGGATTTTTTTTTCTCATTCTGTCTCTCATAGTTGAAGTGTCCCTATGATGAAAATTGCAGGCCTCTCTCATCTTTTTAAGTGGGAGAACTTGGACAATTGGTGGCTGACTAAATACTTCTTTGCCTCACTGTATAACATGGGGGGGGGGAGCTTTGGGGGGGTTGCCGCCCCCCTGAACAAAAAAGAACCAGCCGCCACTGGTAGACACAATCATCAAGTTAAGATTTAGGCCTCATGCACACAGGACATTTTAAAAACGTTGGGGTTACAGCAGCGCTAAAAATGGTGTTTTGCCACTAAAATCTCGCATTTTACCGCGTTTTGCAATTAGCATTTTGCTGGGTTCGTGTTTTTGGATGTTTTTCATTCCCTATAATGTAAAAATGTCTAAAAACATTGACGCTGACATTTTTGCCTCGTTTTACCGTGTTTAGCCGCGTTTAGCCGCGTTTTGCTGCATTTTTACAGCTCATTTTTACTGCTCTTGGAATTATAATGTTGTCATTTTTTACTACTGCATCTAAACGGTTATGCCTCCAAACGCCTCTGACAGTTTATGTGTGCATGGACACATAGGCTAACATGGAGGGGCTTTTAGAGGCAGTTAAAAAAAAATGCCCCTAACAGCAGCTGTAAAAACGTGAGGCCTTATAGAAAATTTGGGATTTGGATCTACTTTACTAATTTATTGTCTCTTTCCCATGCGAGCTTTTAGAAATGAAGCAATAAAAAATAGGTAGGTTAATTGGTCCTAGTATGTGAATGTGTATGCATGTGATAGTGACTGTAGATTTTAATCTGATGTTAGTGCACAATATGTAAAGAGCTGTGGAAACTGTTACCACTATAAAAATACATGTATTAAATACATTTTTTTAAAACTGACAATTTTTGTTTCACCCGAAATGCCTTTGGAACACATTTAATTGCTTCCCACCCAGCCTATTGTTAAATGATGGCCAGGCAGGAGCCCTATTATCCTGGGTGGACATCATATGACATCCTCCCATTATCATGGGCCAAGCTCCGGTGCAATCTGTAACCCGCTGGACACAGTGGATGACAGATCCATGTACTGGCCCGCTGCCTGTACCATGTGATCACTGTGATCAATCACAGCAGATCACATGGCAATTGTACACAATGAGTGTCTTTTATTCATGTCATTCATTGTGTACTATTGTGTTGATCTTTGTGATTGTCACAGTGACCACATGGTACAGACAGGGCCAATCACAGCCCATCTGTATCATGGCTAATCACAATAGCAAACACCGAATGAATGGATTTCATTCAGAAAGAAATGTTGCTTGTAACAGTGAAATTCACTGTTATAAGCAATCATGGCGTGTAAAAATAAAAAAAATCCTGATCACCTCCCCAGAGTAGTATAGTGTTACTATGGTAACTTTATTTTGCTCTGGTCACAGTATGTAAAAAAATTGTAAAAACGAAAAAAATATGTAATAAAAAGGAAAAAAATACTTAAAGAAATATATATATATATATTTTTTACACACAGTCAGTGTCCCTGATCACCACCACACCAGTTATATGATGACAATGTACTGCACTGGTGACAGTATGTACAAAAAAAATGTGGGAAAAAAAAACAATTTTTTAAAATCTCTTAATTTTCCAGAAAAGTATGACAAAAAAATCACTCAAAAAACTTGCCACACCTCTTACCTTGGACTGTCTACTTTCCAAAAGGGGTCATTTGGGGGATATTTGTACTGTCCTAGCATTTTCAGGCCTCAAGAAATGAGATAGGCTGTCAGTACATCAGGACTGACCAATTTTTGTAAGAAAATGTTGAAAACCATTTATCATTATCCTTCCACTTCACAATTATGTGCCACTTTGTGTTGGTCTATCGCATAAATCCCAATAAAATACATTTATGTTTTTGGTTGTAACATGACAAGATGTGGAAAATTTCTAGGGGTACTAATACTTTTTCAAGGCACTGTATATACCATAGTTTGTAGACTCTATAACTTTCTTACATACTAAATAATATGCACTGATTTGGGTTATTTTCACCAAAGAAAAGTAGCAGTATACATTTAAGTGTAAATTTATGAAGAACAATTATTTATTTGCAAACTTTTATAACAGAAACAAAGAAAAACATGTTTTTATGTTTCAAAATTTTCAGTCTTTTTTTTATTTATTTAGCAAAAAATAAAAACCCCAGTGGTGACTAAATATCACCAAAAGAAAGCTTAAAGCATTTGTAAACCCAACATTTCATACTCCTGATATGTGCCTGCTGTACCATGTACTTGTATGAGAAAGTCTCCTATTCTCTTTGTATTGCTTCCTTTATGTGAAATCACTGGTGTTCCTGCCAGTCCCCCTGCTTTCCCGTTAAAAACTGACCACACTAAGCAGGAGAGCACACTGTGTTCAGTTTTCAGCCTGCTCTCCTCCAATGATCAGACTCGTCCTGACCCCCCCCCCTCCCCCAAGCCCAGCCATTCAGTGTACTGTTGCTTCTCCTCCCCCAGCTATTATGCGTTCAAGGGAAAAAAGTGTTTGTAATTGTTTTTTCTATCTATGCACAAATGTTTTGCCTTTCATTTTAGTTTTAAACTGCATAGGTTGTTTTACAAGGTGATCACTTACAATCACTTTCATTTGTGTGAAAAAAATTATATAGATGTCATTTGGGTACAGTGTTGCATGGCCGTGCAATTGTCATTCAAAGTGTAACAGCGCTGAAAGCTGAAAATTGGCCTGGGCAGGAAGGGGGTGAAAGTGCCCAGTATTGAAGTGGTTAAAGACTGTATACACATGACAAAATATACCCCCCAAACCTTCCACTCTAAAACATGTTACAGCATAATGTTTTTTATGTAGGCATGCCCCCAGAACTACAGGGTGGGCCATTTATATGGATACACCTTAATAAAATGGGAATGGTTGGTGATATTAACTTCCTGTTTGTGGCACATTAGTATATGTGAGGGGGGAAACTTTTCAAGATGGGTGGTGACCATGGCGGCCATTTTGAAGTCGGCCATTTTGAATCCAACTTTTGTTTTTTCAATTGGAAGAGGGTCATGTGACACATCAAACTTATTGGGAATTTCACAAGAAAAACAATGGTGTGCTTGGTTTTAACGTAACTTTATTCATTCATTAGTTATTTACAAGTTTCTGACCACTTATAAAATGTGTTCAATGTGCTGCCCATTGTGTTGGATTGTCAATGCAACCCTCTTCTCCCACTCTTCACACACTGATAGCAACACCGCAGGAGAAATGCTAGCACAGGCTTCCAGTATCCATAGTTTCAGGTGCTGCACATCTCGTATCTTCACAGCATAGACAATTGCCTTCAGATGACCCCAAAGATAAAAGTCTAAGGGGGTCCGATCGGGAGACCTTGGGGGCCATTCAACTGGCCCACGACGACCAATCCACTTTCCAGGAAACTGTTCATCTAGGAATGCTCGGACCTGACACCCATAATGTGCACCACCATATTATGGGTGTCAGATCCGAGCATTCCTAGATGAACAGTTTTCTGGAAAGTGGATTTCTGTAGTCTGCAGTAAAAAGCTCACAGTGTTGGCATTCCTACTTTGCTCATTTCCGCTTAGAAATATAACTGTGTGGCGTATGCGGTCAGTCTTAAACTTGAGATAATTTCTATTTCTTGTTTTTCTATCAATGATCCCAGGCCTGTGTTGAAAAAAGAAGAGGCTTAGGTATGGCGTTAGCAACTTGGTCCTGTAAAAGTCAACAGCTACCCAAGAAACAACCAGAAATTGATGCCTGATGTGAGCGTTGGGCACAGAAAGGAGAGAGAATTTGAGACAAATATGAATCATAGCATTTCTCTGTTTTGTGGTTACTTAACTTACAAAATTGAGCCATTTAAGTCACATGCCAACTTAGAAGCTCTAGGCCGCACATCAACAGACCACATCCCATTTGATGCTGGAAACCACAGCGGTCTCATGAGAATAGTTTATGGGAAGAGGTATGTAGTTATGACATTTTAACTGAAAAGTAACATCACATTAAGCGTTCCTTCAATCCAGTGTACTATGAACCACATGTCAATCTGTCCTGCGGCTTTCAAATATTTTCCAAGGCACCTATCACGGATTTTGGAGCTGTGTACGCTAAAACCGCTCAATGCAGTTTTTTTTTTTTTACTGCACTACAATGATAGAGCTTAAACCTGTAGTCTGAATGGATAATACAGGCAATAGCCAACACCTCCATTTTTTAACTATTTCTTTTTTATCATTGACCCTAAACATTGCTTGTGCCTGCCACACCCTGATGAAATAATTAACAAGACTCAGTCAGTGTGGTGGTATAATGCAATGTATTATAATGTAATGTGCAGAGTTGTAGGTACTTATTTTTACATGTTTTACGAAGTTATACCTGCAAAAGGGGCCAGACTGGAGTGATCTATCAGGACTGAATTTTCTGACTAATATTTCACTTTAACTACTTGCCGACTGCCTGCCATCGTATGGCGGCGGCAAAGTGGTTTGATATGGCAAACCGCCGTCACCTGACAGCGGCTGCGAGATCGTGGATCATGAGCGTACACGCGCCGCCGGAGGCGTGCTCGCATGCTAACTGTGTTCTGGGGGAGCCAGGGAGCGGATAGGGTAGACTCGATGTCCGCCAGCTACCCGCAATGGCTCCTCCACAGTGACAGAACGGAGGTCCGTATATGTAAACAATGGATCTCCATTCTGGCAGGGGGAAAGGAATGTGATTGCAGGCTCCCTGTGTATGGGAGCCGTGATCACTCTCCTCCCCCACTCAGCCCAGCCCCCATACAGTTAGTAACACACACGGGAACACATTTAACCCTTAGAGCGCCCCCCTGCAGGTTAACCCCTTCACTGCCAATGACATTTACACAGTAATCAGTGCATTTTCATAGCACTGATCGCTGTATAAATGCCAATGGTCCCAAAAAAGTGTCAAAATGGTCAGACATGTCCGCTGCAATATCGTAGTCCCGCTAAAAATCGCACATCGCCGCCACTACTAGTAAAAAATAATAAAATAAATAAAAACCCCATAAATGAATTCTCATAATTTGTAAACGTGGCAACTTTTGCGCAAACCAATCAATATACGCTGATTGCGATTTTTTTTTTACCAAAAATATGAGGAAGAATATAAACTGATGAAAAAATTTGTTTTTATATATATATATATATATATATATATATATATATATATATATATATTTTTTTTTTTTTTGGATTTGTATTTTAGCAAAAAGTAAGAAATATTGTTTTTTTTTTTTTTTTGCAAAATTGTTGCTCTATTTTTGTTTATAGCGGTGATCAGAAATGACGCAGAGGTGATCAAATACCACCAAAAGAAAGCTCTATTTGTGGGAAAAAAGGACGCAAATTTTGTTTGGCTATAACGTCGCACGACCGCGCAATTGTCAGTTAAAGCGACGCAGTGCCGAATCACAAAAAGTGCTCTGGTCCTAAAGGGGGAAATCCTTCCGGGGCTGAAGTGGTTAAGCAAATCTGTGGCCCTAATTTAATGCCCCCTCCTCAGCAACATCTACTCACCTTTCCTTTACTCCACTGTTTCCCAGTTTAACTGCCAGGAATGAGAAATGGAAGCCATGTGTAAGCTCTGAGCCACTCTAGTTGGAGCTTTCACTAGTCTGAGGTCCACCTACCAGACCCCATGTGACAGCACTAGGTCTATCTCAATCACCGGTGAACGCAGAATGAGTCAAATGCTCCTCCATCCCCACACACATTGAATAATTTTGTTCTCTTCTGCCAAATAAGCAGAATGTAGTAGGTAGGTACAGATGAGGAAGAGGAGAATAAACTGATTTTCTTTAGGATCCCAGTTAACACATCAGCATAACTAATTCAGCCATAGCAACACATTCCACAACTAGAACATCCTCCATCCTGCCTGAGGAATCCTAGTTGGTTGGAGGCAATGAATGTTCATCTATAGACTTGACTGAGCACATTGAATAAAGAAGCACTGGCAGTGCTGTACCTATCATGCTGTACAAATGACAAGCCTGGGAACACCCTTAGTACTAACACACCCTTCTTTCCTCGAACATGTTCCTCCTCTGCTGCGATGACATGAAGCCGTAGAGTCAGCACATTTTGAACTCTTTGCAGTTTTATTTATTTATTTTTTCTTTTTTTTTAGTATCGCACTAGCAAAAGGCGCATACATCATCTGTCTTGTAAATGCATGCAACAAAGTACAATGAACGTGAGTTATTGCTTGATTGTTTCTACTGTGCAAATATCCAATCCATGAGATTGCTCACACCAGGGAAATGCATGGGCCGCGAGTTAGGTCCCAGGGAGCTCAGTTATAATTTAGCCATATATTGTTCATAGTAAAGCATAAATAAATCTAAAAGCCAATATGTCATATTTTGTAGCTTGCCAGTCTTTAGATGCATTGACTCTTTTAGTTCTCTTGTTTTGAGAATATTGTCATCAAACCCAGAAAATACCTGTTGAGCTTGCCAGAAAGCCTGTGTCATGTTTTGTGAGCTGAGAAGACAGCTAAGCAGTCTTATCTCTTCATTTGTAAATTACTAATCTCATACACAACCCAGAGATCAAGAAATTGTGCTGTAAGTTTGAAAATGATTTGCTACACTATTGCTAGACTTGTCAGGCTTCACAAGTTTGTTGCACAGTTGCAGCAAGTCCACATTGCATGACTCCAGATCAACTTTCTTTGTAAATATTCTGCAAGTCTGCTGCAAGTTCTGGTTCAGTTATGTTGTGCAATAGTCCTCCCACCACAGGGGGCACTGTGGCTGAATCTTCATGCTGTAGACTTGAAGAGCTCTTGCTGTAGACTCACCACTACAACTTTGCTCTTGCTAGAGGCTTGCCACGCAAATTTGCTACAAATTGGAAAAGTGTTAACTAGAACTTTTTAACAGACTTACAATTCAACACTGCCACAAATGTGTACCAAGTTACCCTTGCTCTCTGGGAATCATTTAATAGAGATGATGTGATCTAGACACTCTAGAGCGGGGGTAAGCAACCTGTAGATCACAATCTACCAGTAGATCGTGGATAGGCGACTGATCACGGTCTGGGCTTGCTGACCCACCATTCCAGAGCATCAAACAGAGTGCAATGCCGAGGGACTACTTGTAAAGTTGGAGCTGTAGTAGGGAGCAAGAGCCATATAAGACGATGCCTCCTCTGCCGGCTCCTGTCCCATGCGGTGTGATACCAACTGCACTCTCCAGAGTGGTGCCAGCAGCAGGAAAGACGAGATCTTCAGGTCAGTGTGAAGCAATACACTGGCCATAATAGTATAGGGCTGCTTTCACACTGATCTGCTACAGTTTACCCACACCACGGTCCAGTCCAGTGTACCTACAGATTTCCTGTGGGTTTGCTGCCCTTAGCCATAAGACTTCTATTATATCCTGCGGGTTTCGTGCACTTTCTGAAAGCGGCTCATTCACAAGTGGAGCAGCTGCTCCTCTCAAAAAAAACAATCTCAATGTGTTTGACAGGTGGTGAGGAGGCGATATGTTGCCTCCTCCTCACCTGATTTAAAGGCTAAGTTCACCTTTTTTTTTTTTCTAAATTCCAGCTCTCCTATGTACCAATATAGTATTCATGTACTTTTTTTGCAAAAATATCAACACTTTCCATAAAATCTACAGACACTCCACTTGATCTCCATCCATGTTTCCAGACGTATCGATTTATAATGTCTTACTTCCTGAACAGACTATGGGTCAGGACACAGGAAGGAGTTGACCAGCTGAACTCATTAGCACACACTCTGCATCATCCACCCTCCTACCTAATGTCCATCTCCAGGTGCACGTTTTTTAAATGAGATGCAATCAATCAGTGATCACCCTTCTCACTAAATGCACAATATACAATCCAAATGCATAGTGTATGGCCATCTTTATATAACTTCATAGGAGGGAGTGGACAGAAACACTTGTTCACATCTCTGCATAGCAGGAACTTGCATTCCCACGTGCATTCTTTTTTTTTTTTAGCAAAAGGGGATGCGTTTTTGAGCATTTTAACTCATCACATATAGGGCAGCCCATCCACCTTAATGGGCCACCCTACACGCAGCAATCATCCCAAAGAAGCGTCAGAACTTTTTTTTAGAGTGGAGCTTGGTGCATTGTTTTCTGCGATTTTTGGTGCAGTGCATTTCTGAAATGCAAGGAAACACACAGATGTGAATGGAGCCTCATTGTTCTTGTGTTAACGCACCAATTTCACTTTCAGGCCCCATTAACATCTAGCATAGTAGGAGCGAAAGTTTTGTGGCTCATTTTTCCTGACACGCATTGGGCAGCCTGTTGATTTCAATTGTCTCCACTACATGTGGCTTTTGGGACATTTTGGCGTTTTGTGGGTTGCGTGTTTTTTTACTGTGCGGTTTGCAGCATTTGCCCCTCTTTTTTTTCACATAAAAAATGTGTGTTTGCTTGTGTGTTTAGTGTGCTATTGCCAATTAATGGCACTGAAAGCACAACTAGTAATTTAGATGTATAAACATGGCCATACACTATACAATCTAATTGTACAATCTCCTTTAGATTTACCAAATTTATGTAATAGGAGGAAACACCTATCTAGCCAATCACTCTATATCCAATCTGGCAGGCCCTTATACTACATAGTTGATGGTAGATCTAAAGGATATTTTACAATTAGATTTTATAGTATATGGTGAACTTTACAGAAGCCAGAAGACCCTTCTCCTGTTTTCAATACTACAGCTAATAACCATATAGGCTGTTATCTCATCTCCTGCACACTTCAAAATGTCAAATGAAAGATTTATATAAGATTAAACTTAAAGGTTAAGTTCACCTTATTTTTCTAAATGCCAGCTCCCCTATGTACCAATATACCATTGATGTACTTGTTTTGCAAAAATATCAACGCTTTCCATTAATTCTACAGACACTGTCCTCATGGATGTTTGCACAATCAGATTGTACAGTGTTTTGCCACCTTTATACACCTAAAATTACTAGTTGCGCTTTCAGTGCCATTAACCACTTCAGCCTCGGAAGGATTTCCCCCTTTAGGACCAGAGCACTTTTTGCGATTCAGCACTGCGTCGCTTTAACTGACAATTGCTCGGTCATGCGACGTTGTACCCAAACAAAATTTGTGTCCTTTTTTTTCCACAAATAGAGCTTTCTTTTGGTGGTATTTAATCCCCTCTACGTCATTTCTAATCACCGCTATTAACAAAAAAAGAGCAACATTTTTGCAAAAAAAAAAACAATATTTTTTACTTTTTGCTAAAACACATAACCAAAAAAAAAAAATACAAAAAACAAATTTTTCATCAGTTTTTGCCGATTTATATTCTTCCTCATATTTTTGGTTAAAAAAAAAAATCACAATTGGCGTTTATTGACTGGTTTGCGCAAAAGTTTCCGCGTTTACGAATGATGAGAATTAATTTATGGGGTTTTTATTTATTTTATTTTTTTACTAGTAATGGCAGTGATCTGTGATTTTTAGCAGGACTGCGATATTGTGGCGGACATGTCGGACCATTTTGACACTTTTTTGGGACCATTGGCATATATACAGCGATCAGTGCTATGAAAATGCACTGATTACTGTATAAATGTCACTGGAAGGGAAGGGGTTAACCTGGGGGGCTCTAAGGGTTAACTGTGTTCCCTGTGTGTGTGCTAACTGTATGGGGTCTGGGCTGAGTGGTGGAGGAGAGTGACCGCGGCTCCCATACACAGGGAGCCTGTGATCACATTCCTTCCCCCTGTCAAAATGGAGATCCGTGTGTTTACATACACGGACCTCCGTTCTGTTACTGCGGGGGTGCAATCGCGGGTAGCCGGCGGAGATCGAGTCTGCCCTACACACTCTCTGGCTCCCCCGGAACACATGGAGCGCGCCCCCAGCAGCGCGCGCACGCTCATGATCCGCAATCTCGCAGCTGCCATGTGAAAAAAGGAGTGGCAAATGCAGTAAACGCACAGTAAAAAACACGCAACCCACAATATGACAAAGTGTCCCATAATGTCCCATGTAGTGCAGCCAATTGAAATCAACAGGCTGCCCTTTGCATGTCAAAGGAAATATGAGCCACAAAACATTCATTCCCACAATGCTAGATGTGAATGAGGCCTGAAAGTGAAATTGGTGCGTTAACACAAGAACAATGAGGCTCCATTCACATCTGTGCGTTTCCTTGCATTTCAGAAATGCACTGCACCAAAAGTCGCAGTAAACAATGCACCAAGTCCTGCTCTAAAAAAGAGTTCTGAAGCTTCTTTGGGGTGATTGCTGTGTGTAGGGCGGCCCATTAAGGTAGATGGACTGCCCTATGCGTGATGAATGCTCAAAAAGGCCCCCCCCTCGCTAAACCCCCCCCCCCCAAAGAAATGCATGCAGAAATGCAAGTTCCCGTTATGCAGAGGTGTGAACGGGGCTTGACAGCTGAGTTTTTCTGTCCACTCCCTCCTACTACATGTATAAAGATGGCCATACACTATGCATTTGGATTGTATATTGTGTATTTAGTGTGAAGGGAGATCACTGAGTGATTGCATCTCATTCAAAAAACGTGCACCTGGAGATAGGCGGTGGGTAGGAGGGTGGATGATGCAGGGTGTGTGCTAATGAGGTCAGCTGGTCAACTCCTTCCTGTGTCATGACCTATAGTCTGTTCAGGAAGTAAGACATTATAAATCGATACATCTGGAAACATGGATGGAGGACAGTAAGGTAAGTGTCTGTAGATTTTATGGAAAACTTTGATATTTTTGCAAAAAAAGTACATGAATGCTATATTGGTACATAGGGGAGCTGGAATTTAGAGAAAAAAAAAGTGAACAAAGGTGAACTAAGCCTTTAAACCCATGTCTGTCGTGCAATGCACTTGATTGCGCTAGTAGGCAAATAGAAGTTTAAATCAGGTGTAAAGGAGGCAACCCTGTTCCTGGTGATCTTTGACTTCTCCCATGTTGTTCAGATAGATCTCCACCTCTTTAAGGTTGCCTATCCCTCTAGGGTTCACAGCCAAATCAATAAGCGGTGCCCTACAATGCAGTTTTTTTCACATATAATATCAAGATGGTTTAGAGCCCGTTCACACAGGGGCGACTTGTGCTCCGACTTGAGTCACTTAACATCTTAAATCCCATTGAAATGAATGGGAGTCATCTTAATGTACACTACTGAAGTCATTCCGACTTCAAAAAAGTTTCCTGTACTACTTCAAGGCGACTTCTATCCGACCTGTGCCCATAGAATTCAATGGAAGTCGCCTCCAAGTCGGATCCCCCATCTACATGGAAGCGACTTTACAGTTTTGAATAAAAGAATGTTTTAAGGCAACCCCCTCCCTCCCTTCTCTGATTGGCCACAGGTAAAGTCGTCTGGCATGAAGTCACGCGGTAAGTCGCCTGAAGTCGCGCTGAAAGTTGCCTAGCAAAGCCTGCCTAAGTCGGATTGCCCCTGTGTGAACGGAGCCTTAGAGTGGAGCATGTTGTTGTCTCTTCGCTATGCATCCTTTCTTATAAACAATCAGCTTGTTCTTGTTTTCTTGTGCCCAACCGAGGAGTCATTTTTTTGACAGTCAATAGAAAACATTTCTAGAAACTCCACAGGACTTCCATGAAACTTCCATTAAACTACCTGACACAGTAAATAAAAATAACAGATTTCTCCGGTCAGGCACACACGTGTTTTTATGAGGATGAGATTTCATAAAACAGCACGTAACCAGACAAGTGTGATGTGTTCTCGTTTTTCCCAGCACAGCAAACCTTTTTATTCTTTTTTTTAGATCAGAGTTTCTCAACCAGGGTTCAGTGGAGCCATGAGGTCCCTCCAGAGGTTGCTAGGGGTTCCTTGAGATATAAAGAGTTTCTAACTTGCAGTAACCACTGATGTCAATTATCTTTTTATTTGTGTTTAAGGGGAGGGCAGTTTCCCCACTGGTCAACAACGTAAGAGTGTTCTGACCATTAGTATAAGGGGTACTTTTTCCATTGGCTACCAATGTATGGAACCACTACACCAACTACTAAAATAAGAAGGCACTCATACACTGACCACCAATGTGAGGGGCACTGCAAAGTTCACCATTGGTGTTTATTTTCTGGCCATTATTATTATGTGTTCCATTTCATGAGTGTTACTAAAACTATTTTTTTTTTTTTTTGTAGGGAAGTATGCTATCTGCTCTGGTTGTCAAGTATGCTAGATACACTACATTCTTTATCCATCCATCCATCCATCCATCCATCCATTCCATACATAATAATTTAGCAGGGGTTCTCTAAGACAGGAAAATTGTTTCAAAGGGTTCTCTGTATTAACCTTCCTAGCGGTATTCCCGAGTGTAGCTCGGGGTGGATTTTCAGTACCAAGAGCGGTAACCCCGAGCCACACTCGGGATTGCATCGCTGGATCCAGGCTGGGTTACTCACCTTGTCCCCTGGATCCAGCGATGTCCCCCGCAGTGTCTGCGGGCTGTGTCCGCCGCTCCGATGCCTCTGTGTGCCGGGCTCCGTTCCCTGCGAGCGTCGCGTCGCACGGGGACGGAGACCGGCGGGAAATTCAAAAAGTGAAACACACAGCACACATACAGTACACTGTAATCTTATAGATTACATTACTGTATGAAATCATTACACATCCCCTTTGTCCCTAGTGGTTTGCCCAGAGCCCTGCATGCACTTTTATATAATAAATGTCATTCTTTCTGCCTGGAAACATGACAATGTCCATGGCAACCAAAAAGCGTCCCTTTACGTCAAAAGTGGTTTTTGATCAGCTAGAAAACAGCGATAGTAAATAAGAATCATTTGCAGAATTGAGTGATACTG
>BLSH010499517.1:643268-672138 GCA_018402905.1 Glandirana rugosa
CGGTCCTGTACCTATTTAAGTCCCCGGCTCATTGTCTCCATCTTGCGTCCCACAGTCCCGACCTTCTGTGTCAAGTGAGTCTGAGATCTCTTGACTCCCGGGATGTCGACGTTCACTTTCGTGAAGTTGTGTCTCGATAACTGTGTCTCTTAGCGAACTCCGCTTTATTACACGCATAGGACCCGGATGGACTCTCTCGACTCCCGTGGTTGGGCCGCCTTAAATGTCTTGTGGAGGACTGATGTTATGACCCAGAACCCGGATACGGCGGATGCAAACACCACCTCTCCCGCGTGTCTCAAGGTGGTCACGGGGGGTTTGGACCACACGCACATTATTTCGCCTCAAGCGATTCTCTGTGTCAATAGCTCTGTGTTGAAGTGCTTTCACTTGCAGCTGTAGGGCCCTCAGTTCTCTAGAGTCTGAGTGAACTGTGTCTTCCAGCCCTGACACCCTGCGTTCTACCTCTGTTACTCGGCCCCTGAATTTATCCATGTCCTGGCGAATGAGCCCCACATCTAGAGCAAGATAATCTATTTTGGTAGTTAGCGTTTCTCTGCAAGCCATGATAGAGTCATTGCAAGCCTTGATAGCTTCCAGGATGTCATTCCCTAGGGGGGTCCCTGTCACCTCCTGGTCTGGCACCGTCTGTGTGCTTGCTGCCATGGTGAGGGGTTGGTGTCCCGATGCCCGCACCACCGAAGAGTATGACCGTTGGGCGTCGCTGGGTGCTGTGGATCTAGTGCGCGGGGGTCCCATCCACACCCCTTACACACAGAGGGCGTCTGATCCCCGGGCACACTCAGCGGGTTGCACCCCTGGCCAGAGAGGCTAATCAGGCAGGCCTCAGAGTCCCAGGCTGGATTGCCCCCAGTCCAGCTGCAGTCACAGCGGGTCTCACCTCTCTCCACCGCGTCCTGTCCTACATCCGCGTCTCCTCGTGGACAAAGATGGCCGCGACTCGAGCCCGGCGTCCGTAGGCCTCCGATCCCAAATCGAGCTCCGACTCCTCAAGGATCTCCCCCCACCTCCAGACAGTGCAGCCGCGTGGAGAAAGTGTTCCCTGGACCAGGTGAGTGGGAAAGAACTAGAAGGTAAGTGTATCATACAGCTGAAAGTTAAATCAGGATCGGAGCTCCGGCGCTGCACGTCCTCTCTGTCTCACATGCTGGCCACGCCCCCTTCTGTGTAATGGTACCGCTTTTGGAACAAAATTCCTGACATAATCATACCGCCAGGGAGGTTAAAAAGGTTTAGAAAAGTTGATGTAGGTGGCATATATGCATCACGTCAGCGGGAAGAGGTTAAAAAGAGTTACCCATTAGCGGTCGCATACAACATAATACAGCGATTTCAAAAGCAAGCAAGATGCAATAATTCACCCATCATTTTCAAAGGGGATTTGTTCATCATTTTCATAGAGGATTCACCCTATGTGTAATGCGGCAGCCAATATGTCAATCTTGAGTCACCTCTTAAAAAATCATGGTCTATTCATTTGACTAAAAGGATAAAATGTCCTCCAAACATTTACTGTGCAAATTGATCAGTAAATTCTTTATGTGTATTCTGATTGACCCGCGCTGCATAGAGAAGTAGGAGAATCCCCAGACCGCTGGACTGGTTGTGTGGGCACTGACAGCATCCCCAGAGATACAAGTACAGTGGGGATCAGGGCGGGGGAGGGGGGTGTCCCATGTGAAGCCCGCTGTCGGCTGACGTCACAGAGCCGGTCCAGGCTCTGAACAGATCCTGACCATATGGTTGGGATCCGCCCAGAAGCCTGGACCCATAGCTGCTTCCACCCCCTCCACAGCCCAGCGTTCCAGTGAGCGCTGGAGGGGCAGGGCAGAGAGCTTGAGACTGACAGTCACTGCTCTCTGCTTTTCTAAATCCCATACTTCTCTTTTAATGTGTCATTCAGATCTGCCTGGAGTTCAGCTTTAAGGAATACCGACTATAGATATCCCAACTTGCAAAAAACTAATTTCAGGGAGGTGGCAAACTCATTTCAGGGATAGTTCAAGGATTTTCAAGGAAAGTGTGAGCGGTGTGTTTATAAATGGTTTTCAAGACGTGTTCTGGATGGCTCCATGCTGGGTGACCTTTACTCTGTTTACCACAACTACTTACCTTGTATCACCCATCACGGTCCCAGCAATACTTCCAATAAGAGCAAACATTTGGTGGGCACATTGGCCCTTGCTGGGATGTGAGGCCCTGGCACCGCTGTTAAAAACACGCTGCTCACACTATCCTTGTGTTTTTATGCCTATTGTGATAATATACATGCTGCAGCCTGAACCCCTCCCCAATGAAGGAAATAACCCTAAAATTCCAAAATGTGTTGTGCTTCGGTCAGCTGTGAACAGTTTCCATCATGTGGTCCTGAGTTCCTCTGGGCCTGTTTTGGCGTTCCAGCTTTTCTTCTGGTTTGGGTGCCTTCATGTATTTATTGTATATACCTCACTGTGGCAATTTTTATTCTATGTTTTCACTGATTGAGAACAGTTTTTTATCTCATGTTCATTAATAAAGTTTGATATATTTTACTCCTACCTGTTATTACTTTTCCCCCCATCTGTCTCTAAAGTCCCCCTTGGGGCCATCTTTTCTTCTGCAATTTACATTTGGGATGTTGACAGATTTTAGGGGGATTGAGAGGCTCCCATAGCTCCCCTCTCTCCATCATTCTCATCGTTCTCCATAACCATCTTCATCCCCAGCTTCACTCTCCATAATCATCCCATCCCTCCCTGGTTTGTAACCCATCATCCTCATCCCTGTATCCTCTATATGCTCTTTCCTCTATTTCCTCTATCACCACATGATCCATCTTCATACTTCATGTATATGACCTGAACTGCACTGTAATCTATGGTGTAAGAGGTGTTCTTAGTAAAGTCAGAGGAAGTGGCTGCCACAGCACAATTACCTCTCTCTGTGCTGCTCTTTCCTGCACCAGAGAAGGCGGGCTGGGTGTGACCACCTCAGAAGCCAGCCACACCTTTGATCTGAGTGCCACCCAATAAATTCCTCGGCATGTATTCCTCTTTGCCTGTGGCTGCGGCCATTCTTCTTGTTATTCTGGCCCTGGTGTCAAGACAGCGCTGGCGCCCAGGCCCAGTTCACCCCTGGCTGCGGCTGACAGCCAGGATATCACACGGCACTTGCGGGTGTCAGGGAGCCGCAGCCGAATGCGGGAGACTCCCACAACTCGCGGGAGACTTGGGATGTCTGCGACTAAATATTTAAAGAAATTAAAGAGAAATTAAAAAATGATCCCAGCAGGAAATCATAATCAAACCAACTAGATGGCACGTAATTGTGTGGTGGTGGCGCTAAACTGAATATATGACAGATAACAGGTGATGGCAGATAATGATATTATACCAATCCAGAGAGATAATAAATAGTGATCAATCAAATGAAACAATTATATATAGTATCATAGTATAAATAAATAGGTAAAATCATAAAAGGGTATTCATCGGCCAGAAATTATAATAATAATTAGTGATTTTAATAAAAGTGACAAAGTGTCCATATAATGTGGCAGGAATCCACGTTCTAAGTCCAGATAGTGAATCTTCAAGTGAAATCGGTGACTCTTTGTGATGAGTATTCAATAAAAAAGGCTCCAACTATGGTCAGTGTGGAGGCTTACCAGAAATCAGATGGACATGCGCCTTTGAGATTATAAGGACCCTCCGGCCCGTGGCATCTGCGAGGACAGGGGGGGGTTTTCTCCGGCCCGGGTCGCGTCACACAGCCTGGTGTCCTTCTTCAGAGGGTACGGGTCCTTTTCTTGGCGTCTCTGGATTGCTCCTGGTTGGTTGGTTCCGGATTGGCAAGGCTATGGTCCTCCTTGGCAGGCGGGCGTCCTCAGATCCAGGGGGGGGGGGAAGGGGAAAGGAGTGTGGAGGGGGTATTGAAGGTCCTCCGGTATCAGCGTCAATTATGCGGAAATAAGAAAATAGGCACTCGCCATAGTATAAAAACCCACTGATAGAAAGTGGTTTTATTGAAAAATATATGACGGTATATAAAAGCATAAATGTCCAACAAGCTTGTAGGAATAAAAGGTCCAGTAAATAAAAACGCAGCAAACAATCAGTCAGAAGCGCCCGACGCGTTTCGTGTAAAGACACGTCGTCTGGGGGCTCCAGACGGGGAAACTTAGAACCTGGATTCCTGCCACATTATATGGACACTTTGTCACTTTTATTAAAATCACTAATTATTATTATAATTTCTGGCCGATGAATACCCTTTTATGATTTTACCTATTTATTTATACTATGATACTATATATAATTGTTTCATTTGATTGATCACTATTTATTATCTCTCTGGATTGGTATAATATCATTATCTGCCATCACCTGTTATCTGTCATATATTCAGTTTAGCGCCACCACCACACAATTACATTACTTCTACGATTTAGTTTGGTCGATATAGGTGGCTGCTTGCTGTCTTCATCCCCACAATACTCAGGGCATAGCGCAAAAAACCCCCACTTTCTATACAACTAGATGGCACGTTACATTTCTGAATAGCTTAGCTACACCCTGGTTACATGACATGCTGAACTTAGATTACACTTGCACTGTTAAAAGAGCAGGTCTTTATCAAGGTTGTCCAAATAAAGCAAAGCCTTTAAAATATAACTGACCCCCATTGTGTTTGGATGGTGGAGCCCCATAAACAGAACTTTTTTTTATTGCAGAAAGGATCTTCTTCTTTAAACAAACCTTTTCAATAAAGAAGTGGGTAAAAAATCTAGCAATGTTGACATGCAAAGTATGTTAATCTGTATGAGCAAATCAGATTTCAGTTTATGGAAGTCAGATCAGTCAAAAACGTATTTTTGTTAGCTATCATTTCTTATTAGCTGCTATGAGGTATGACTCACCAATGCCTACTGGCATACGTGGACATTTGAAATCCAGCAAGAGTGCACCTCAGCACATTGCAGGAATGCATTCTCTCTGGATCTCAAGTGCCCAGGAGGCAGCAGTGATAGTTAATGCTTATCCAGTTTCCGACCATGCATTGTAACTTTATTGCTTCAGTGCGGGCCAGCTGCGCAGAAACACTGGGGATAGAGCGTTATCACCCCATAACAGGAAGGACCTTCAGGATTACCAGGTAATATTTAAATTAGTATTCAGAAGAAAAGCTAGCCGGCTCCATAATCCAGTAAAATGAATAGTCTTTATTGCTACATATAGGTGGATAACAGCTTACATGTTTTGGCACAAAGCCTTGATCACAGCATTTTCACAGCAGTTTCTTCAGCCATTACATTTTCTGATTAAGGACTTTTCAAATACAATTAACATGTTAAAACTTTTGTGAGATTTTAGTGACTGGGTTTGCATCTATGTTGTACTTTAAGATGATGTCTTTCATATATATCTAAAAGATCCCCTGAAGAAGTCATGTGATCTGACACAACGTGTTGGGAGGAGCCGCTGATGCCATGCCATTATCCGGGTGTGTGCGGGTGGCCATCTTGTTGGAGGTGTTCTCATTGTAATGCTGTAGACTGCAGTATAACAGTTGCTTGTGCACTTTTTAAGTTGAGTATAAGATATTTTTTAATAAAAATAATACATTTTTAACAGAGAGCACTATATATTCTCCTTCTTCTTGAGTTTTATATTGCCCTGGACCATTATGTAGGATGGAAGCATTATGGAGCATTATGGAGGATGGAAGAGGACTGCAGAGCCTCTGAATACTGGAGCGGAGACCATTGCTGTGGTTTACAAGAACCCCAGCTTAAGGGGAAGACCCAGTGCATATTAGTTAAGTTTAGTTATAAGGTGAAATCATAAGCACTATGGTGATGGGATTTGCACATTTGATGAACTTTAAAGTCACGAGTGTATGTGTGAAGATATTGAAGTGAGAAACCTCAGGAAGTCTTATTGATACACCTTGAGAACACATGAAATGAGAAAAGTTTAAAGTGGTACACAGACAAATTGAGTACACATAGATACTTTTTGACAGTTTTCTCATTCTCATTAAAGACACAGTGAGGATTTAAAGGATAAACACATGGACATCTTGGTGTTTATAATATTCACTTTATTTTGTAGAAAAGTTCACAGAGGTACACGCATACATATTGGGGACACAGACGATTTTGGAAGTTTTCTTTGTTTTCCATCTTTTAGAGACACTGTAAAGATTTAAAGGTTATACACATGGACTGCTTTTTATCAATTTTCACTCTATTTTGTAAGGGAATATATGTATGATTTTTAAAATGTATTACATTTCACAATTATTTATGTGCATTGTCATATTATAGCACTATGGTTGAGTACTGCACGCCACTATTTGATATATTCTATATCTAAAAGATATTTAACTCACACGCAGTGCAATTAACAGCCAAGTTAGGTCACTTCTTGCCATCTCTGCTGATACTTAGCCCTGTATATGAATCACAATCCCTAACTCTCCTCTCATATATTAATATGTGTATGGTGAGCTGTAGCCTCAGTGGACTTTTCACGTGAACCTAAATGATAGTGGATTGTCTTGTAATTAAGCCTCCAATTTTCTAATATTGAGCTGACCTTTTGCTCTTATTGATCGACTCCCTATGCAGCGTTGGGCGGCACAGAAAGTTTAAGAGGCAGAGCATGCTAACTCGGTAACTTTAATATAAATCTGTCCATGGATAAAGGTTGACACCAGGGCATGTGTCCATAACCCAGCAGGAAACACTATTATTTAAAAAAAAATTGCACACAGTTATGCAATCTTTTTGGAGGAACCCAATGAAGACCATCCTGTCAGTGGCGGCTGGTGAAATTTTAGGATGGGGGGGCGCCAGACCCCGCCCTTCCGTTTTGACCACTCCCACTTCTCATAAGCCCCACCCCTTATAGTTTCCACCCCTTTTGTCAGGAGTATACAGCCCAGCATCACCAGATAGTGGTATATAGCATCACCAGATAGTGGTATATAGCATCACCAGTTAGGAGTATACAGAGTCACCATATAGCAGTATAAAGAGCCCCAGATAGTAGTATACAGAGTCACCATATAGCAGTATACAGAGCCCCAGATAGCAGTATACAGAGTCACCTTATAGCAGTATACAGAGCCCCAGATAGGGTATACAGTCACCCAGATAGGGTATACAGGATCCCAGATAGGGTATAAAGGGTCCCAGATAGCATATACATGGTCCCAGATAGCGTATACATGGTCCCAGATAGCGTATACATGGTCCCAGATAGGGTAAACATGGTCCCAGATAGAGTATACATGGTCCCAGATAGCGTATAAATAGTCCCAGACAGGGTATACATGGTCCCAGATATGGTATACAGGGTCCCAGATAGGGTATACAGGGTCCCAGATGGGGTATATGGGGTCAAAGATAGGGTATACAGGGTCCCAGATAGGGTAGACATGGTCCTAGATAGGGTATACAGGGTACCAGATAGGGTACACAGGGTCTCAGATAGCGTATATATGGTCCCAGATAGCGTATACATGGTTCCAGATAGGGTATACATGGTCCCAGATAGGGTATAAAGGGTCCCAGATAGGATATACAGGGTCCCAGATAGGGTATACAAAGTCCCAGATAGCGTATACATGGTCCCAGATAGGGTATACATGGTCCCAGATAGGGTGTACATGGTCCCAGATAGGGTATACAGGGTCCCAGATAGCGTATACATGGTCCCAGATAGGGTATACAGGATCCCAAACTCCATGCAGAATATTGCACATAGTAGTTCATAGGAAACTCCATGCAGAGCATTGCACATAGTAATTCATAGGAAACTCTAGCAGAGCATTGCACATATTAATTCATAGGAAACTCCAGCAGAGCATTGCACATAGTAATTCATAGGAAACTCTAGCAGAGCATTGCACATAGTAATTCATAGGAAACTCCAGCAGAGCATTGCACATAGTAATTCATAGGAAACTCCAGCAGAGCATTGCACATACAGAGTCCCAGACGGTGTAATACAGTCACCAGATAGAGGCTGGCGGCGGCCCGATTCCCTCCCCTGGGCCCCCCCTTCCGAAATCGGGACAAGCACTTACCCCATCTCATAGGCAGGCAGGAGAGTTGCAGAGTTCGGCATGCGGGAGCAGCTGTTTGTATGCAGAGACAGCACTTGCAGGTGAGCGTGCTGAAGCCTGGAGCCTTCTCTCTCCAGTCTCCATGGCCGGCGGAAGTGACACCAAGGCTCCTCCAGATCAATCACCACCATCTATTGGACGGTGGTGATTGATTGACAGTACCAGCAGCCAATAGGCGGCTTGAGGCACAGAGCAAAGTGCCTCAAGGCGGGATTAAACCCTGCCATTGAAGCGAGACGCCTGCAATCATGTGATTGCAACATCACACTTCCCATAGTGCACTGCGTCCGGCACCCAAACACAGTGCACTATGCTAATTTAAACAAACTTTTTTTTGCTTTAAAGGGGACTTTTTTTTTTTAAGTGAACTTTTTTTTTGGGGGGGGGTCCGCACCCGGGCACCCCTATGGGCGGGCTGCCACTGCATCCTGCACTGCAGCATGGAGGTCCTGATGATACTGTGTAAATTCAAGTGCAGTAGAGCCTAATATACACTATATTGTCAAAAGTATTGGGACACCTGCCTTTACACGCACATGAACTTTAATGGCATCCTAGTCTTAGTCTGTAGGGTTCAATATTGAGTTGGCCCAACCTTCACAGCTATAACAGCTTCAACTCTTCTGGGAAGGCTGTCCACACGGTTTAGGAGTGTGTCTATGGGAATGTTTGACCATTCTTCCAGAAGCGCATTTGTGAGATCAACCACTGATGTTGCACAAGAAGGCCTGGCTCGCAGTCTCCACTCTAATTCGTCCCAAAGGTGTTCTATCGGGTTGAGGTCAGGACTCTGTGCAGGCCAGTCAAATTCCTCCACCCCAAACTTTCTCACCCATGAAATTGTCCAAAACATCTTGGTATGCTGAAGCCTTAAGAGTTCCCTTCACTGGAACTAAGGGGCCAAGCCCAACCCCTGAAATACAACCCCACACCATAATTCCCCCTCCACCAAATGATTTGGACCATTGCACAAAGCAAGGTCCATAAAGACCTGGATGAGTAAGTTTGGGGTGAAGTAATTTGACTGACTTCAACCCGATAGAACACCTTTTGGATGATTTAGAGCGGAGACTGTGAAATGTGTTTTTTTGGGGGGGGAGGGAGGGTTGGTAATGGTTTATGTCATGGGAAGTCTCATAGTGTACCTCAATATTTTAAGAGATTCGAAATAAGGGTCAAACTAGAAAAGACTGCTGGAAGTAAGAAATATATACTAAATAAATATACCTTTATGATATAGTGAATAGAATGGTTATAAAGGAGATCAATGTTTTGACAGATGGTAATCAGAATTTTTGATGTAGATGTTCCCATGGAAATGTTTTCTTTTTCTCTGTATGTCTGTGGATTTACTTTTTCTTTTGGAAAACATATAAAGGATCAAATATTAGATACAAAAAAAATTAAAAAACATTTCCCATAGACACTCCTAGACCTTGTGGACAGCCTTCCCAGAAGAGTTGAAGTTGTTATAGCTGCAAAGAGTGGGCCATCTCATTATTGAACCCTACGGACTCCAGCCTCGTACACACAGAACGACGATCGTATACAACAGGTCGTACTAAGGACCGTTGTATGTGAAATCAATCGTTCGTATGCGCGATTAGAACAGCTGACATACGACGGTCGTACAAGGGGAGTTGGATGAGCAAACTAGAAAACTTGGTCGTACCAACAAGCGCTCATACGACCGTGGTATCGTGTGTACAGAGCAGTTGGTACAACAAGTTGTATTGTGCAAAACACACATGCTCAGAAGTCAGGAACAGCCGGATGCTAATTACATGCACCTGAATGTTCTTTCTGTGGTCGTACGATCGTGTAGTGCAGTCAGTATGCAAGTTACATTATCCAACATACGATTTAAGACGATCGTAAATACGATTGTCGTCCCATGTGTACAAGGCTTAAGACTGGGATGTCATTAAAGTTCATGTGCATGTAAAGGCAGACGTGCCAATACTTTGCGTTTGGCTGCCTTCTTTGCATTGTATCAGCTGGCCTGAGGCCTCCACCCAGAGAGAGAGTGCTGGTTTCTTCAGACATAGCGGTTGATTTACTAAAACTGGAGAGTGCAAAATCTGGTGCAGCTTTGCGCAGAAAACAATCCGCTTCCAGGTTTATTTTGTCAAAGGTTACTTGAAGTTAGAAGCTGATTGGTTTCTATGCACAGCTGCACCAGATTTTGCACTCCCCAGTTTTAGTAAATCAACCCCTAAGATTTTGACCTCTGCTGAATAAGCCAGAGGCTGCATATTAGAGTTTACTATGTTCATGGAGTTCCTTTTTGCAGGAGCAGCCAATAAGGAATTTGGTTTTCCTTGTGATCTGCGATCGGAAGTGAAGTTGGGAACACTACCTTGAGATACATTTGCAAAGCTTTAGCCCAAAGATAAAAATCTTTATTTATAGTCGTGTGATTAGAATTTTCAAACCTCTTTGGACTCAATTGGAATTAACTGTCACTTTTAAAAAAAAAAAAAAAAGAATCCTTATTCTGGTGTAGGAGCTTTGAGAACAGAGCCTCTTGTTTCTTTATCTGTCCTTGGTTAGTGAGTATTGATCAGAACCACTTGTGCCTCCTTCAGGGGATGGGGGAAGTATTCCAGAGACAGCATGATGCTCTAAAAGTCTTGTGCGTGGACCGTTAATATACAAGATGTAAAAGGCAGACCCAATGATCGCTGCTTGTATTCGGAAGCCTCACTAGCTGTGCTGTTTTGGTGAACCTTTAAAATACCATTTAATGGTTTACCACATGTAATTACATATTGCAGCGAATATTGTAAATCCCATGATGAACTGCTACAATGTAAGTGCAATATAAATGACATTGATATAGTTTATGGCCCTAAGCCACACTTTTGTAAAAATAAAGATTGATTCTTCAAAACTCTGCAAATATGACAGGCAAATGTAATTGGCAGTCCTAGACAGTTTCATGATTACCTCTGTACAATGCAACTTAAAGTGATTGTAAAGCCTTGTTTTTTTTTTTTTTTTTTTTCTTAAGGCCTCATACACACGGGCATTTTTTACAGCCACGTTTTTTAGCGTTTTTTTTACAGCTCTCCATGTTATTCAATGGCCTCTTAAAAACGCCAAAGTTTTTGAGCTGTAGATGGCGTCGTCGTTAGTGAGCAGAAAGTAGAACCCATGGCCAGCGCACCCCAAGGCTGTAATGTTTTGCCGTTTTTGACGCTGATGCCGCAAAACGCTCGCTAACGCTCACTAACGCCGTACCGATATTAACCGGCATTTTTTACGCCAACGTTTTCAGGTTAAAAAATAGCAGAGGAATTTTTTTTTTTTTTAAAAAATGCCTATTGACGCCGATGCTCACTAACGCGCATTAACACTCACTAACGCCGATGCAAAACGCCAAAAAGAACGCAGATTTTTCCCTCATGTCGGGCCTGATGTTTTGCTTATTTTTTATCATACGCCAGTGTGTATGAGGCCTTAAACAATAAGCAAGTTATACTTACCTGCTCTGTGTAATAGTTTTGCAAGGAGCAGCCTCGATCCTCCTCTTCTGGGATCCCCGTCGGCGCTTCTGACTCCACCCCCCCGCCGAGTGCCCCCATAGCAAGCTGCTTGCTATAGGGCACTCATGCGCTCTCTAAGCCCTGCTCTAAGTGTCCATACACAGTGTGAGGCTCGGCCCCGTCCTCTGCTTCCTTCTCACTGGCTCTGACTGACAGCAGCAGGAGCCAATGGCTCCTGCTGCTGTATCTGAGCCAATCAGGACTGAGAGACCTCGGCATAGAATACAGTAAGGTAAATAGCCTTCTACCTTTGCAAACACTTTAATTGAGTTCCCCATCTGGCAGTTCCTGTAATAAATTGGATAATCTATACCAGTGTTTCTCAACCATTTTTCAGTCAAAGCACCCTTTAAAATTATGGACTTATGGCACCCCATTCTAAAATGTAAAAAACAATTCTAATAGCATTACATAATGCAACATCATCCACATGTAGGTCGCCCAACGTTGGAGGTGATTTATTCTTCCAAAGCAAATACATTTTTGTACTCTGGTACTGACTAGTATTCCTATGTTTCTCTTAACCCTCAATTTCTCTCCATCAGTCAGCTAATGTCACCCCAGTGCTGAGGGAGAGGGGCAGGGGAGGGTCAAACAAGGATGCTGTGGAGGCTACAGACATCCTCCTTATTAACGGATGATGTCATTGGCTGTTAGGATACCAGTGTCTAGAAAGTCATAATGGTGCACAATGAAAGCCTGTGGCTTTGTGTAACTAAAGGCAGGCTTGATCCGCCTGCTGGCTTGTATACAATTTTTGATACATATTTGGGTATTTTGCTAAGGCACCCCAGGGGCCACTTTTACAGCATTACTGCTTATGACCTAATTGTGTATACCCCATAATTAAAAATCAAATCCTAACCTGAAAATTTCTTTTTAAAGGTGGATTCAGGTATGGAGGCATGGCATTTTTTACATAGTTACATTAGTCCAGCTTGTACCAATGTATGCATAGACCATACTTTGGGGATCCCTCTAGAAGTTGGAAATAACTGTAGTAGACTCCACTATGCCAGTGACATCCACTTGCTTTCAGGACAGCAGCCCTAATACATTGTTTGCACAGGAGGTTGGCTGCTCAGTATGGGCACCATTCAGAGATCACTTGGTATTTTCTCAATGACTGCAAATTGTTCCCTGATTGGAGGAGGTGGAGAGACAGGATGGTGATGTCACAAACTACACCTCATCCAGTCAGAGAATGCTTTGCATTCATTGAGAAAATGCAAATCATCCCAAGAATGGCGCCTGTGCTATGCACCCAACCAGCGATCGGTGCAGAACTAGTGGAGATCACTGAGGTAACAGTGCCTACAACAGTGACTTCCAGCTTCTAGAGTGATCTCACAGGTATGGTTAATGCATAGTTACACTGGTCCGAGCTGGACCAATATATCTATGCAAAAAAAAAATGCCATACTTGGAAATAGTCCACCACCAAGGGTTAAAACAAAAAAGTGGATCTAGCTGCAATATTCACTCAATAGTTATTCAACCTAGAATACTGAGGTCATACCGTAAGTGCAAAACAAATAACATGAAGAAGTACACCCCAGAAATGTCCTCATTGCTCTCTTCCTTACTGGGTCATTTCTAAGGGGTAATCTGCTCTCCATATTGTGTCATTTACTTTGCTACTGTTCTAATTTCTTTACACGTACGGGCTACTCCTTATATTGTTTATGCCACTGATTTAATTATAGCAATCTTCTTTTGTTTGTTACCACCTTTATTTAAAATAAATATTTCTCTGCATATAGTGTGTTAGTCTTATGTTCTTTGTTTGTTAATTTAAGTTGTGCAATCATTAGGATAGAATCTCTTTAGCACATGTTATCTTGACATTGTTTCTTTATGTATAATTAATAGGTATGCTAGGACATTTCTATCTATTAATACCGTGACTGCAAGGCATCATGGACCCGCATCTGAGGGGGCATCACCACTACTTGATGTAGAGAGTGCCACTGACTTCATCCCATCACCATTGAGGAAAGTCCAACCCAAAAGAAGATCCGAAGCAGAAGATGACCTTGCGCATTGCATGACCTGTATTAACACATATGAAAAAGGTAGGTATAAAATAAAAACAAGAAAATACAGCATGGGGTCTGCAGAGAGAACCAAGGGCCAGGAAAGGTGAGCCCAAAGTTGGGCTTTAAAAGAGTCCAGGATGCAAAAAAACAAGCATTTATACTCAGCTATATGATTACAGCACAGAACTGAGCTGCAGCTGCCCCCTGCCGGCTCTACACCAAGAACTGAAAGATCAAAGATCTCTGATGGCTCAGTTCTCGGGTTTGCTCTGAGCAGAGAGCACTGGGCTGTGGAGGGGATGGGGGCAGCTGGCTCAGGCTTTCAGTAGCACACTCAGAGGCTGAGCCAGCTGTTGGCCAGGCATTTGGGTGGATCCCAACATTGTTATCAGGATTCCTGCAGAGCCTGGACCTGCTCTTTGACAGACAGCAAACTTTAGTCTGCTGTCGGCTGAATCTGGGTCACAGAACCGCAGAAGTGCTTCACAGGAGAAGTATGGCCAATAGAGCTTTGGCCATATTTCACCTTTAAAGTGGAACTTTATGCTAGGAATGAAAATGGGCGAACAGGCAGTATTTTCATGCAGAAAATACATGCTTTGTCCATCCCTGTACAGTAAGCTGTGTCAGTGCAGCTCACTGCACAAATTCTGCAATGCTAAATCTGATGGAACTCCCGCGCATGACGTCATGATGCCATCATGACAAATGACAGCGGCCGACAATTGAGACCCAAAAGCTGGCCACTCAAAGTTGTCAGCGGCTGGGGAGAAGTTCCGGGGATGGCGCATCACTGGATTCAAGGTAAGTATAGATGCAGTTTAGAATGAACCTCAGCCAAAACAATTTTCTTATGTTTTGCTGTTGAAAGAGAAGTATGGGTTTTCCTTTTTATTTCAGAATCATACTTACCTAGGTAGATGCTGCATCTGTCCTCTGGTGCCTCTAAGACTGAAAACCGAGTGATGAAACACCACGATCGCTCGGTCCTCAGAGCTCCCTGGGCCGAGAGCTGCAGACTGTCAGTCAGCAGCTATCTGCTTTGCCCTCCGCCGCTCACTGGAGAACTGGGCTGTGGAGGGCCGGCTTGCCATGGCTTGCTGAGAGGCTGAGCCGGGTTCCGGTCCATATGGTTGCAATCCTTCCTGAGCCTGGACCAACTCTGTGACGTCAGCGGGCTTCAGCCTGATGTCCGCTGAAAACGGGTCACAGGAGTGCAGAACAAAGCTTAGGCTGTACTTCTCCTTTAAGAATCACAACCATTTTGTATTGCTGTCTTGGTACTCTCTAGAGACATTTACCCTCACTTTGTATTACAAAGACTGTAGGAAGTGAGGGGATAATTCCTCTATCATGAAAGGAGATCACAGGAGTGGTAGCACAGAATAATTATTATTATTATACAGGATTTATAGGATTACAGGATTTATATAGCACTGACAGTTTGCGCAGCGCTTTACAATATTAGGGCAGACAGTATAATTACAATACAATTCAATACAGGAGGAATCTGAGGGCCCTCCTCATTAGAACTTACAATCTAGAAGGGAGGGTCAAGTGATACGAAAGGGTAATAATTGTGGGGGATAAGCTGATAAAGAAAATAAAAGTGCAGTTGTTAGGTGGAGGCAGGATAGGCTTCCCTGAAGAGAAAAGTTTTCAGGGATCGCCTGAAAGTGGATAGATTTGGGGACAGTCTGACAGATTGGGGTAGCGAATTCCAGAGGATGGGAGAGGCTCAGGAGTAGTCCCGGAGGCGAATATGAGAGGAGGTGATGATGGAGCTGGAGAGCAGAAGGTCTTGGGAAGACCGAATAGGACGTTTAGGTTGGTATTTTGAAACTAGGCTAGTGATGTAGCTGGGAGCAGAGTTGTCGATGGCTTTGTAACTTGTTAGTATTTTGGATTTAATTAGTTGGGCGAGTGGTAGCCAATAAAGGGATTGGCAGAGAGGGGTGGCAGACGCTGAGTGGTTTGTAAGATGGATGAGTCTGGCAGCAGCATTTATGATGGACTGAAGGGGGGATAGTATTATTTAAAGGTAGGCCAATGAGGAGGGAGTTGCAGTCGTCGAGGAGAGATAACCAGGGAGTGAATCAGGAGCTTTGTGATTTCATTGGTTAGGAAGGGACGTATTTTAGAGATGTTGTGGTGGTTGAGGCAGCAAGCCTTGGAAAGTGTTTGGATGTGGGGCCAAAAGGAGAGTTCAGAGTCCAGGATAACACCAAGCACCCTGCCATGTGGGGATGGGTGGATGGTTGTGCCATTGCTCTTGACAGAGAAGTCAAGGGAAGAGGCACGTGGGGGAGGAAATATTATGAGTTTGGTTTTGGACACGTTGAGTTTGAGGAAGTGGTGTGACATCCAAGCAGATATGTCTGTTAGTAATGCGTGAGGAGACTGATGGAGTGAGCTGAAGGGTGGAGAGGTAGATTTGGGTGTCGTCAGCGTAGAAATGTTATTGAGAGCGTGGGAGGCTATCAGCCGGCCCAGAGAAGAGGTGTATATTGAAAATAAGAGAGGTCCAAGAGCAGAACCTTGGGGGATCCCGACAGAGAAAGGAAGAGGAGAGGAGGAATTAGAATTGTACGTGACACTGAAGGTACATTGAGATAGGTAGGATGAGAGCCACCGAACAGCACAGCCATGGAGACTGAGGAAGTAAAGTCTTTTGAGAAGGAGGGGGTGGTCAACTGTATCAAAGGCAGCCGAAAGGTCCAGAAGTAGGAGTACAGAATATTTTTGTGGGTTAGTAGGTCTTTTGTGAGTTTTTAAAGAGCAGTTTCTGTGGAGTGTTGAGGGCGAAATCCAGATAGAAGGGGGTCAAGAAGGTTATTCTTGGAACATTATATATGTATAGTTTGAATATAAATTACATTCTTAAATGTTAATAAATAGCAAAACATATATATTATTTGTTCATCGTGTAAAGAAAAGTATTACTGTTTGATAAATTTGTATTGGACTATATTTCGTGTTATTGATTATTGAATAATCAGTACAAAAGATAACAATTTAAAAATAAAACTAAAGGAAAGGGAAAAAATACATAAGAGTGAGGTACATCAACTATATAGATATATAAATTATTTTTTATTATTATTTATGGAGTGGTGAATATTTTCCATTATTCTTTTTTTTTTCCAAACAATTTTTTTTTGTCCATTATTCTAATTTCCTCAATTTTTGATGAAATTTGTGGGAACAGTACTGTTGTCTCCTTCCAGTGGAAAGCTATTGTCCAATGCGTAGCTACACATATAGTGTGAATCAATTGTGCTAGAAGTGGGTGTAAATCTGGCATACTTTGAAATAATAAGCAATTAAGGTGAGACAATGTGATATCTCTACCTATTAGTTTATTGATGAGAGCAAAGACCTCTTTAGTCTCTGATATATAGTCTGAGATAGCCTATCACAACACCAGAAGATATGTAAGAAGGTACCAGGGACAGGACACCCCCTAAAACAATTTGGAGAAACTTCAGGAAAGATTATATTTAAGTGGGAAGGTGTAAAAAGTTTCACTGCTGTTTCTCTTATTGTGAGGAATTTGGTGCTTTTTCGTAGGTTTATCCACGTAGATGTCCAATCAGAGGAGGACAGTTGTACATTCAATTCTGATTCCCATCTCTGCATATATGAAAATTTGTCAGTAGAATTGAATGTGGTCAGCGCATTATAAACAGTTGAAATTAGTCCTTTTCCTCTTGGATTTGTAAAGCAGATGTGTTCAAGTATAGTGGGTGGGGAATTTGAGGGTTTCAGGTAATGTATTATGTCAAATAATTTAATAAAACCAAAATTGTGCTGTTCAGTAAGGGGGATAGTTTTGGATTCTTGTAGATATTTAAAGGAGATAAATTTTCCATTACTGTAAAATTTAGATAGTTTGGTGATGCCATTGTCAATACACCTATGTGGGGAACGGCAGGCCAACTTAAATCTTGGGTCTCCCAGTAACGAGGAACCTGATGAAGGATTGGAGCCAAGTGGCCAGTCTTTTTGCATTTATTCCAGTTTTATTGAATAGGACGCAACAGCGTTCCAAGAGATAGAGTGGATTGATACATAATTGGACCATAGTAGGCAAGGCAAATAGTGAGCAAGAGAGAGAAATACAGCGCCTCTAAGTGTAGCTGTAAAATATAAAATTTATTCCACAAATAAAAAGGTACTCACAAATGGATGAGTGATGCGGGCACTGCAGTATAAGTCACTGCGCGCTATGTCTGTTCCAACTAGCAATGCTGTCTGTGGGGCGGGCGATAGATAGAAGAGCCGTGATGTCTACAGTATTCCTGGGTCAGGTCACGACATTGGGTCCCATCGCTTCCTGGTTCCGGGAGCTGCGTTGCATTTATAGTTGGAACAGACATAGTGCGCAGTGACTTATACTGAAAAGCCTGCATTACTCATCCATTTGTGAGTACCTTTTTATTTGTGCAATACATTTTATATTTTACGGCTACACTTAGAGGTTCTGTGTTTCTCTCTCTTGTCCACTGCAGAAGTCCTCTTACCTTTACATCAGCGGCCATTTGGGAAGCCGTCCCTATTGGATTTCCTCTCAGGACTTATTGGACGCTAAAATAGAGTCTACTATTTATACCATTATTATTTCACATTGTGGTTCAATCTTGCGCCAACAATAACCCCCTGTGCAGGTAAATAGTGAGGTTCTATGGAATTTTTCTCAAATATTAACCATGGAATTGTAGGATTAGAAATGTTACTCTGAGCTATTTGCGTGAATCTGATTGTGATATATTATAGCCAGAATTGTGGTACACCTAAACCTTCAGACCTATGTGAATGATAAAGAATGTTTTTATTAAACCTGGGGAGTTTATTATTCCATGTGAATTTGTTGACTATGGATTGGATTTTTAAAATATAGGTTTTTGATAATGTGATTGGGAGTGATCTAAAAAGGTAAAGAAGTTTCGGGAGTATATTCATTTTTCTTGCAGTAGTTCTTCCTAGGAAAGAGAGATGATACGAAGATCAAGTGTTTAAGGTCTGTCTAATTTTGGTGATTAATGGGGGTAGTTATGTTGAAATAATAGGTCATATTTGAGTTGAATACCTAAGTAAGGGATGGTATCATTTGACCAGACCAAGGGAAAGTTGTTTTTTTAAGTTTTCTAGCTCCTGAGTGGGCAAATTTAATGGGAGGGCTACTGATTTAGTGCCATTAATTTTCAGGCCTGAGATATTTGCAAATTTACATATATGTATTTGAACTGTTTATTTAGCTGTTTACCTGGAGTTCGGCTTTTAAGAAAGTCCTATGATGCTTTATTTTTGCTTATAACTGAAATATTATAAAACTGCTGTCTTCCTGTTTTTTTTCCGTTTTCTCTTTTTCTGTACTTGAAGTCCCATGAAGGCTTATTGTGCATAAATTTAATATACACATCAGCAGAGGAGAAACCTAAGAGTAAATGAATTTCTTTTCCTGTGTCAAAAAATAAATGCACTCAATAAATCATTATAACACTGCTCAGTGCTCAAAGAGACCAGCGCTAATTGAGCTGTAGGGCTAAACAGGTGTCTGGCGAGGGTACTGACACTATTACACAGCCATTATATTGACAAGATGACATTTGCTGAAAAGGGAGTTCTTCATTTAACAAGCAGTACATGATGCAGTGCAGTCTAAATCTAATAAAGGACACAGCAGGCATATTCCTAAAAGGACCTCAACACATAAGATGCACTCCAGGCATGCAACTAAATAGACATTTGAATTACATATATAGTAATTGTTTTATCTATGTAAAGAGACACTACAACCTTGTCTGTGTGATGTCTCTGGAAAGGCCCCCCTGACCCTCCTATACTCAGCTTACTGGGAGGTATATGTGTCTTCTTCCCCTCTAACAGTTCTTAGGTCTAGCAGCCGACAGCTAAACCCAAACACTCTCACTGATCTCACGGGTCACCGACACAGTCTATTCTAATGCCAGTTGTGAGAAGACGGTCTGGCAGGGAATAGCTGGTAGGGTGAGGATAGGGAGGTTGGGGAAGGTTTCTTTTCCAGAGACGCTATGACTTTGCAACCAGTTTTGTGATCCAATCACCCTTGCCAGACAGCACATCTTCAAGCTAAACCCTCTTTATAGTTCAGCTATGTATGCATACTTTATTGATGGGTGGGGAAGCCAAAATTTGCAAATCATAATCTCCTGGTTTCCTGGGCATTCAGTTGACCCAAGGGTAGTTTTTGGAGAAGAATATATTTGCGGTAACCTTGCAGTGCTTGTATTTACACCATTGCCTTCAAATATTTAAAGCAGATCTTTACTCAAACGCACTTTATCTTTTGAAAAAAAATAGTTTTTATTTACATTTGTTTTCTTTTTTCAGGAGTCAACTTTTTGCCCTGCCTCTATTCCTGCCTAGGTGAGAAAAATGTGACGTCTTCTCCTGCAGCCTCCTAGGGTGCTGACGTCACATATCCTGGGAGGAACTAGCTCCGACTGACTTCTGTTGAATGGGCTTGTTGTTGTTGTGGCAGCATAACACGAATCACCGTCTATAAGCGGCGCTCGCGGCCGCGGCTAGGGGGCGCATGGCCAGGGCGGTTGGGTTTGTTACAGGACGTTCAATCTACAGGCACAGACCAATGATTTTCAGTCTGTACCTGCTGATCGGACCTGGTGAACGAAATGCCTCCTCTGCCTCTGTAATGTAAACAGAGGCAGAGGAAGTGATGTCATCTCTCCTCCTGGAGTCCTTTTCCATTCCAGAGAGAGGAGAGACGAAATCAAAACCTGAGTGCACCAACAGTCCACTGACACCAGTACACGTAGGCACACTTTCCACCCCCTGATCATCCCCCCCAGTTAACCCTTTCACTCCTGTCACCCCCTGTCACTGTGTCACTGAGTGCAGCGATCAGATCTTTCACTGATCACTGTACTTGTGTCACTTGTGACACTAATCAGTGTTACGGTAGGTAGTAGTAGGCCCAGGTAGGTACAGGTGCCCCCCCTTACCCCCCTAAAAAAGGTTTTAATGCCTTGATTGCCCTGTCACCTGTGATCACCATATAAGTGTCACGGGTGACGCTACTTAGTTAGGTAGGGTTTTTTTCATCAGATTACCCGCCGTATATATTATTATTATTATACAGGATTTATATAGCGCCAACAGTTTGCACAGCGCTTTACAAAATGAAGGCAGACAGTACAGTTCCATCACAATTTGGTACAAGAGGAATCAGAGGGCCCTGCTCGTTAGAGCTTACAATCTAAGAGGGATGGTCAATTGATACAAAAGGTAATAGCTGTGGGGGGTGAGCTAATGTAGAAAATAAGACAGTGTATTAGATAGAAGCAGGATAGGCTTCTTTAAAGAGAAAGGTTTTCAGGGATCGTCTAAAGATGGATAGATTAAGAGACAGTCGGACAGATTGGGGTAGGGAGTTCCAAAGGATGGGAGAAGCTCTGGAGAAATCCTGGATGCAAGCATGGGAGGAGGTGGCAAGGGAGCTAGAGAGCAGGAGGTCTAGGGAGGACTGAAGAGGGCGGCTTGGTTGGTATTTTGAGACTAGGTTAGAGATGTAGCTGGGGGCAGAGTTGTGGATGGCTTTATAAATTATTGTTAGTACTTTGAATTTTATTCGTTGAGTGAGTGGAAGCCAGTGAAGAGACTGGCAGAGAGGGGTGGAGGACACTGAGCGGTTGGTAAGGTGGATAAGTCTTGCAGCAGCATTCATTATGGACTGAAGGGGGGATAATGTATGCCAAGGTAATCCAATGAGGAGAGAGTTGCAGTAGTCGAGAGATAACCGGAGAGTGAATTAGAAGCTTGGTGATGTCATTGGCTAAAAAGGGGCGTATACTAGAGATGTTGCGGAGGCTGAGGCGGCATGATTTGGACAGGGATTGGATGTGGTCTTGATAGGACAGTTCAGAGTCTAGGGTTACCCCTAGAACCCTGACATGTGGGAACACACTAATAGTTGTGCCACTGATCTTAACAGAGAAGTCAGGGGAAGGGGCATGTGGGGGAGGAAATATCATGAGCACAGTTTGATTCAGTTTGAGGAAGTGCTATGACATCCCAGCTGATATGTCTGTTAGTAAAGCAGTGATCTGTGAGGAGACTGATGGGGTGAACTGAGGGTAGAGAGATAGATTTGGGTGTCATCGGCATATAAATGATAGCGGAAGCCATGGGAGGTGATCAGCTGACCCAGGGTGGACGTGTAGATCAAGAATAGTAGGGGTCCAAGGACAGAACCTTGGGGAACCCCAGCGGTAAGAGGAGTGGGAGAGGAGGAAGCGGAGTTGTAAGTGACATTGAAGGTGCGGTGAGATAGGTAAGATTCGAACCAACGGAGAGCACAGCCATGGAGACCATGCAAATTGAGTTTTTTGCGGGTGTGATGGAGGGGGTGATCAACTGTATCAAAGACAGCGGAGAGGTCCAAGAGTAAGACCGTTGGTTTAGCTGTTAGTAAGTCGTTTGTGTGTTTTAGAAGAGCAGATTCTGTGGAGTGCTGTGGACGAAATCCAGACTGAAGGGGATCAAGAAGGTTACTTTCAGTGAGGTGGTCACTCAGTTGGTTGTAGTCTAAATGTTGAAGGATTTTGGAGGCAAAAGGGAATAAGGAGATGGGCCTTAGGTTGTTAAGATTGGTGGGGTCCAGTGTGGCCTTTTTTGGTATGGGAGTGACTAGTGCATGTTTTAGAGGGTTGGGGAAGATGCCAGTAGAGAGGGAGAGGTTGAATATATGAGTTAAAGAGTGTAGGATAGAGTCAGAGTGTGACTGTAGTATATGAGAAGGAACGGGTCTAGGGGGCAAGAGGTTAGGTGGGCGTTAGAGAGAAGTTTAGTGACTTCCTCTATAGTAGCTGGGTTAAACGAGAGTATTGATTGTGCAGGACGACAAAGAGTGTAAGGGGAGTGAGAAAACTGTAGAGTGGAGATCTCAAGACGAATTGTATCAATCTTATTTTTAAAGTGATTAGCAATCTCCTGGGCAGTGAGTAAGTTGGTGGGTGGAGGTAATGCAGGACGAAGTAGAGCGTTAAAGGTAGAAAAGAGTTGATGGGGGCTCTGTGAGAGGTTGCTAATAAGAGTGGTAAAGTAGGTCTGTTTGGCAATGTGGAGGCAGGAACGGTATTTTTGGAGTGCAGATTTATATTGGCTGAAATCTTGCTGTGACTTAGTCTTACGCCACAGACGCTCAAGAGCGCAGCTCTTTTTTTGAGGCTTCTGGTATTGTCTGTCTGCCAGGGCTGTAGCGGTCAGGGCCTGATTCTGTGTGTAGTGAGGGGGGCCAAGGTATCTAGGGTGGATGACAGTGAGCTGTTGTATATAAAAGTGGCCAGGTTGGGGCAGGACAAGGATGAGATTTTGTCGTAGCAGAAAAAAGAAGAGAAGTGTTAAGATGGCAAAGGTTTCTTGGGCAATTGTTTGGTAGCTGGAAGGCAAGGAGGAGGAAGACAAGGAGAGAGTGAAACTACTAAGGTGGTGATCAGAGAGAGGAAAAGGAATGTTTGAGAGGTTGCATGGAGTGCATAGGTAGGAGATATGAGGTCAAGGCAGCTGCCATCAGAGTGAGTAGAAGCATGTGTCCATTGTTTTAGGTCAAAAGAGGAGGTTTGCCTCAGAAAGTTAGAGGTAGCAGGAGTGTCGAGATTAGCAGGGATGTTGAAGTCACCAAGAATGATTGTTGGAATTTCAGAAGAAAGAAAGTAGGATAGCCAGGCAAAGAAGTCATCAAGGAAGCTTGATACCCATCCAGGAGGCCGATAGATCACAGCAATTCGCAACCAAACTTGAGAAAATAGACGAAAACAGTGAGCTTCAAATGAGGAGAGGGACAGAGAGGGGGGTGGATGAAGAACTTGAAAAGTGCTTTGAGGGCATAGGAGGAATCCAACACCCCCTCCTTTCCATCCATTAGGCCTAGGAGAGTGAGTCCACAGGAGGCCACCATGGGAGAGGGCAGCCAAGGAAGAGAAGTCAGAATCTTGAAGCCAGGTCTCTGTAATTGCAAGTAGGTTGAAGGAGTTTGTGATAAATAGGTCATGGACGGTGGTAAGTTTGTTACAAACAGAGCGGGCGTTCCAAAGGGCACAGGAGAAGAGGAATAGAAATTCGATTGTGTGGATAGCGCCTGCTGTCAGAGGATATATATATATATATATGTATATATATGTATGTATATATATATATATATATATATATGTGTATATATATATATATATATTTATATACCTTTGTGTAGCGGGGGCCCGCTTTGCTGCCCGTTACTTCTGAACTTTGCCAAGAGACCGCTGTAAATACACAGGCTCTTTTATAAGGGAGAGATGTGCCTGTTAGCCCCTTGGTGAAATCCCTCCCCCCCCCCCCCTTGTTTTGCAGACGGAACTCAATGTAAGCTGTGTAAAAGACACAGGAGGATCGGATTACACAGGTTTCCCTGGTATGCTTCTATGTGGATAAGGAGGCTTTTACAAGCAGCAGGACCTGGATTCCTGGGAGCCGCAAAGGACTCTGGAATATGAAGTCCCCTGAGAGAGCTGCCCCATTGACTTTTAAAGGCACAGAACTACAAATCCCAGGGGGCTCTGCAAAGCAGAGGGCTGGCTAAGGACTCCATTTTGGAAGGCTGGGGAGTTCTCCATGAGGGAGAGAAGGAGACAGATGTGACCTGAGAGGCTGCTGTTAACCACAGAGGGGAAACATCCAGCCACAGCTCCAGAGGTCGGTGTGCTGATCCTGCCACAGCTCCAGGGGTCAGACGGTGAAGAACATTCTATCTGAGAGGGATCCCAGAGGACATCCCCAGGCGTTCCTAAGGACGTGGGTCAATTCTGTTTCAAGGGGACCAGTTGGGCCGGCTGGGGAACCTATCGCTTGATCCTTTGGTCGTAGGATGGGTGAGCGGGCGCTTTGCCCATCTATAAAGACACAGTAGTAAGGCTAAATTGCCTCACCAGTGCCCACATTGGTAGGAACACTTGCACCCTGCTGAACGGTCACTACATTACACTTTGCCTACCAAGATACTGCTAGCATCCTATATTCCACTTTGCCTTACCAGGATACTTACAAGTACCCATTTGTTAATCCTGCTCAACAGGACACCAAGTGCACCAACGCCAGGCTAGTCGAAGATCTTGGATATCTCACTTGTAAGGACACTGATTGTTACTTCCCTGGTAACAGTGATTTAGTGATTTGTGGCCTATTACCTCACATATTCACTGCCTGGGTCTGTGATTTCAGGATTTGAGGGAAACGGACTGCCTGTTGTCAAGTCAGATCAGTTCCCCTTTATGCCTGAGTGCATAGGCCACTTTAAAGTCATTTTAGCCATTTGATTGTATTATTTTGAAGTCTGCCATTTTGACATTTGAATATCAGTATATAGTTTGTTTGATTGTGGGAAGTCTCTCAGTAAACAAACTTCCTATTCACTACATTTGTGTCTGTTTTACTGTGCATTGCAATTACACTGTTGCTGAGTGTGCCAGAGGGGTTGGGACAGTTATTTGGGGTTGAGAAGCAGAGGCCCGGGAACAAATATAAATTACAATAGCAGCTCCTCTGGGGGTACCGCTACATGTGGGGGCTCATCCATCCGGGATATTTCCGCTACTCTGCAATCAACTCCCTTAGTCATCATCCCTACGACCATCAAGATAGATCCTGCTGCTGCGTTCCATTGGTGTGGGGAAGAAGGCGTCCGTTTAGAGATGAGTGTTGTAATCAATCTCCCTGGGGAGGCCTGCACTGAAGAGCAAATCAGTCAGGCAATGAAGACAGTGGCCCCAGATAAGAAAGCATGGGTGATTGATGTCAGGAAAGACCACCGGGCCTCTCGCACTTACGCACTGTTAGAATGGAAGAAAGAAGTCCCCGAGCACTTCCAAGGCACCAATGTACAATTAGCCAACAAAACAGAACTGTGTATAATCCACCCTAAGACAGAAGAAGGGGGTCCTACTAGTTCCAGACAAGCTGTGGAAACAGAGGAAGAGGTCCTCTCCCCTACACCCCTGGCCACCGTCGGTCCAGAATTTTTCACTGCCATGGGAGAATTCATATCAAAATGACAGAAGGGCAAACCAGTATGTTCTGGGGCTGGCTATCGGAAGCTGAGGATTTTCTCTGTATAACCCCAATCAGCCTTGTATATCCCCAATCAAGTTGTCTGTGTAGACGAGTCCCTGATTCAATTTTCTGGCCGTCTTGCTTTCAAACAGTACCTCCTCAGCAAGCGTGCCAGATACGGGGTCGAGATGTATAAGCTCTGTGACAGGGCCACAGGCTATAAATATAGTTTTATGGTTTACGAGGGAAAAGATAGTCACGTGGAGTCCCACCGATGCCCAGACTACATAGTGAGCGCTGGCAAGATTGTGTGGAACTTGGTGTCACCCTTATCCAGAAAGGGGTACCATTGGTACGTGGACAATTACTACACAAGCGTGCCACTTTTTAGTCACCTTTTTGATTCTCGAATTGGCGCATGTGGCACAGTGCAATCTAATCACCGGGGCCTCCCCCAATGGCTAGTAGAATACCGACTTAGATGGGGGGGAGAGAGCCTGCTTGAGAAGTAGTAATTTGCTTGCGGTGAAATGGAGGGATACAAAGGATGTTTTTGTTCTTTCCCCCTGTCATGCAGACACGGCTGTCCAAATTCAAACGGCGACTGGTGTTGTGGAGAAATCCCTCTGTGTCAACTAATATAACCTTAACCACTTCAATACCAGGCACTTATACACCTTCCCACCCAGACCAATTTTCAGCTTTCAGCGCTGTAACATTTTGAATGACAATTGCGCGGTCATGCGGCATTGTACCCAAACAAAATTTTTATTATTTTGTTCCCACAAATAGAGCTTTCTTTTGTGGTATTTGATCACCTCTGGGGTTTTTATTTTTTGTGCTACAAATAAAACAAGACCGAAAATTTTGAAAAAAAAAAAGTTTGTCTTTGTTTCTGCCACAAAATGTTGTAAATAAGTGCATTTTTGGCACTGATAAGGCAGCACCGATGAAGTGGCACTGATGATGAAGCACATAAATGCAGCACAGATAGACGGCAGTGATAAGCAGCACTGACGGGCACTGATAGGTGGCACTGATAAGCGGCACTGATGGGCACTCATAGGCAGCACTGATGGGCACTGATAGACGGCACTGGTGGGCACTGATAGGTGGCACTGGGTACTGATAGATGGCACTGGTGGGCACTGATAGGTGCAATGTTAGATGGCACTTGCTTGGTGGTCCTTCCCTGGTGGTCCTGGGTGGCATCCAAGATGGCACTGAGTGCGATCCCTGTTGGGCACTGTGCCCCTTACATGGTGGTCCCTGGGTGGGCTCCCTGGTGGTCAGGGAGGGCTTCCCTGGTTGTCTCCCTGGTGGTCCTGGGTCGGCATTCCCTGGTGGTCCTAGGTGGGCTCCCTGGTGGTCCTGGGTGGCCATCCTAGGGGGGGCTGCACTGACAAACAATCAGTACAGACCCCCCTTAGGAGAGCTGCCAATCAGCTCTCATCTAGTCGCGTCTGCAGACACAAATAGAGGAATAGCCGATATGCGGCTTTTCCTGTTTACACTGTGATCAGCTGTGATTCGTCTCTTTACCACGATCGGAGGTACGGTGTGTCAGACTGACACACCACATCACAGATCACCGCGCTGCATACATAATTGCCCGTAAGGCTAAACGCTGGTACAAAAAAGTGTATGTATACCGATTCCAATTGGCTTTGCTGAACGCTTATTTACTATACAAAGTGTCAGAACAGAATGGATCCTTCCTTAAATTCCAGGAAGAGATTGTCACAGCCCTTCTATTTCCAGATGGTGCTGCACCCCATCTTCCCAATCCAAATGCAGTGAGCTGGCTGCATGGACGGTATTTTCCACATGCCATCCCAGATACCCCTACCAACCGACCCCCCCGCAAAAGATGTTGTGTCTGCCGCCGACGCAGATACAGGTGTGACACCCGTTTTTTATTGTCCCTCCTGTCTTGACCAGCCTGGTCTTTACATCGGTGACTGTTTCCAGCGCTACCATACACTGGTTGAGTATTAGCGTTGAGTACAGCACTACACAGGAATAGGGCACACTTTCATAGGGTCTGCAAAGATGTCACTGCATTTTGAGAGACCTGAACCTTTACTGTTAAAAAAAATTTAAATTAACAAAAACAAAAAAATTGTTAAAGAAAAAATATATATATATATAAATTAAAAAAGCCAAAAACAGTTGTAAGTTTCTTGTTCTTCTCTCTCTATTGTTTTCTCTCTATTGTTAATGTTTTTTATGCATACCTGTAATGTTTTGTTATTGTTTTTTATCATGTTTTCTTTACAGGTATGTAATTTTTTTATACGTTACTGCTTACCTGTAATATTTTATTGTTACTGTTTTATAATGTTTTCTTTGCAGGTATGTAATTTTTTTATGCTACTGTGTTATATTAATCATTTTTTGCTTTTCAGGTACGCCATTTAGCTGCAGCAATATTTATCTATGGTGACAGCAACATCGTTTGCTCCCACCATACGTAAAGCAGCGACTCCAGCACTGTTGGAGATGATTTCACCACCACAGTTAACCACTTGCCGACCGTGTAGCGTAGATACACGTCGGCAAGTGGCACCCATTGTTGTGGGAGGACGTTATATAACGTCCTCCCACAATCGCGCTCCCGCGCGCCCCCTGGGGCACGCACCTGGGAGCATCCGTGAAAGCCGGGTCTATGAGACCCGGCGCATCACGGATCACGGTAAATGGCCGCTTGGAGCGGCCGTTTACCATGTGATCGCTCCGTCAAATGACGGAGCATCACATGTAAACAAGCCGGCGGAAGTGCCGGCTTGTCTCCCCCCTCTCCGCACCGATCGGTGCAGTGTGACGGGGAGGGGGGAGAGGGGGGAGAGAGGAGATGCAGCGGTGCTGTGGGCAGGATCTGAAGTGCCCACAGCACCGCTATGTGACAGGCAGGGACCCCCTCATCACCCATACACAGTCATACATGCCCATCCATCTGTCACCCATACATACATGCCCACCCATCTGTCACCCATACATCCATGCCCACCCATCCGTCACCCATACATCCATGCCCACCCATCCGTGCCCACCCATGCATCCATGCTC